>ONZH01012843.1:0-451696 GCA_900303285.1 Rhinella marina
GCTTGGCTTTCATGGCATGCTGGTAGTTGTAATCTCACAACTGCTGAAGAGCCACAGGTTGGGAACCCCTAGCATAGTGATGATGGCTAACCTCCAGCACTACAGGAAACTACAACTCCCAGCATGCTCCATTCATTTCTGTGGAGTTCAAAGAACCACCAAGCAGGTGTGCATCTTGGGAGTCGTAGTTTTTACCACAGCTGGAGTGATGAAGGTTAGCCATCACAGGTAGCACAATGCGAGACCTGAAAGTCTGGCATGTTCATGGGTTGCAGGCCAACCTCCGAGAGCTAAATCAGCAGCAGGAGGGACACTCTGCTCATGAATATGCTAGAATTGCACTACTACTACTAAGTCTTATTCACACACTGCATATTTGGTCAATATTTTGAAGGCAAAACTAAGACTGGATCCTAAACACAGGGGAAATATAATGGAAAGATTTTGGGTATTGTCCATATTCACCCCCTTCCCCACAAACCTGTGCTGGAATATACTGCAAGGATTGTAGTGTATACCAGCACCAGTTTGTAGGTGGGGCAAGTATGGACTCAGGAGCAAATATTAACCAAATCTGCATTGTAATAATCAGGCCATAAAACTGCGCCATAGTCATACATAACACGTCTGAAATTAGCATGTCTGCTTTTTCACTCTACACCAATTTCCTTAATTCTCAGGCAACCCCTTCAAAGTGCGTTTCTAAAATTTTGTGACCCCAAAGTAATGTGAACAGAGCTTAAAGCGGTATTCTGGTTGGTTGTGGATAGGGGATAACTATTAGTTCTGTGAGGGTCTCGCACAGGGACCTCAACTGATTAGGAGAATGGAGGCCCTGTATTCCCTGCAGTTCCCCTGAAAAGAATGGAGCGACTGGTTGCACATGTGTGCGGCCACCCCATCCATTTTTATGGGTATTCCAGGGACATCCAAGTACAGCTTTCGGTTATCTCCGGAATTCGCATAGAAATGTATTGGGTGGTTGCATGCATGTCCACCTAGCAGCTCCGTTATTTTCAGGGGGGCTGCAGGGGAATACAGGGCCCCCCCGTTCTTGTGCACCAGATCTTCAAACTAACATTAAAATGATGGAGAACAGAGCAGTACCTGGGGGACATAGGAATTAGCATGACACTCAGTGAAACTTCCATCTCTATATGCTAAATGCTCTCCAAAGAAGTATCCCAAGAGATAGAGAGTTATGGGACAGCACTGCACACATATGGTCAATGGCTGCAGACATGTATGCCAACAGCCTACAAACATGGTAGTGAAGTTGAGTGAACAATCAGAGATTAAGGCCTCATGCACACATCCATGGACCACGGTCCGTGAAAACCTGTCCTGCCGAGTGCACGAAGCGTACGGCGTCATAGCAACCAATGACTCTGTGCGCTCATGCACTCAGCAGGACGGTAGGCCAGGTTTTCACAGACCGTGGTCCACGGATGTGTGCATGATGCCTAAGAGATTAATGAGATTAGCCTGAACTGGTGATGGGAGCAGTAAATGGCTATATTGTTCCTTTTTCTTATTATTTTTTATTAAAAGAAAAAAATAAGCAATGAATGACGCATCTAGAGCCCCTAGGCTAGTACTTATCTGGGAATGAATATGAAAAAAAAAAATAAAACAACTCTCCTTGATCCAAGAAGCTATACTTGATCCTCACTGTCCACGCTGCAGGCTTCATCTGTTCGGGGACGTTTGGAGACTGGTTCACCTGGAAACAAAATTTAAACAAAATTATTTCTACATCAAAAACTGAACTGTGTATGCAGAATGGACAAAACTTAGGGTCCATTCACACATCCATATTTTGCGGACCGCACATGGCCAGCTCTATAATAGAAATGCCTTTTCTTGTCTGTGGACAAGAATAGGACATGCCCTATTTTTTTGTGGAATGGAAGTGCGGCCCCACTGAAAATTAATGGGTCAACACCCGTTCCACAAATTTGCGGAAGTGTAAATGGACCCTTACACTGGGAGCAAGTGCAGGCCATAATCTCTTCAGATACTCCGCCAGCAGTACTGCACAACAGAATAACGGCTCATGCACTATTCACCTCCATTCACCACTATAAGAGTTCGGCAAATAGCTAAGCATGGGTTCGGCAATTTCCAGCAGTTCCAGAGCAGTAAGAGAGGTGGTCGCTCTTGCACAGCTTTCTCTCCATTCACCGCTATGGGACCTCTCAAAAGAGCCCAGGTCGCTCGCTTTTTTTCCTTAACTCTTTATCATTAAAGGGTTGTCCATTGCTGGAAAAACAAGCAAACATTGTTTACCTGCTCGCCGTAACATCAGTAGTGGTGAGCAGGTGTAATTACACCTAACTGCCACATTCATTTCAATGGGATGGCTCTGTAGTATAGACTTGTATAGGAACAAGCCCTTGCATTGAAATGAATGGAACGGCTTGGGTGTAATTACACCTACTCACCGCTACTGATGTTATGGCGAGCAGGTAAACAATGAAGAGGAGGCAGCGCCTGCACGGCGCGTGCCTCCTCTTCAAACAGCTGATCGGCGGGAGTGCCGGGTGTCGGACCCCCACCGATCTGATATTGATGACCTATCCTGAGGATAGGTCATCAATATATATATATAACTCGGAGAACCCCTTTAAGGACAGGTGAATAATGGGTCATACATCCCCATGGAAAATTATTCTGCTTTTTACAAATGCAAGGCCACTTGAAAAGCTTATGCACGTGGCAGAGCTGTGTGCACTGATCCTGTATGGTGACACATTGAGGCTACGCCATACTTTGTGCCTCTGTCCAGCACTATATTCCACAGGTATTGCATGGAACTCAAAGAATCCCAGAGAGAAAAAAAAATTGTACCACATGATAATGGAAGCATACAAGGGTACAATATGGTCCCATAGACTTCTACAAGTGCCATATTAGAGCAGGCATACAGCCATGTGCATAGTGTGAACACTCACTACTCACCTTCATTATTAGTTTGGTTTCCAAATAGAACCTCGGCAGGCAACTCAAAACTGATGCACATCATCTCCTTGTTAGGTGCAACCTTCCTTACAAGATGGATGGAGCAATCGTTCAGGGTGGTTCCCAACATCTCCTCTGCCCGGTCTTTTACTTCTTTCTCTGGATTGTCATCTTTGGAGAAGCCATAACAGTGCACAGTCGGTAGAATGACTTCACTGTGAGGCTCTTCAGGGAGAAGATGCCTGAAGGTATCGAGGAATTCCAGCGCTAACGCCGGCAGGTTCATTACAATGTGGAGCCGGTGTTTCCTCTCTGTAGAGAAGGACTTGATGTATTTTGACATCTGCTCTTTGACCACAGTCCTGATGAACTCTCGGCCATCAATGTTGAAGGCCTGGACCTTTTTGTCCACTTTGTTCAGTTTGCAGTTATGTACGAGCCACTTGTAGGATTCTGGGTTCAAATCATTGGCATAGACTATACAGTTTCTTCTAGCGGCAGGAATAGCGAATGGCCCCACTCCAGCAAACACGTCAAACACCACATCCCCGTTCTTCAGGAACCCGGCAATGCGGTCATGTTCTGTAGCGAGTCGTGAGTTCCAGTAGACTTTTGAGAAATCAAATTCATAAGTAAAGCCATTTTCTTTCACCTGAAATGAGAAGACACTGTAAGAAACTGGACGCAAGACCTGACTGCTAGAGGTAGGTGATGTAGTGGGCGCCAGCCGTGCACACATCTGTTCAATAAGAAGTCCCAAAAGACTATTTAGCCTCATTTAAACATATACTAGACACCTAAAGGGATCTAAGGGGTTACAAGCTCGGTTCAGTATTACTTCCAGGGGTCTCAGTGCTACCTCGGGAATACACACTGTCAGACACAAGTCCAATACAACTACATAAAGGAAGCCTTTGTACACAAGGCAATATTTTATACCAAAAACAGAACCAAATACTGTCAAACCTCTCTTGCTTTGCACTAATGGAATCTTTACCTACTTGCAGCATTCATACGATGACTTAAAGGGAGTCTTTCACCTGTTTTTCACCAAAATAACTAAGAGCACTGTCCCACAGAAGATTGCAGGTATGTCTGGGATGTGACATGTAATACAGACACAGTGCACACAGGTATGTCTGGGATGTGACATGTAATACAGACACACAGTGCACACAGGTATGTCTGGGATGTGACATGTAATACAGACACACAGTGCACACAGGTATGTCTGGGATGTGACATGTAATACACACACACAGGGCACACAGGTATGTCTGGGATGTTGCATATAATACAGACACACAGTGCACACAGGTATATCTGGGATGTGACATGTAATACAGACACAGTGCAAACAGGTTGTCTGGGATGTGACATGTAATACACACACACAGTGCACACAGGTATGTCTGGGATGTGACATGTAAGACAGACACACAGTGCACACAGGTATGTCTGGGATGTGACATGTAATACAGACACACAGTGCACACAGGTATGTCTGGGATGTGACATGTAATACACACACACAGGGCACACAGGTATGTCTGGGATGTTGCATATAATACAGACACACAGTGCACACAGGTATATCTGGGATGTGACATGTAATACAGACACAGTGCAAACAGGTTGTCTGGGATGTGACATGTAAGACAGACACACAGTGCACACAGGTATGTCTGGGATGTGACATGAAATACACACACACACAGTGCACATAGGTATGTCTGGGATGTGACATGAAATACACACACACAGTGCACACAGGTATGTCTGGGATGTGACATGTAATACAGACACACAGTGCACACAGGTATGTCTGGGATGTGACATGTAATACAGACACACAGTGCACACAGGTATGTCTGGGATGCGACATGTAATACAGACACAGTGCACACAGGTATGTCTGGGATGTGACATGTAATACAGACACAGTGCACATAGGTATGTCTGGGATGTGACATGTAATACAGACACAGTGCACACAGGTATGTCTGGGATGTTGCATATAATACAGACACACAGTGCACACAGGTATATCTGGGATGTGACATGTAATACAGACACAGTGCAAACAGGTTGTCTGGGATGTGACATGTAATACAGACACACAGTGCACACAGGTATGTCTGGGATGTGACATGAAATACACACACACAGTGCACATAGGTATGTCTGGGATGTGACATGAAATACACACACACAGTGCACACAGGTATGTCTGGGATGTGACATGTAATACACACACACAGTGCACACAGGTATGTCTGGGATGTGACATGTAATACAGACACACAGTGCACACAGGTATGTCTGGGATGCGACATGTAATACAGACACAGTGCACACAGGTATGTCTGGGATGTGACATGTAATACAGACACAGTGCACACAGGTATGTCTGGGATGTGACATGTAATACAGACACAGTGCACACAGGTATGTCTGGGATGTTACATGTAATACACACACAGTGCACACAGGTATGTCTGGGATGTGACATGTAATACAGACACACAGTGCAAACAGGTTGTCTGGGATGTGACATGTAATACAGACACAGTGCACACAGGTATGTCTGGGATGTGACATGTAATACAGACACAGTGCACACAGGTATGTCTGGGATGTGACATGTAATACACACACAGTGCACACAGGTATGTCTGGGATGTGATATGTAATACAGACACAGTGCACACAGGTATGTCTGGGATATGACATGTAATACAGACACACAGTGCACACAGGGATGTCTGGGATGTTACATGTAATACACACACAGTGCACACAGGTATGTCTGGGATGTGACATGTAATACAGACACACAGTGCAAACAGGTTGTCTGGGATGTGACATGTAATACAGACACAGTGCACACAGGTATGTCTGGGATGTGACATGTAATACAGACACAGTGCACACAGGTATGTCTGGGATGTGACATGTAATACAGACACAGTGCACACAGGTATGTCTGGGATGTGACATGTAATACAGACACAGTGCACACAGGTATGTCTGGGATGTTACATGTAATACACACACAGTGCACACAGGTATGTCTGGGATGTTACATGTAATACACACACACAGTGCACACAGGTATGTCTGGGATGTTACATGAAATGCAGACACAGTGCACACAGGGATGTCTGGGATGTGACATGTAATACAGACGCAGTGCACACTGGTATATCTGGGATGTGACATGTAATACACACAGTGCACACAGGTATGTCTGGGATGTGACATGTAATACACACACAGTGCACACAGGTATGTCTGGGATGTGATATGTAATACAGACACAGTGCACACAGGTATGTCTGGGATATGACATGTAATACAGACACACAGTGCACACAGGGATGTCTGGGATGTTACATGTAATACACACACAGTGCACACAGGTATGTCTGGGATGTGACATGTAATACAGACACACAGTGCAAACAGGTTGTCTGGGATGTGACATGTAATACACACACACACAGTGCACACAGGTATGTCTGGGATGTGACATGTAATACACACACAGTGCACACAGGTATGTCTGGGATATGACATGTAATACAGACACACAGTGCACACAGGTATGTCTGGGATGTGACATGTAATACAGACACACAGCGCACACAGGTATGTCTGGGATGTGACATGTAATACACACACAGTGCACACAGGTATGTCTGGTATGTGACATGTAATACAGACACACAGTGCACACAGGTATGTCTGAGATGTGACATGTAATACACACACAGTGCACACAGGTATGTCTGGTATGTGACATGTAATACAGACACAAAGTGCACACAGGTATGTCTGGTATGTGACATGTAATACACACACACAGTGCACACAGGTATGTCTGGTATGTGACATGTAATACAGACACACAGTGCACATAGGTATGTCTGGTATGTGACATGTAATACAGACACACAGTGCACACAGGTATGTCTGGGATGTGACATGTAATACAGACACACAGTGCACACAGGTATATCTGGGATGTGACATGTAATACACACACAGTGCACACAGGTATGTCTGGGATGTGACATGTAATACACACACAGTACACACAGGTATGTCTGGGATGTTGCATATAATACAGACACACAGTGCACACAGGTATGTCTGGGAAGTGACATGTAATACAGACAGTGCACACAGGTATGTCTGGGATGTGACATGTAATACACACACAGTGCACACAGGTATGTCTGGGATGTGACATGTAATACACACACAGTGCACACAGGTATGTCTGGGATGTTGCATATAATACAGACACACAGTGCACACAGGTATGTCTGGGATGTGACATGTAATACAGACACAGTGCACACAGGTATGTCTGGGATGTGATATGTAATACACACACAGTGCACACAGGCATGTCTGGGATGTGACATGTAATACACACACAGTGCACACAGGCATGTCTGGGATGTGACATGTAATACACACACAGTGCACACAGGTATGTCTGGGATGTGACATGTAATACAGACAGTGCACACAGGTATGTCTGGGATGTGACATGTAATACACACACAGTGCACACAGGTATGTCTGGGATGTTACATGTAATACACACACAGTGCACACAGGTATGTCTGGGATGTTGCATATAATACAGACACACAGTGCACACAGGTATGTCTGGGATGTGACATGTAATACAGACACAGTGCACACAGGTATGTCTGGGATGTGATATGTAATACACACACAGTGCACACAGGCATGTCTGGGATGTGACATGTAATACACACACAGTGCACACAGGCATGTCTGGGATGTGACATGTAATACACACACAGTGCACACAGGTATGTCCGGGATGTGACATGTAATACAGACACAGTGCACACAGGTATGTCTGGGATGTGACATGTAATACAGACACACAGTGCACACAGGTATGTCTGGGATGTGACATGTAATACAGACACACAGCGCACACAGGTATGTCTGGGATGTGACATGTAATACACACACAGTGCACACAGGTATGTCTGGGATGTGACATGTAATACAGACACAGTGCACACAGGTATGTCTGGGATGTGATATGTAATACACACACAGTGCACACAGGCATGTCTGGGATGTGACATGTAATACACACACAGTGCACACAGGCATGTCTGGGATGTGACATGTAATACACACACAGTGCACACAGGTATGTCCGGGATGTGACATGTAATACAGACACAGTGCACACAGGTATGTCTGGGATGTGACATGTAATACAGACACACAGTGCACACAGGTATGTCTGGGATGTGACATGTAATACAGACACACAGCGCACACAGGTATGTCTGGGATGTGACATGTAATACACACACAGTGCACACAGGTATGTCTGGGATGTGACATGTAATACAGACACAGTGCACACAGGTATGTCTGGGATGTGATATGTAATACACACACAGTGCACACAGGCATGTCTGGGATGTGACATGTAATACACACACAGTGCACACAGGCATGTCTGGGATGTGACATGTAATACACACACAGTGCACACAGGTATGTCCGGGATGTGACATGTAATACAGACACAGTGCACACAGGTATGTCTGGGATGTGACATGTAATACAGACA
Organism: Rhinella marina; assembly: GCA_900303285.1. NCBI lineage: Eukaryota > Metazoa > Chordata > Amphibia > Anura > Bufonidae > Rhinella > Rhinella marina. Next base: position 8,603 of record ONZH01012843.1, read on the forward strand.
CACAGTGCACACAGGTATGTCTGGGATGTTGCATATAATACAGACACACAGTGCACACAGGTATGTCTGGGATGTGACATGTAATACAGACACAGTGCACACAGGTATGTCTGGGATGTGACATGTAATACAGACACAGTGCACACAGGTATGTCTGGGATGTGACATGTAATACAGACACACAGTGCACACAGGTATGTCTGGAATGTGACATGTAATACAGACACACAGTGCACACAGGTATGTCTGGAATGTGACATGTAATACAGACACACAGTGCACACAGGTATGTCTGGGATGTGACATGTAATACAGACACAGTGCACACAGGTATGTCTGGGATGTGACATGTAATACAGACACAGTGCACACAGGTATGTCTGGGATGTGACATGTAATACAGACACACAGTGCACACAGGTATGTCTGGAATGTGACATGTAATACAGACACACAGCGCACACAGGTATGTCTGGGATGTGACATGTAATACAGACACACAGTGCACACAGGTATGTCTGGGATGTTGCATATAATACAGACACACAGTGCACACAGGTATGTCTGGGATGTGACATGTAATACACACACACAGTGCACACAGGGATGTGACATGTAATACAGACAGTGCACACAGGTATGTCTGGGATGTGACATGTAATACACACACACAGTGCACACAGGGATGTGACATGTAATACACACACACAGTACACACAGGTATGTCTGGGATGTGACATAATACACACACACAGTGCACACAGGGATGTGACATGTAATACACACACACAGTACACACAGGTATGTCTGGGATGTGACATATAATACACACACACAGTGCACACAGGTATGTCTGGGATGTGACATGTAATACAGACACACAGTGCACACAGGGATGTCTGGGATGTGACATGTAATACACACACACAGTGCACACAGGTATGTCTGGGATGTGACATGTAATACAGACACACAGTGCACACAGGTATGTCTGGGATGCGACATGTAATACAGACAGTGCACACAGGTATGTCTGGGATGTGACATGTAATACACACACAGTGCACACAGGTATGTCTGGGATGTGACATGTAATACACACACAGTGCACACAGGTATGTCTGGGATGTGATATGTAATACAGACACACAGTGCACACAGGTATGTCTGGGATGTGACATGTAATACAGACACACAGTGCACACAGGCATGTCTGGGATGTGACATGTAATACACACACAGTGCACACAGGTATGTCTGGGATGTGATATGTAATACACACACAGTGCACACAGGTATGTCCGGGATGTGACATGTAATACAGACACAGTGCACACAGGTGTCTGGGATGTGACATGTAATACAGACACACAGTGCACACAGGTATGTCTGGGATGTTGCATATAATACAGACACACAGTGCACACAGGCATGTCTGGGATGTGACATGTAATACACACACAGTGCACACAGGTATGTCTGGGATGTGATATGTAATACACACACACTGCACACAGGTATGTCTGGGATGTGATATGAAATACACACACAGTGCACACAGGCATGTCTGGGATGTGACATGTAATACAGACACACAGTGCACACAGGTATGTCTGGGATGTGACATGTAATACAGACACACAGTGCACACAGGTATGTCTGGGATGTGACATGTAATACAGACACACAGTGCACACAGGTAGGTCTGGGATGTGACATGTAATACAGACACACAGTGCACACAGGTATGTCTGGGATGTGATATGTAATACACACACAGTGCACACAGGTATGTCCGGGATGTGACATGTAATACAGACACAGTGCACACAGGTATGTCTGGGATGTGACATGTAATACAGACACACAGTGCACACAGGTATGTCTGGGATGTGACATGTAATACACACACACAGTGCACACAGGGATGTGACATGTAATACACACACACAGTACACACAGGTATGTCTGGGATGTGACATATAATACACACACACAGTGCACACAGGGATGTGACATGTAATACACACACACAGTACACACAGGTATGTCTGGGATGTGACATATAATACACACACACAGTGCACACAGGTATGTCTGGGATGTGACATGTAATACAGACACACAGTGCACACATGGATGTCTGGGATGTGACATGTAATACACACACACAGTGCACACAGGTATGTCTGGGATGTGACATGTAATACAGACACAGTGCACACAGGTATGTATGGGATGTGACATATAATAAACACACACAGTGCACACAGGTATGTCTGGGATGCGACATGTAATACAGACACAGTGCACACAGGTATGTCTGGGATGTGACATGTAATACAGACACAGTGCACACAGGTATGTCTGGGATGTTACATGTAATACACACACAGTGCACACAGGTATGTCTGGGATGTGACATGTAATACAGACAGTGCACACAGGCATGTCTGGGATGTGACATGTAATACAGACACACAGTGCACACAGGTATGTCTGGGATGTGACATGTAATACAGACACACAGTGCACACAGGTATGTCTGGGATGTGACATGTAATACAGACACACAGTGCACACAGGCATGTCTGGGATGTGACATGTAATACACACACACACAATGCACACAGGTATGTCTGGGATGTGATATGTAATACACACACACAGTGCACACAGGTATGTCTGGGATGTGATATGTAATACACACACACAGTGCACACAGGGATGTCTGGGATGTTGCATATAATACAGACACACAGTGCACACAGGTATGTCTGGGATGTGACATGTAATACACACAGTGCACACAGGTATGTCTGGGATGTGACATGTAATACAGACACAGTGCACACAGGTATGTCTGGGATGTGACATGTAATACACACACACAGTGCACAAAGGTATGTCTGGGATGTGACATGTAATACACACACACAGTGCACACAGGTATGTCTGGGATGTGACATGTAATACACACACACAGTGCACACAGGTATGTCTGGGATGTGACATGTAATACACACACACAGTGCACACAGGTATGTCTGGGACGTGACATGTAATACACACACACAGGTATGTCTGGGATGTGACATGTAATACACACAGTACACACAGGTATATCTGGGATGTGACATGTAATACAAACAGTGCACACAGGTATGTCTGAGATGTGACATGTAATACAGACACACAGTGCACACAGGTATGTCTGGGATGTGACATGTAATACAGACACACAGTGCACACAGGTATGTCTGGGATGTGACATGTAATACACACACAGTGCACACAGGTATGTCTGGGATGTGACATGTAATACACACACAGTGCACACAGGTATGTCTGAGATGTGACATATAATACAGACACACAGTGCACACAGGTATGTCTGGGATGCGACATGTAATACACACACACAGTGCACACAGGTATGTCTGGGACGTGACATGTAATACACACACACAGTGCACACAGGTATGTCTGGGATGTGACATGTAATACACACAGTACACACAGTATATCTGGGATGTGACATGTAATACAAACAGTGCACACAGGTATGTCTGAGATGTGACATGTAATACAGACACACAGTGCACACAGGTATGTCTGGGATGTGACATGTAATACAGACACACAGTGCACACAGGTATGTCTGGGATGTGACATGTAATACACACACAGTGCACACAGGTATGTCTGGGATGTGACATGTAATACACACAGTGCACACAGGTATGTCTGAGATGTGACATATAATACAGACACACAGTGCACACAGGTATATCTGGGATGTGACATGTAATACACACACACACACACAGTGCACACAGGTATGTCTGGGATGTGACATGTAATACAGACACACAGTGCACACAGGTATGTCTGGGATGTGACATGTAATACAGACACACAGCGCACACAGGTATGTCTGGGATGTGACATGTAATACACACACAGTGCACACAGGTATGTCTGGGATGTGACATGTAATACACACACAGTGCACACAGGTATGTCTGGGATGTGACATGTAATACAGACACACAGCGCACACAGGTATGTCTGGGATGTGACATGTAATACACACACAGTGCACACAGGTATGTCTGGGATGTGACATGTAATACAGACACACAGCACACACAGGTATGTCTGGGATGTGACATGTAATACACACACAGTGCACACAGGTATGTCTGGGATGTGACATGTAATACAGACACACAGTGCACACAGGTATGTCTGGGATATGTCTGAAATCTTATGTGGGGCATTGCTCTTAGTTATATAGGTGAAAAACAGGTGAAAGACTCCCTTAAAGCCTCACAACGTCTGCCCCTATTAGGTCACCTGCACACAGTGCGGATTAGATTAAGTTTTTGATTGCGGATTTCATCTGTAAAAACAACAGCGTGGCACAGAACCAGCAAAGTGTATGAGATTAGACAAATCTCATGTACAATTTTCTTGCTTCTTAAATACAGAAATTGAACTGCTGTGCGGATTTTGAAATCTGCATCATGTCAATTTTTTGTGTGACTTTAATTTCAATGGAAGGGTGAGGTCTGTGGAAAAATACACATTAAAAAAACTTAATAAATAGTGCAAATTTATGTGCGTTTTTTATGTAGATTTTCTGCGCGGTGTGCAGCCACCCTTAACCCAGAATGTCCACAATTGTCAGTTAAATGTTTAGACTTGGCCAGACATGGAATATAACAAGGCTTGTGTCACTGAATGAACATGGTTATTATTATAATTATTATTACATTACCTTCGTCATCATATTATCCTCGCCAGCCAACACTTCCATCTCGAAGTTCCTATACGTGGAGTCAATTATGTTGGTTTTATTGACATGTAATACACACACACAGTGCACACAGGTATGTCTGGGATGTGACATGTAATACACACACACAGTGCACACAGGTATGTCTGGGATGTGACATGTAATACACACACACAGTGCACACAGGTATGTCTGGGATGCGACATGTAATACACACACACAGTGCACACAGGTATGTCTGGGACGTGACATGTAATACACACACACAGTGCACACAGGTATGTCTGGGATGTGACATGTAATACACACAGTACACACAGGTATGTCTGAGATGTGACATGTAATACAGACACACAGTGCACACAGGTATGTCTGGGATGTGACATGTAATACAGACACACAGTGCACACAGGTATGTCTGGGATGTGACATGTAATACAGACACACAGTGCACACAGGTATGTCTGGGATGTGACATGTAATACACACACAGTGCACACAGGTATGTCTGGGATGTGACATGTAATACACACAGTGCACACAGGTATGTCTGAGATGTGACATATAATACAGACACACAGTGCACACAGGTATATCTGGGATGTGACATGTAATACACACACACACAGTGCACACAGGTATGTCTGGGATGTGACATGTAATACAGACACACAGTGCACACAGGTATGTCTGGGATGTGACATGTAATACAGACACACAGCGCACACAGGTATGTCTGGGATGTGACATGTAATACACACACAGTGCACACAGGTATGTCTGGGATGTGACATGTAATACAGACACACAGTGCACACAGGTATGTCTGGGATGTGACATGTAATACAGACACACAGTGCACACAGGTATGTCTGGGATGTGACATGTAATACACACACAGTGCACACAGGTATGTCTGGATGTGACATGTAATACAGACAGTGCACACAGGTATGTCTGGGATGTGACATGTAATACACACACACACGGTGCACACAGGTATGTCTGGGATGTGACATGTAATACACACACAGTGCACACAGGTATGTCTGGGATGTGACATGTAATACACACACACAGTGCACCACAGGTATGTCTGGGATGTGACATGTAATACACACACAGTGCACACAGGTATGTCTGGGATGTGACATGTAATACACACACAGTGCACACAGGTATGTCTGGGATGTGACATGTAATACACACACAGTGCACACAGGTATGTCTGGGATGTGACATGTAATACACACACAGTGCACACAGGTATGTCTGGGATGTGACATGTAATACACACACACAGTGCACACAGGTATGTCTGGGATGTGACATGTAATACACACACAGTGCACACAGGTATGTCTGGGATGTGACATGTAATACAGACACACAGTGCACACAGGTATGTCTGGGATGTGACATGTAATACAGACACACAGTGCACACAGGTATGTCTGGGATGTGTCTGAAATCTTATGTGGGACATTGCTCTTAGTTATATAGGTGAAAAACAGGTGAAAGACTCCCTTAAAGCCTCACAACGTCTGCCCCTATTAGGTCACCTGCACACAGTGCGGATTAGATTAAGTTTTTGATTGCGGATTTCATCTGTAAAAACCACAGCGTGGCACAGAACCAGCAAAGTGTATGAGATTAGACAAATCTCATGTACAATTTTCTTGCTTCTTAAATACAGAAATTGAACTGCTGTGCGGATTTTGAAATCTGCATCATGTCAATTTTTTGTGTGACTTTAATTTCAATGGAAGGGTGAGGTCTGTGGAAAAATACACATTAAAAAAACGTAATAAATAGTGCAAATTTATGTGCGTTTTTTATGTAGATTTTCTGCGCGGTGTGCAGCCACCCTTAACCCAGAATGTCCACAATTGTCAGTTAAATGTTTAGACTTGGCCAGACATGGAATATAACAAGGCTTGTGTCACTGAATGAACATGGTTATTATTATAATTATTATTACATTACCTTCGTCATCATATTATCCTCGCCAGCCAACACTTCCATCTCGAAGTTCCTATACGTGGAGTCAATTATGTTGGTTTTATTGACAACAGACCTAAGACCAGGATTCTTATCCAGTATCACCTGACCTAACAAGGTGCAAAAAAAAAAAAAAAAAAAATCACAATACAATTTATTCTTGTTTCATTATTTTCAGCCAGAACTGGTTCTAATCCCATCTTATATGACCCAGAAAGCCCATTTCTCAACAGGCAGTAACAGCCGTCCTGACTTCTAGTGGTCACAGCAAGACTTGCCCCATGTACTCACCTCCTGGGATACTAGACCGGTGCACAGGGAGCACATGTGCGGTGTGTTCTCTATAATACATACCAATCAAGTTCTTGTACGGAAGCTGGTGATCCCGGAGATTCATATGAGCTATATGTCCTACGCGGCTGAAACTGGAGGTGACATCTTGTCCTTTAGGTAAAACAGCTTCTAAGATCTCGTCAGTCTTAAAATTCTCATACGTGAGCTGCAGATCAACCTGTAAAACCTGGGGGCTGATGTCCAGCTGCTTGAAAATCTCACGATCACGGTCATCAAATGAGTCCTCGGACGAGACCATGAAGGGGTCCAGTATAACATTCTTGATGCTGTCATCCTTTGGATCATCGCTGATTCTCTTGAGGTGCGGCCGGTGGATGAGTTTGTGCTTCAGAGTTTTCATGACTTTATTAATGATCTCCTTTCTTATTTTGAGGACAGGGACCTGTATAGTTTTACTGAAGGCGTCGCGGTCCAGGTTCACCATCCCGCGGACAGAGGGATTAGGACAGAATAATCCAGCGTTCTCGTTATTCTCCTTTATTTCCATCGTGGCTAAATCACTCAGTTTCTGGAATGTCCTGAGGGTGTATGGATCACACAACCACTGCTTGGATTGGTTACCGACTAGTTTATTGAAGGTGATGAAGCCATAAGAGTTTAGAAGAACCGCCGAGTGGTAGCACTGTCTAATGAGCCTGGGGAAGAGAGAAATAACGTTACATACATCTACCACTTGCACCCCTCCCCCCTTCCCTAAAAAAATAAACAAGGCAGGGAATTTTTGATAACTTTCTATTAGTTTACAGTAGTATTTTTTTTAACCTTGGACATTGGTCCATTACAGTCTACTGGAGATAAGGAACTAATTAAGGGAGTGTGCTGAGCTCTCTGCATGCCCTCCTCCTGGTCACTGAACTACGGGCAGACGTCCGTAGTTCTGGGTCCGCATTCGTTCTGCAATTTTGCGGAACGGGTGCGGACCCATTTATTTCAATGGGGCCGCAAAAGATGCAGGTCAGCACACAATGTGCTGTCCACATCCGTAGTTCTATTCCGTGGCCCCGCAAAAAAATATAGAGCATGTCCTATTCTGGTCTGCAACAGTGGACAACAATAGGCATTCCTGTCACAGTGCGGATCGCAATTTGTCCGCAATCCATAACAGACGACCCGCACTGCAAAAAAAAAAACAATAGGATGTCCTATTCTTTTGTGGTGCAGAGACACGGATCGAAATCCCATGGAAGCGCTCCATAGTGCTACTGCTCCATACCTCCGCTCTGCATCTTGCGGAACCATTCAAGTGATTTTGGCCCACAATACGGGCACGGGCTTGCACACGATGTAGTAAGATTTTACCGTGTTTAAAGCTACAGCTGTTGTCCAAACTAACACATTGTTGCCTGTGGACTGCAGCTGTCACAAAATATTTAAAATCAGCCTTGCAGCACAGCAAAGTCTAGGTCAGGTCTAGGGGATCCAAACTGCGGCCCTCCAAATGTTGCAAAACTACAACTCCCAGCATGCCCGGACGGCTTACAGCTATCAGCCTACAGCAGGGCATGGTGGGAGTTGTAGTTTTACAACAGCTGGAGGGCCACAGTTTGGGGATGCCTGGTCTAGGTGTACAACAGAGAATTACCGCATCAGGTTGTAGCTCAGAAGTATAACATCAGGGCAGCCATTTATTACTAAGGAATACTCCTCTGGCAGTCACTTTAAAGGGGCCATCCAGCAGATAAATAAATCACCTCACCGATCCTCCGCCACTGCTGTTCCAGCAGTGTTATTTTCGGAACTCCCCATAGCAGTGAATGGTGAGCATGTACGGTATGCTCTATGTCCACTTGGGAAGACAGGAGCGAGACCCAGCGGTAGGACCCCCTACCTGTCAGACATTTTTAGCATTTCCTAGCAATATGCCATAAATGTCCCATGTGGGACAACCTCATGAAGTAGCTTTATAAATACACTGCACTAGTGATCCTGCTTGTACTAATCCATTATAATTCACAATTCTCTTCACACCAGCCAAGCAGACATGTAGAGAGATAAGGCACTGCCCGACACCGCTTATCTCTGGCAGGAACAAAGGATGAAGTGTGATAGAATCCAGGCTGGCCGATCCTTGTTCATGCAGACGCTGGATAACAGGCAATTGTCCCCATACACATCACTCTTAGGGCTCATGCACGTGAGCGTATTTTTTACGGGTCAGATGCAGAGCCATTCACTTCAATGGGGCCACAAAAGATGGAGACAGCACACTGTGAGCTGTACAAATCCATATGTCCATTCTGCGGCCCCACAAAAAAGATAGAACATATCCTAATCTCATCCGTTTTACAGACAAGGAAAGGACAGAACAGGAAAGCACGAAATTCCGCTTCGCAAAATGTGGTACATAAACAGACGGTATCCGTGTTTTGTGGATCCACAATTTGCAGACCACAAAAATGGCAATGGCTGTGTGCAGGAGCCAGTGCAGCCAGTGACCCCAGAACCCATGCCAGAAGATCAACATCATGTCTATACACTGGGGGTAGAGCTGGGCGATATGGACAAAAAAAAAATCTCAATTTTTTTAAAAATTTTGGACGATTCACGATTTAAATCTCGATTTTCTTATGTTCGTAAAAATATAAAAAAATAAATAAAAAAAGCCTACTGTGGCCCCATCAGACCTCACATCAGCCCACTGTGCCCCCATCAGACCTCAGATCAGTCCACTGTGCTTCCTTCAGACCTCAGATCAGCCCACTGTGCCCCCATCAGACCTCAGATCAGCCCACTGTGCCCCCATCAGACCTCAGATCAGCCCACTGTGCCCCCATCAGACCTCAGATCAGTACACTGTGCCCCCATCAGACCTCAGATCAGCCCACTGTGCCCTCATCAGACCGCAGATCAGCCACTGTGCCCCCATCAGACCGCAGATCAGCCCACTGTGCTCTATCAGACCTCAGATCAGCCCACTGTGCCCTCATCAGACTTAACATCAGCCCACTGTGCCCCCATCAGACTTAACATCAGCCCACTGTGCCCCCATCAGACCTCAGATCAGCCCACTGTGCCCCCATCAGACCTCAGATCAGTCCACTGTGCTTCCTTCAGACCTCAGATCAGTCCACTGTGCTTCCTTCAGACCTCAGATCAGCCCACTGTGCCCCCCCATCAGACCTCAGATCAGCCCACTGTGCCCCCATCAGACCTCAGATCAGCCCACTGTGCCCCCATCAGACCTCAGATCAGCCCACTGTGCCCCCATCAGACCTCAGATCAGCCCACTGTGCCCCATCAGACCTCAGATCAGCCCACTGTGCCCCCATCAGACCTCAGATCAGCCCACTGTGCCCCATCAGACTCAGCTCAGCCACTGTGCCCCCATCAGACCTCAGATCAGTCCACTGTGCCCCCATCAGACCTCAGCTCAGCCACTGTGCACCCATCAGACCTCAGCTCAGCCCACTGTGCCCCCATCAGACCTCAGATCAGTCCACTGTGCTTCCTTCAGACCTCAGATCAGCCCACTGTGCACCCATCAGACCTCAGATCAGCCCACTGTGCCCCCATCAGACCTCAGATCAGGCCCACTGTGGCCCCATCATCAGAACGCTCAAGATCAGCCCACTGTGCCCCCATCAGACCTCAGATCAGCCCACTGTGCCCCCATCAGACCTCAGATCAGCCCACTGTGCCCCCATCAGACCTCAGATCAGCCCACTGTGCCCCCATCAGACCTCAGATCAGCCCACTGTGCCCCCATCAGACCTCAGATCAGCCCACTGTGCCCCCCCATCAGTCCTCAGATCAGCCCACTGTGCCCTCATCAGACCTCAGATCAGCCCACTGTGCCCTCATCAGACCTCAGATCAGCCCACTGTGCCTCATCAGAACCTCAGATCAGCCCACTGTGCCCTCATCAGACCTCAGATCAACCCACTGTGCCCCCATCAGACCCCACATCAGCCATTGTGCCCCATCAGACCCCACATCAGCCCATTGTGCCCCATCAGACCCCACATCAGCCCATTGGTGCCCCATCAGACCCCACATCAGCCCATTGTGCCCCATCAGACCCCACTGTGGCCCCATCAGACCTCAGATTAGCCCACTGTGGCCCCATCAGACCTCAGATTAGGCCCAAGTGCCCCTTCAGATCAGCCCAAAGTGCCCCCTTCAACCTCCGATCAGCCCACTCTGCACCATCATAATAATAAAAAAAAAAATATCTCTCACCTGTCCTCCGCTGCGGCTCCTCTCCACGTCCGGCGCCCTTCTTCTTTTCCTGGCGCTGCACTGTCACCTGACTGCGTGCAGCGTCAGGTCAGAATGCGCGCACTACGTCCTGACGCTGTACGCGGTCAGGACACTGCGGCGCAGACCAGGAAAAGAAGAGGAGCGCCGGAGCGGAGCCGCGGCGCAGGACAGGTGAGAGTTCTTTTTATTTTATATGTCGGTCGCCATTTTTTAGGAAAATCGAATTCACGATTTTCCTAAAAAATGAAATCGTGAGGCTTGCAATAGGCGAATTAATCGAATTAATTCGATTAATCGCCCAGCCCTAACTGGGGGTCATTTATTAAAGGGGTTATCCCATGATTGATGTAAAAAGTGAAAACTAGACATTATATAGTACATGAAAATCTCCAGAACCAGCCCTGTACCTCACATGGATCCAGAGATCTCCCCATTCATTGCTCTGCTAGATTTATATCAAGCCGACAGCTCAAGGGGCGTGTCTTTTCTGCTGCAGCTAAGGGGGCGTGCCCATGCTCTTCCTATCACAGCTCAGGAGGCAGCTGAAGGATGAAACTGAGCATGTGCGGCCTTGTCAATGAGCAGGTCAAAGAAATAAGAAAGAATAAACAGCAGGTGGCACTATACAGATACATTTTATTGAATAATTCAGTGGCTATGCTAAAATTTAAAAGGGGATGTCTCACCTCAGACATTGAGGGTATATCGCTAGGATATACCCCCAATGTCTGATAGGTGCTGGTCCCACATGTAGGACCGCAAAGTGAGGGAGTGCACACCGCACATGCTAATACTAACATTTATACCTGGAAACAGGTGTAAATGTTGGCAAAAAACTACTCACGCCTCATAATAAATTAGCCTAATCTTACAGCAGCGTCAGGGGGATGTAACCAAAACCCGCCTTTCACTCCGGTCCTAATGACTCCCATTAAACGCTATTTTGAACCGGTTCAGCCCAGTTGAAAAACCCACTCTTACTGTCCCACTGTTTGATAGGGGCACCAGTCAGCTATGTGGGGGCGTGTCTTACAACACACTTGCGGACTGTTTCCACTAACAATCATCAGGGATTTGAATGCAGCTGTGGAGTAGAGTATAGGGCATTCTCAGATAAATATACACATGTATGTATACATATACGTATATACAATGCTTGGCTGGAACTACATGTGTGTCCTCGCCTCACTTGTCATGCTGGGACTTGTAGTGTCACAGCCTGCAATAGAGCCCCACTGCTCTTCCTCACCTCATGCTGCTGGTGCGCCATGCTAGCGGTTACGTCATCATTTCGAGACTGAGGGCAAAGCCGGCAGTCACGTGACTCGTCCCGTGCGATGCTGAGGTCACATGACGCCTGGAGTAAATAAGGAGGAAGCTGGAGGCGATGAGCTGCGGTTCTGGTGCGGGATGTTACCGCTGTGTGATCAGTGACCTGATGACATTACCGCTGTACACGGCTTATTACCATGCAGCCCGCTGAATACAGTATTAATACAAGTTATGGACACCAAGTGTCTGCTCAGGAGGAGACCGCTCCACTGCTGGGAAATGTGAGTTGTTCTCTCTCTGTATATGTGATCATACTACTAAGAGGTCTTAGTGGCTCTGCAGCTAGTGCAAAACTATAACTCCCAGCATGAAAGGCATGCTGGGAGTTGTAGTTTTGTAATAGCTGGTTGGCCACAGGTTGTAGATTACTGATGACTGTTGGTATTGTCCAGAATGTTACTGCCACTTTCACACAATCAGTGTTTGCAGCACTGTCCAGTGCTTCCTCTTGCAGTTAAAAAGGTTTTTCTTTTAATAAATGTAATAAAAACTTAAATGAAAACAATAAAGGCCATATGTAACGCGTTTCGGACACTGCACCTTCCTCCGAGAATGATCTGTTCTGTAAGGAAGGGAGCAGCACCCAAAACGCGTTGTATGGATTTTTATAGTGTCTTCATTTATCACCCTGTGTTTGCGCTCTGTTTCTTTTCTTTCAGCTGTTCTGTCAGTGTTAGAGATGAGCGAATTTCACGTTATGAAATTCGTTCACGCTTCGTTTGGTGGTAAAAGGTGAATTGCGTTATGGATTCCGTTACCATGGACCATAAAGCAATTCTATGACGGAATGCCTTTAGAGGTATTCTGTTATTCACTCCGTCATAACAGAAGTCTATGGCCTGTATAACGGATCAGTCCCGTTTCCGTTATGCAGGGGAGTCCTCTCCTGCATAACGTAGACCGGACTGATCCGTTATGCAGGCCATAGACTTCTATTATGCCGCATCTAAGGTTTCTACAATTTTTTTCCTACATGCTCAACAAGGGGTAGGGCTTTGCAGGACAGAGGAGGGTCTAGGAGGTGACAGGTTACAGCAACATTTTGGCGCAACTGGTATAAAAGTCTCTCAAAGTAAGTCATCCAATAGTTGGTACAGAGTCAGAGAAAAGTCTCCATCCCTGCACAACATTTATCATCCAGCCTGAGCCCCTGTGATAAATCTGGTGTGGGAATAGACAATTTAAGCTTACGCCATCTTTATGATTAGTACATCGGGGACACTGTTTTTTCCAACAGGGCAAAAAAACAAAACAAAACAATAGATGTCTATGGTGTCAAAAAAAGCTGCAAGAAAAAAGCAAAATTGCCTAATAACGCAAAAAAAAAGCCTGTGTGTGATATCCGCTTCATGCTGTTACTGCCAAAATCCAACAACAGACATTTTCAGATTCTGCACTACTGTCTGCAGACTACACGCTGTTCTGCTCACGTGCCATGGTCATCCTCTAAGCTTGTTGTAATCATTGTCTTCCAGAGACCACAGAGAAGGTCGGCCCCCGGAACATCTTTCGGACTTTCCGTGTTCAACTTAATGAACGCCATCATGGGAAGTGGGATTCTTGGCTTGTCGTATGCCATGTCCAACACCGGGATAATTGGATTTAGGTGCATTTCTTATCTAGTATTGTGATAATTTTTAGATAATTTTTACACAGCTGTAATACAGACACTAGGACTTCTACTATTGATGCACGATGGTGGTGGGGGTTTGCTGGTGGAATGCAGACTGCTATAAACAGCAGTCTGCGTTCTGTTGATTAGGGCCATTGACACGACGCGTGTGCCCAGTGCCCGTTTTGCGGCCCGCAAATTGCTGCTCCACAGTATACAGCATCGGCCGTGTGAATTCCTTATCACGGATGAGGACTCATTCATTTGAATGGGTCTGCAATCCACAAGATATGGTGTGGAGCGGAGGCACAGATTGGAAGCACTATGAAGCACTTCCGTGGATTTTCGGAACATGTCCTATTTTTTTGCAATGCAGACCATCTCTTGCGGTCCGCGGCACGGAACACACACAGTTGTGTACATGAGCCCTAACAGACATCTATTAGGAAATTGCTAGGGTCAGTTTTTGCTCATTTCCTGTAAAGTATATTGCAGATTTCAATGCATTTTGCATTTACATTTTTTACAGCTTTAAAAGGGGTATTCTCATCTTAGACAATGGGGGCATATCGCTAGGATATGCCCCCATTGTCTTATAGGTGCGGGTCCCACCGCTGGGACCCGCACCTATATCCAGAACGGAGTGGGGAGCGCTGGGGTCCGGCCACCACCAGGCGCAGCTCCCCACGCCGCTCATAGAAATGAATGGGAGCCGGGCCGTGCATGCGTGGTGCACTCCCATTCATTTCTATGGAGCCGACGGAAGTAGCCGAGCCAGCGCTCAGCTATTTTCGGCGGCCCCATAGAAATGAATGGAGGGCGGCTGAGCATGCGCAGTGCGCCCTCATTCACTTCGGGGGCTCCGTTCTGGAAATAGGTGCGGGTCCCAGCGGTGGGACCCGCACCTATAAGACAATGGGGGCATATCCTAGCGATATGCCCCCATTGTCTAAAATGAGAATAACCCTTTAAGTGAACAATATGTATGTCAAAATCATGGGAGATGGCCACTGAATGGGACGTTCTTGACATCCAGTGCAGTGTCCTTCATTATTTAAAGGGGAACTAAAGCCAGAATCCAAACACAAAAAAGAACAACAAACAAAATGTAACATTAATCATTATTTGAACTGGTTTCATCAGATATCACAATTGCAGATCATGAAAAATAAACTTGTTCTCTCAGGCTGCAGCCATGGGTTCTACCCATTCCTTCTCCCCCTCTTGTGCTGGTGCACCTAAGCCAAGAAGGGTAGACGGAAGGGGCTGGGTTAAGTCTGGATCACACTGTCTACCCAGCGAGTGTAGCTATATTGGAAGGAATCTCCTAGTTACTTATAGTGCAAACAGATTTGGTTACCACCATGTGGAGCTATAATAGACTGCATTATACGAAATCTACTAAGATAAATCCCACTCCCCATTCCTAAATAGTGCCATAGGAAGTCAGACTTGCTCTTCATGTTCCTGGGGAATCATGGCTACCACTATGTGGAACTGTGGTGGACTCCAGAATACAAAATCTATAAAGAAAGAAAAACCTCCTAAAGGTGCCATGGCTAGGGTTCTGGGAAACCTGGGTTACAACTGTGTGGAGCTCTAATAGAGGCTGTAGAATACTAAATCTACAAAAATAATTTCCCCTCCCAACTCAGATGTATACAAATATAACCCAGACAAGGGTCTGTAGCGTCAGTGAGTTAGAAAAAACGCCTTCTCTAACGGAAACCTTCCCCATCTGTTAGAAATCAGATCTTCTTCTCTAGTGATAGTCGGTATTACTCAAGCGTGTTCACATCACGTTTTTGTGCTACGTTTGACATACATACTACATATATGTTAAACGTCTGCTTCAGGTGGATGGCATCTGGTTGAAGATGCTAGTAAAATGGACTGTTTCAGGCGCTGCTGGAGAAGTCGGGGTGCATAGTGTTTTTTTTTTTTTTTTTTTTTAAAAAGAGGACAGAACACTCCACAATTTCTAGCAGGTGCTAGAATAGGGATTCCACCCCGGAGCATAAATCAGGAAATTCTAACACTCCAATGGTCCAAATGCAAATCAAGACTTTATTTAAATGTGGCTGCACATGGGACATTTCAGTCTGGAAGGCGGGGGCGGACTGCAAACTTAAAATGGCCCTGGAAAAAATACTAAAAGTGGCCCCGTTTTGTAGTTGGGTCCAAATTGATGGAAGGCAGGTCCAGCAATACCATACTGTGGCACATTATACCACCTCAACAGAGCCAAATACCACAGTACATCACAGAATACTGCCAGCAGCACAAAATACATCCGCAAAAACTCCCACTGGCCAGCTGTGAGGAGGACTCACGTGGGCATCAGCCCACTGGGAAATTTCCCTGTAAGGTCCATGGCCAATCTGCCCCTGCTGGAAGGACTTGTGTCAAACCATTGCCGCTGTAGCTGAATAGGTAGGAAGAATGGTGCCAGGGAACAGTGTATCCACACAGTGTTATTCCATAGCGTAACAGCTCAGAGCTGTTGTAGATTTCATTAAGGTGCATGGCCTGATGGAGAATGCGCCTAATTTATTATGAGGCCTACACCTTGTCATAAATCAGACGCATCCTCCGGCAGCTCAGGGGACATCAAGACGGGCCTTGATGAATCTCCCCCCAAACGCTTTCCCTACAAGATCTCTCCTAAACTGTGTATGACAGCAGCGCCTTGTAGACATAGCTGTGTGTGCACTATGAATTAAGTGTACGGTATTTGTGTGATTTATGTTTTCTCAGGGTTTAGTTCCCCTTTAAAGGCATCATTATTGGGTATAGTAGTAAATAGGGCTGGCACTCTGCCACCAAAATCTCACTACTGGGCAAGAAAGACAACAAGGTCCTGTAACAGCAATGATATATATTGGGTTATTATAATATACAGCATATATTCAGGATATTTCTGCCTTCCTTTAATAAAGAGTCTGCAGTTGTGAAGGGAATGAAAGAGGAAGCTGGTCAGCCATCTGATGACTGGAGTAGGAACATCTCGTGCTGATCTGACATGAGTCCTACATTCCATCCACTTCTTACATGAACCTTGTTCTCGGATTAGTCTCCACTATTGTTTTATAGAATTGCTTACAGAGCAGTTCCCTAATGTGTTTCTATATGCTGTATACCCGAAAAACCAACCTTACCTGTTCTTTGTCCCTTAGTATCCTGCTGCTAATAGTCGCCCTCTTGGCTGCCTACTCCATTCATCTCTTGCTTTGTTTGTGCATTCACACAGGTAAGTTACTAGGGCCGTACGAGTCTGTGATCTACTACAAAGGTATATTTAACCCTTTAAAACCATGATGCTGCAACAATGTCCTGATTGCCAGGACATGCTTTAGCCTTGTTAAGGTTGTGTGGTATGTAGCCCTTAGGGCTCATTCACACAAATGTAAGGGCTCCGTGCGAATATGGCTGATAGCGAATGACGGATCCGAAATATACAGGCACTGGCCGTGTGCACCATTGACTTGAAAGGGTCAGCGATCTGCAAGATATGGCGAAAAATAGGACATTTCCTATCTTTTGCAGAGTGGAGGCATGGATCAGAAGCCCATGTCGTATTTTGTGGATCGCGGACCCATTCAAGTCAGTGGGTCCGCATCTGCAGCACTGAGTGCACACACCCGGTGCCCATATATTGCGGACCGCTATTTGCAGTCTGCAGCACAAGCACAGAGCCCTTCAGTTCATCTGAACAAGTCCTTAGGCTTCATGCTCACTCCAGTCAGCTGAGTGTTCATGGGGCGTATACAGCAGAACATGAAGTCTCTACTGTTGGAATGGCATCATGGGCCACATGTGGCCCCTTCAACACAGATTGTGCATCCCTGCCACACAAATCTGTACTTGTGCAGAGTGCACTGCAGCCATTTGCTCCTTATCAATATATAAACTGAGTGTATGTATGTATGTCTGTCTGTCCGTCCGATAAAGGAATCCGTACATCAGGTTTCCGGGAAGGTTTTAGAACGGGTCTCAGCTCTCTAGGACATACCGTTCCTGAGATATTCCCAAAAAAAAGCAAATATGGCACATCACATGACCTACATTAGCCAATAGAAGCCTTCAGGTCTTTCTTCTTATATCCCAACTGTCATACACACGGTCACATGTCCCTTATCAGCCAATAGAAGCTGGCAGTTCCTTAGTCTCCACATACAGTTTTACACCAGGTTTCCATAACAACCCAGCCATTTTTCTTCACTGCCGTAGGTGCAGGGCGCTGTGGATGACACTATTAAGGGAGCGGAGTGCTGTGGAGGTCACAGGACTTTAAAAAACCCGCCCCCAGTTTCGGTTCCGATCCAGTTTGGCCACACTTGCACCCACTCCGCAGCCGTCAGGGGTTGAAAAAATTAAGGTAAAAATCAACTTCTGTCAGCTGCAGGGGTGGGAGGGAGGGTGACTTTCTCCCTGCACCTCATGCTCACACAGCACAATGCTGCTGTCTGATTGTGAGCTCTTCAAAAGGACATCCCTGTGTCCGTCCATGGCTTGCGCCGGACAGAAGACAGGGAGTCTGAAAGCCGGACTGTCCGGCCTAAAACCGGACCTCTGGCCACCCTAGGGCCAGGCTGCTGTGGAGGTCACAGTTAAGGGGACGGTCCGCTATGGAGGTCAGTGTTAAGGGGCAGATTGCTGTAGAGGCCACTGTTATGCCCCTTTCACACGAGCGGGAGACTCGCATGTCTCCCGCAACGCATCTACAGGGCTGGACTCGGCACTGACAGGGATCGCATAGCATTATATGCGATCCCAGTCAGTGCCGGAGTCCAGCCCTGTAGATACGTTGCGGGAGACATGCGAGTCTCCCGCTCGTGTGAAAGGGACATTAAGGGGGCAGGGTGTTGTGGAAATCAGGGTTAAGGAGATGGGGTACTGTGGAGGTCACTAATAAAGGGGCGGCTGCTGTGGAGGTCACTGTTAAGGGAGGAGGGGGACTGTGGGGGCCACTATTAAAGTGGCAGCAGGGTACTTTGAGGACACTGTTAAGGCAGAAGGGTACTGTAAGGTCACTGTTAAGGGAGTGGGATACAGTAGAGTTCACTGTTAAGGGAGAGGGGTACTGTGGCAGTCACTGTTAAAGGGGCAGTCGCTGTGGAGGTCTTTGTTAAGGGGGCCGGGAATGGTGGAGGTCAGTTAAGGGGACTTTAACCTATTGCCATTGTTAAAGGGCGGGTGCTGTAGAGGTCACTGTTAAGGGGGCGGTCCCCTGTGAAGGTTACTGTCACGGGGGTCGGGTGCTGTGGAACTCACTGTTAAAGGGGCAGGCTGCTGTGAAGGTCAAAGTTAAGGGGGTGGGCTGCGGTGGAGGTCCCATTTTAACCCCTTCCCGACCGCCGCCGTACATGTACGGCGCGCGGGCGGTGCGGGGACATGACGCCCGTCGCGGGTGCGGCGGGCGTCATGGCCGGCAAGTCTCTGCTGTTTCTAACAGCAGAGACTTGCCGCATCTTACCTCCGTCTGCGGAGACTTCCAGGGCCTTCTGATGCCGTGATCACACGTGATCACGGCATCAGGATGCGTCTGAACCCGGAAGCCCACACTTCCGGGTGGTGTACAGACGCCCCGATTGGCCAATCGGGGTGTCTGTACACCATATGAAAACTGTAATCCTCGCTGGTGAGGATTACAGTTTTCAAACTGCAATTCTTATTCTGGCCACTAGATGGCAGGCCAGGATAAGAAATGAGCAATTCATGGTTTTAACTGCATCTAGTAAATCCATGATTGCTCATAAAGAAAAAAACAAAACACAATAGATCAGATGATATTTGAGCTTTAAAATAATCACAGAAAAATTAAAAAAAAATGTTAAAAAATATATAAAAATAAAAAAGATATAAAAGTTCAAATCACCCCCCTTTCCGTATAAGTAAAAAATAAATACCTAAATAACAATAAATATAGACATCATGGGTATCACCGTGACCGAAAACGCCCGTACTTTTGAAATATAAAAAAAAAATTCCAATACGGCGAATTGTGTGGCGGAAAAAAGCGTCCAAATGGCGATTTGCCGTTTTTTGTCTCTTTTTTTTTCTAAAAAAAATTAAATAAAAAGTGATCAAAAAGTCATACACACCCAGAATGGTATCAATAAAAACTTCAGACCGCCCCGCAAAAAATGAGCCCCCATACAGCTCTGCACACATAAATACCAAAAAGTTATAGGGTCAAGATATGACAAGGAAAAAAAAAAAAAAGGGCAACTTTCTAATTATTTTATCACCATCTAAACGCAGGAAAAACTATACATATTAGGTATTGCCGGATTCGTACTGACCAGTAGAATGAAAGTAACCGGTCAGTTTTAATGCACATCGAACGCTGTAAATAAGAAACCCGTAGAACTGTAGCGGAATAGCGGTTTTCTTGCAATTTCACCCCATTTGGAATTTTTTTCCCGCTTCCCACTACACCATATGTAATATTAAATGGTGGAGTTGGAAAGTACAACTTGTCCCGCAAAAAACAAGCCCTCATACAGCTATGTGAACAGAAAAATAAAACAGTTATGGCTGTTTGAAGGCAGGGAGCGCAAAACGAAAATGCAGAACCGAAAAAACCTCCGGTCGTGAAAGGGTTAAGGAGATGGGGCACTGTGGGGGGGTGCTGTAGATATTGTATCTTTTAACGACACACAAACATTAAATGAAATAGATTAAATATACCCGTGCAAAGCCGGGTCCTTAAGCTAGTTATTTACTAATATCCAGTTTAGAAAACCTATTTTGATAGAACTATTTAGGTAATTTTAGTTATTAAAAAAAAAATATTTTTTTTGTACCCTTTTTTTTTTAAGGTTTTTTTTCCAGTGGTGTGCCTGCCCACTAACTGTTTTTAATTTTGTTCTCCCCCTATGGAAGGGTACAGCCGAACGATCGGTTTTTATAGCATTTTTTTTTTCTTAACTGTGTGAACCACATTGTTTTCAGGTGTTTTATTCCATAAAGAAAAGGTGTTTCCAAAAGGCCAGAGACCAAATAAAAGCCACCTAATTAACACAAATGCCAGTAGCAAAGAAAAACCCGCCTGTGTGTCCTGCATTTCATATTTCCCATAGACCTACATTAGGACTGGTGTTTTTACAGCAAAACAAAAAATGCATCAAAAACCGTAGGCGTGAAAAAAAAAGGGACTAAATCCAAGTGCAGATAAGCGCTACTAAAAACCAATATGTGAACCCACCCTTAAAGGCACCAAAATAGGCAAAACACCAGAAAAAGACCACATGACACCACCCTCATTCAATTCAATGGATCCGAGCTGCAATACCAGACGCAACTTTTGGACGGGTGTGGTGCAATTTTTGAGTTTTTTACTTGCCGATTACATGGCTTTTACAATGACAGCCACAATGTGAAAAGCCGTATGCACCGGACATTCAGAAGAATAGCTGTCCTTGTAATGCAGTCACACTGGGTCTGGCTAACAGAGGGGAGGTCCTGAGCAGGGTGCCCCTCTTTCTGATGCCCATATTCCTATTTGTGCATATTTCAAACAGTTGTTGTTGTGACGTCCTAAAATTCAAGTTTTAAGACTTTGTGCCATGAACGCCATTTAGTTGGCCAAGTGGCTGAAGAAATGATGTATGTAATCGTAGATCAGAAATGTGAATGCCGGCGATCAGTCATTAGATTTGCACCATACAAAAACAACTCTGTTATGTTACGGTTTGCTCCACGTGTTTTCTTTCTTTTTTTATGCCAGGCTATAAACTTTTAAAGATTAGAAAAACATGATCTTTGTACTCATGTAATCCCTGAGACATTTCCTTCCGATGATGCTCCTGTCCAAAGGTTATCTACAAAGTCCTTGTCCCTCTCATGGGCTCACACAATTCTTGTGAAATGGAAGGGGTTGGTCACTCTGCAGAAAAGCATGCTACAAGCACGTGCAATATAAATTCATGTCAACTGAAAAACCTGACCTGTGTGTGACTCCAGCCTAGAAGACCATTTTATAATTGTGTTCAGATTGCTGGAATGGTCACCTATTATTTAAAAGGAATAGGGACAGACATTTTAGGCTAGGAAGAGGCTGACTGCATTGCCAGAAACGCGTGCCTCGTGAATAATACTTTGGGTAATGATATAGGCAGGGGTGTAGATAATGGCTTATGGGCCCTGGTGCAGGACTTCAGCTTGGGCCCCCCTTCCCTCAGTACTTTGTGTGTCTTCTTATGAAGCAGAAGGGCCTTTGGGCCCCCTCAGGCTCCTGGGCCCGGTAGCGAATGCTACCTCTGCACCCCCTATAGCTACGCCCCTGGATATAAGTACACGGTTTGCCATTAGTAATGGGGCTCTGGGCCCCTTCTGCGTGTAGATTACACAGTGTTGTACAGCGCCTTCAAAGATTAGGTTCTGTTCATACTTTGGTCTGATACTTTTCATCTTGAGTTCTGCTATTTATTGCAATTATAGCACCATCTGCAGAACTATTCTTACACCCAAAAATACTGGAACCCAAAGAGAAACGCGACAGATTTGTCAGGATATATTTTTCTTTAAAAAATATCCGGCATAGTTCTTCTGGAACCTTTATTTAAGTGACCATGGAGGTCCCAGTATGCAGTTACCCTAGGTTCTAAAGACTAACAAGGTGTACATGCTGGAATTGGTATGTGAGAGAGATGGTAGATGGCACTCTAGTGAAGCACCCCAGTTTAAGGTGTCTGGCAGCACTAGGTAGGAGCTAGGGAGAGCATTACAAACATACCTTTTGTGGAGCCTTTATAATCAGGAGTTGTGAGAATATGAGGTTTTATTCTGCTCCTGCAAATGCCCAGGAGGCGGAGCTTCTTGGTGACATGCTTTCTTCATTGAGCTGCTTCACAGCCCCTCCGCTCTGAGTGACAGCCAGGAGACCACAACAGCTGTCACTCAACGTAGATGGGAAGGGCTGTGAAGCCGTTCAATGCAGAGGGCACTTGCAAGAGCAGAATAAAAGTTTTATATTCACGCTACTACTGATAAAAGCTCTACTAAAGGTATGTTTGTACTGGTCTTTGGATCCCTTAGCTAATGCTATCAGCAGTTTAGTATGAGCTAAACTACTGCCATGCTTTTTTTTTTTTTAACCACTTTGTTCACCTGAACTTAATGGTACGTCCGACCTGCATAAGGTGTGTATGGAACTGGCTCTGACCAGAACCAATGGTATACAGCTGACACCCACTGCAGTGATCAGGACCACGCCATCTGAGAGGTTAGTCAGATGCTGACCTAGGTGCCGATTGGTAGCGCTGCGAGCCTGAGGTGGGGCTTAATAGGATGTATGGGGAGTCTACATAAACTGCAGTGGTAAACTATTAGTCTATGGCGGGGATCAGCAACCTCCGGCACTCCAGATGTTCTGAAACTCCAAATCCAGAATCCTCCTTTGACTTCTGTGGGCGTTACAAGAAGAGCTGAGTAAGTTTGCACGCTGGGAGTTGTAGTTTCACAGCAGCTGAAATGCCAAAAGGTTGCTGATCAGTGGTCTATGGTATACACGATTAAAGGGGTTTTACCATCTTGGACAATGGGGGCATATCGCTAGGATATACCCCCATTGTCCTATAGGTGCGGGTCCCACCGCTGGGACCCGCACCTATATCGAGAACGGGCCCCCGAAAGTGAAGGAGGGCGCACCGCGCATGCGTGGCCGCCCCCCATTCATT
Source organism: Rhinella marina (assembly GCA_900303285.1). Lineage (NCBI taxonomy): Eukaryota > Metazoa > Chordata > Amphibia > Anura > Bufonidae > Rhinella > Rhinella marina. The sequence goes on from ONZH01012843.1 coordinate 32,586, forward strand.
TGTATGGGGCCGCCGAAAATAGCCGAGCTCGGCTGTTTCTGTTGGTTCCACTGAAATTAATAGAAGCGCACCGCGCATGCGTGGCCTGGCTCCCATTCATTTCTATACAGCCGACGGAAATAGCTGAGCTCGGCTATTTTCGGTGGCCCCATACAAATGAATGAAGGGTGGCCGCGCATGCGCGGTGCGCCCTCCTTCACTTTCGGGGCCCCATTCTCGATATAGGTGCGGGTCCCAGCGGTGAGACCCGCACCTATAGGACAATGGGGGCATATCCTAGCGATATGCCCCTATTGTCCAAGATGGTAAAGCCCCTTTAATGTTCAAGTGCCCTAGGGGGACAAAAAAAAGTAACATAAAAGGTTAGGGTTACACACCGACTTGCGATTAGTCTGCAACTTGTCACTTGCTTGAAATGGAGCTATTTTAGGGTGCAATGTGTCGTAAATGAGTCGCATTCACACATGACATTGGAGAAGTCACTTGCATTTTACAATCTGCAACCAAAATTCAGCTGCATTTTCTGCAGCTGTTGTGTCATTGTCAGATTACTTTGTGTGCAGTAATGCGACTACATTCACAAATGTCAATGACATTTTGCAAATGACAATATTGCAAATATTACACATGGCGAAAAGGGAAAGTGGATATATTGAGTGTTTAGTTGAAATAAACCAGAATTGACCTCAAACATTTTTCTTCAAAGAAAAAAAAAAAAAATGAATAAAAATTTAAAAAAATACATTAAGCTCTTCTATTTGCAGCTGTCACATCATATGAGGACCTGGGCCTACTTGCGTTCGGCTCACCTGGAAAGGTACGATTATTTTCTAGCTTTCTTCTTTTATTATTATATATATTTTTTTTTTTAATCAAAGTCTATTTCCAAGCGCCCTGTGGTTTTATTCTTGTGGACAAAAACACGTATAAATTTTTGATAAAAAAAAACAAAAACATTTCTTACTGGTGATTTTAGAAACACCATTTTGCATTAGGAAAACAATTCTGCATTTGTTCCCCACCACATATTTTGAATCATCAATATAATTAGAGTACAGAATAAATTATAATGTTATTTCCAGTAAGGACCGCAATAACCAGATGTAATTTGTGCACTGAGAATGCAGGATCATTTCAGTTACATTGTAGGGGAAATAACCACAGGATTTTATTTGCAGTTACTGCCATCAGACATAATTGCCTGTTCCTCTTATTGTGTATTATTTGTTGTTTTTCTGTTCAGATCTTGGTGGCGAGCACAATCCTGATTCAGAACATCGGAGGTAAGATTTGCCTTTGGAAGCGGAAATCTAAAATAATGCATAGCTTGGCTAAAATGCAAACTTGACATCAATTCGAGACTTAACATATTAAAAAAAAAAGGATTTAAAGGGACATGAACTGTATATAAAACACATACAAGCACTTCCATCTTGATTATGTTAAACTTTTAAATCCATATGGTAAAGGTGCGGGGCTTAAAGGGGTGGTTTTGTTTTAGGAAACTTTAGTAAATTCTATTGAGGACTGTGATCCATTTCTAAAAGCACTTCCATGTATTGCATTTGTACTGTCCACTAAGTTAGCACTGATGCCTTGCATTACTGGGGTCCGGGGTTCAAATCCAACCAAGGACAACATCTGCATGGAGTTTGTAAGTCCTCCCTGTGTTTGCGTGGGTTTCCTCCCACATACTGATAGGGAACTTAGATTGTGAGCCCCATTGGGGACAGCAAGTGATGAGAATGTAAAACGCTGCGGAATATGTCAGCACTATATAAATGGGTAAAAATAATTTTATGCAGAGCTGTGTAATACTGCCACCCTTGCCACAGTATTCAACTTTATCACCATCCTGAGGACGGTGATACAGTTGAATTCAGGAGGGCACCTGTGGATGCTGACCAGGTGGCATAAGTACCTGATGCTACCAATATGAAAGGGGCATTCTCATCTGAGACAATGGGGGGGCATATCTCTAGGTGATAGGTGCGGGCCCCACCCCTATATCGAGAACGGAGCGGGGAAGGTGTTGGCTGGAGGACCGCGGGTCCAGCCACCACCAAGTGCTCTCCCCATACCATTGAATGGGTGTGCAGCCACCTCTCCCATTCATTTCTATGGGTCCAATGGAAATAGCAGATCGCTTGCGCAGTGTGCCCTCCACCACTTTCAGGACTTCGTTCCCGGTGTAGGTACGAGTCCCAGAGGTGGGACCTGCACCTATCAGACAACGGGGGCATATCCTAGTGATATGCCTTCGTTGTCTGAGATAGGAAAACCCCTTTGATGCTGAGAGCACCAGATCGTGATGTACCAAGCCAGCGGCTGTGAGGAGGGCTCGGCTGACTCCCCTGGGCATCTGCCCACCAGGAAATTTCCCTGTAGAGTCTATGGCCATATGGTGGACGCCCATGAGTTGCACTGCTGGGGAAGGGAACCTTTGCATTTGAATTCCACCACAGATTACAGTTTAGCATTGGAAACAAAGCAGAAAACCCTTTTAAGCTCCCCTGTGTTTTGTGACACCCCCCCCCTCCCTTCCCCCTTTTGGGGTGGATTTTGCCTACATTCGTCTAATTTGCATGCCCACCTCAACTTAATAGGCATGAGTGTGCTTTTTTCAGAAGAGTATATTAATTATATTAAAACCCTTTGAGATGCTTACAAGAAGAATGACATATTTTTCCTGTGCTGAGTTATAAGATGTTGGAATGACAGGTCTATTACATCAGTGTCATCATAGGGAAGCTGGATCTTCTAACAACTGGTTGTATAGCGCAATTTGCTATAAAACACTGATACACTGAGCTGTAGAGATTTCAGTGCAGCTTCTCTTTAATATTTAAAAACCCAGAGCAGGAATTTTTTATATATATAATTTTATTTTTTTATGCAGTTGTGCATATCTTCTGATAGATCTTCTCTTAACGGTTAGTCTGGTCTTCCCTCCCCTGAGAGATCTTTCCTCAGTCCCATAGTAGACATGATGAAGTCAGACATCATCAATCCAGGCTTGTTTCTCAGAGCAGATGTTGCATAATGGATCCTAGGTCATGTGGTCACTTGACCTTGCAGAAGCAATATGTCCTAGGGCCCGGCCATGTGGTTACGGGTTACGACGCGTAAATACATCAGCAGCAAAAACCACATGGAGATGGCGCAGACGGGCCTGATATCTTGTAGCCTATTTTCCTAGTTCTGTCTCGGGGGACTACAATTTATCATTTAGATTCCATCCTTTGTGTATTTTAAGTGCTGCGACCATTTCACCATTGGGATCTGCTCATCTGTCAAACTGTCAAAAAACATATTCGGGCATTTTCTTTCTGGGAAAGCTGGGTTAAAAACAATATGGCCACCATTCTAGTTCCTGTAAGAGTTATCCTTGTAAGCCTTGATATGGAAATTAGAGATGCAATTACTTGATAAGTAAGTGATCGGGGGGGGGGGTGTTACAATTTCTCATTGTGGAGAGCCTCTAATAGGCAGTCTTATAGGGTAGTTCTCCTCTGGGAAAAGGTGTGTAAATTAGTTCTCTTTCCAAAGAAGAAAATAAAGATCTGCCTCTGCTGCTAGCAGTTGGAAGGCAGCTATCCTGTAAGGCAATGTTTCACAGTCCTTGATACATAATGTAGGATTATAGCTAAGCCAGTACCTCATCTGCAGACAGCTTTTTTGGGGGCGATTTAGAGCGTAGAGAAGTGGCTTACAAAGGCTTCTCATCCAGCAAGTAACTTCTCTCTGATTTTGCCCTAATGAGGGACAAACCCAAACAGCTGTCTGCAGATGAGATACTGGTATGGCGATAATCCTAGGTTATGTCTTGAGGTCTGTTTAAAAGGTCAAGCATTGATTTTACAGGATAGCCTTCTTGCTGGTGGCAGAGGAACAGCTTTTTTTTTTTTGATGCATTTGATATTGTGGAACTGCTTAGTGAGACCTGACCTGACCAGTGACGAGGAGGATGGCGCGCACAAGGGTAAGTTTACCCACAGCGCCACCTGCTGGAGGGAGGGGAAATCTGCTGCAGGGAGACGGATCTGTCATGAACTCCATTGAAAGTAAATGGAGGACGGATCCGTTTACCATTGTGTCACACCCAACGGATCCGTCCCCATTGACTTGCATTGGGGGTCATGACAGGTCCGTCTTGGTGCGGATGCCCAGACCGGAGAGCAAACCGAAGCATGTTGCGGTTTGCTCTCTGGTCTGGAGATGGAACAGAATGCTTCTAGGAGCATTCCGTTGTCTTCAGTTCAGTTTTGTCCCTATTGACAATGAATGGGGACAAAACTGAAGCGTTTTATTCCGGTATTGAGTCCCTATGGTGGCGCTCAATGCCGGAATATATAAACGCTAGTGTGAAAGTAGCCTTACAGGTCAGAGAATAAAAATTTTTGCGGGAATTCTTCTTTAAAGAGCACAGAGTGCGTATGACTGCAGGATCAGACTATATGGGGTTTGATTGTAATCTGTAGCTATGGAGACACATAGGACCGCAACACAAAATTAAATTTGTAATCAGGACTATTTACAAAGTTGCATTATTTTCTATTTGAGATGCTTTGTAACCATTTTTAATTGTTAGAGAATTGTATACATTGTCGCCCTCGGTCATATACGCTGTTTTTGCTCCTCCATTTGGGCGCATTTGTGGCTTTAAGTGCAAATTCAGTAGACCATGTAATACCATTTATGAACGTTTGTAACAAAAAGGAAGCCCAACACCTTTACAGCTGGCATTTAGTTTCTGGCTCCTTTCAATGGAGACGGAAAAGGCAAATCTCCCAGACCATGCATGCTTCCATTAGTTCCGCTGTATAAACACATGTTCTGAAACTCATTGTTTATAGCAGTTTCTCAACACTATCCTTAAGAAACCTCCTTCCATTCCCCATTTGTAAGCTACCAAAAGTGGAATTGTTCGCGTCCAGGAGGTGCTTTTCCTTTAATCCTGCTGGTGGACGTCTAATGTGGAGAGATGGCAGTTGACATAAGGATGCACACAGTGGTGTCAATAGACATACCCTTCAAGAAGTACATATGTACTATTATTGTATATGGGGGAGTCCCTGCTTTCTATTACCCACAGCAGAGAAGGGCTGCTTAGAGCCGCTCCTGAGGACTTAGTATTAGGGCTGATTCACACGACCGTATTGGTCCATGTATTGCCCGCATCTCCCAGGCCGACCGCGGCTCCCCTGACCCGAACTGACTGCATCATATTACGAGTTTAATGATACAATCAGTTTATGAAGGAATCCAGCACAGACCATAAAGTCCATAGGTTCTTTATTTAAGATTCATAACGATATAAAATGTGTGGGGGCAGAGGCTCCGGTACTCCCGTTAACGCGTTTTGGACATGTCAAATGTCCTTAGTCATAATAGATTTTATGATCTGTACTGGATTCCTGTACCAAGTTTGAGCGATCTAGAATCAGACCTTTCTGAGCACGGCTTGTATCCTAACTCAGGTAAGGCTAGTTTCATACTAGCGGCAGCACGGATCTGGCGGGTGAAGGTCCCTCCGGATCCGTGCTGCCGCAGGTGCACATGTGGGGCTGGAACCGCACTCCGGCCCCATTCACTGTAATGGGGGCGGGCCGCGGATCCGGCCGCAGCACGTTAACCCCTGCTGAGAGGCAGCCGGAACGAAAATACAACACGTGCACATGTGGCAGCACGGATCTGGCGGGCCCCTTCACCCGCCGGATCCGTGCTGCCGCTAGTGTGAAAGTAGCTTGAACTGGAGCTTTTTGCCTTGTTACAATCAGTTTATATCTGATTGTGGGGCTATTGTACTGTACCAACCTCGTGATATGAGCACAGTACAATAGACCTGTGATAAGATAAAGACTGACTATCATAAATTACTGATGCATTCAATTCAGGTCAGCGTGTGTAAAAGCGGACTAAAGGTTGTATTACAGTGGCTGATATTTCGGCCAACACTCATTCAACGGGCAATTCTGATTTTTGAGCATGCCGGTGGCAGATTGTGCTGTCTAATAGCGATCAGCTGCAGGCAAAGCACTAGACAGCATGGGGACGAGCGATGGCATAGTGATCGCTCTTTACCATGCTGCAGAGGAGATCACTGCATGTAATAGCAGCAGTCTCCTCCGCTAGCTAGCAAGTGATTGCCAGGAGGGACAATTGCTTGCTGATCTGCCTGTCTAATACAGGCTTACCTGGTATGGTATATTCAGCAGCAGTTCATGTGTGGTTAAAACTGGATCAAAAAGGCATATGCTTTTTACTGCACCTTTTCTGCTACATGTGAATATAATCTTATCCCTGGGCTGTGTCTGGTGTTACATTTCAGCCCTCTTGACTAAGGGCTCATGCACACGACCGTATGCATTTTGTGGGCTGCAAAAAACAGATCCACAAAAAAAAAAAATATACGGATGACATCCGCGTGCATTCCGTATTTTGCAGAACTGAACAGCTGGCCCCTAATAAAACAGTCCTATCCTTGTCCGTAATGAGGACAATAATAGGACATGTTCTATTCTTTCTGGAACGGACATACGGAAACTGAATGCACACGGAGTAAATTCCGTTTTTTTTTCTGACCCATTGAAATGAATGGTTCTGCATACGTTCCGCATAAGAAACTGAACGGACATGGAAAGAAAATAAGTTTGTGTGCATGAGCCCTAAGGCTGAACTGCAATAGCAAACACAACCACAGAAAAAACCATGACGGGACTAGAGCGGTCATTCTCCGTTCTCACCACACTGCTAAATTGAGCTTGTTTTGTGGTGTATGCTGCAGATTTGCCCTAGTTATAGTTAGGGCACATTCACACCTACCTCCTGGGCTAAAAAAAATAGCATCGCAACCCCTTGTTGAAACTCTGCCTTTACTTTTCAGTACATTAAAATACTGCTCGTCCTTGATTTGAGACCTCTATATTTCTGCTACATAGAATTAGATTTTCTAAACCTCAGAAATCTGTTAAGTTACTCCTGCACCTCTTACAACACATGTGTATGGAAAAATGCGGATTTCAGCAGGCGAGGATTATATGTTCCCGCTCCATTGGTTTTGATTGCCATTTCTTAATGACTGATATACAGCCTGCACTCTGCTGGTGACGCCAGGGTTTAAAATAGCCCTTACTTCAGACCGGAGCTGTACCCCTGTGTCACCGCGGGAGTGTAAACTGCTGGGTTAGCGCAATTTGTCTGTCTTTGATTCAACGTTCCTTTATGGCCACTGCGCTGTTAACCCTATTGAATCATAGCTCCTATTAATCATTGCTGGACACAAATCCTTCACGTTACCCTGAATCTGTAAAATGTACCTTATGTTTCTGCCGGTAGAAGAACAGGGTTAATCATCTCTCCTTGCAAAATCGCTGACACCTAATTAACACCTTACTCGCTAAATTTGTTAAAAACGTTGCAGACCTTTCCTTACCCCCACAACCTTTCTGTATAGGAAACCCGATACTCTCAGCTTTCACTGTCTGGCTGTGTTGACCACAAGATGTGTAGTGTAGCCTTGGGTGCATGTTGGTTTTTACGCATTATTTGGTCGCAGCAGATGTTGTATTCACTGATTTTCTGTGTGATTTGTATGAGTTTAGTTTTGCGCTGATTTTCTGTATTTGTTATAGTGTAATAATAATGTCATTACTGCTCTGAAAATGATTTCTAGCAGTTGTGATTGAACTACCGAGGCTGACCCTTGTCAAGGCTACAATTGTATCCAGTTTAGGCAATCTTCCATGAGCTTAATGCACCAGGAACTCATAATTCCCCTTCTGATACATTTTATCATTGTAGAAAAGTATCTTTCAATTAGTACAATTAGATGGCAGTGGATTCCCTGGACTGGACATATAGTATTAAAGGGAACCTCCAGTTATAAAAGAACTTTCCATAAATGAATAATACAGGTGAATATAAGAAACTTTGTAATATATCCTATTAAATAAAATTTGCTTCTGTCGTCTTTGAGCTTTCTTGCTTTTAACATTTTATATCTGTGGAGAGAGGAGGCTGCTCGATGCACACAAACTGCAGCTCTGCTATACTTAGGACTTTTCTCTACTTTATCTAGTAAGGTAAGGCTCTGCCACTGTTCAGATGAGGTAATAAATCACTTACTAGGCTTCTTTTACCTTCATAGACTATTGTGTGAGGCTGGAGACCAAGACCAGATCTAATAGAGATAAGAGGCTTAAGGTCCTTTTACACGGGCCGATTATCGGCCGAAAATTCGTTCCTAGGAACGCTAGTGCCGATAATCGGCCCGTGTAAAAGTGGCCCTAATCAGCCGACGAACGAGCAAAACGCTCGTTCGTCGGCTGATTGGATCTTTTGTAAAAACCAAAAGATCCGATCTGTCGGGCGCACATCGCCCTGTGTAAACAGGCGATGTGCGCCTGACAGCATGGAGCTTCCAGGCCGCACGAGCGATACAGCGATCACTCGTGCGGCCCGGCGCTCGATTCATCGGGCCGTGTAAAGGCTCCCTGAACGAGCGCCGATGTCGCTGATCGGCGCTCGTTCAGGGAGACTTATCGGCCCGTCTAAAAGGGCCTTAAGTGAAGGGAAATAGAAGGAAAGCAGCACAAGAAACCCAGGAGGAAACATATGGGGTCATTTATTAAATTGGTGTAAAGTAGATCTGGCTTAGTTTTCCATAGGAACCAATCAGATTCTACATTTCATTTTCCAAAGGAGCTGTCAAAAATGAAAGATGGAATCTGATTGGTTGCTATGGGCTTTACACCACTTTGATAAATTACCCCAATAATTCTTTAATGAGATATATTACAAAGTTTCTAGAAAACTTGTTTATAACTGAAGCTACACTTGACAACTAGTACATGTATGGCGAAAGTCATTGCTTTCAAAATAGCACAGCACAGTTTCCCACAGCAGACGCCCAGGGCTAATATCTGTGATTGGCGGCCATCTAACACCTTAGATTTCGTGATCAATTGGGACCACGGCATCTGAGAGAGAAAAACTCGTGAGCACTGCGCTCTAAGGTCCTGAACGGCTACCCCAGCTGGCTACGGATTGTCTCTGAAAGCCCTGGTCTTTCTGAAGCATCCAGGACTTTTAAAGTTGTGGTTCCACAATGTATTGTAGAAGCAATCTAATGATTGATTATTATAGTCACTTAAAAAAAAAAAAAGTTTAAAAATGTTTAAAAAATATAAAAAAAATTCTAATTACCCCCTTTTCCCATAAATTAAAATAAAAATAAACAAAAAATTAAACATCATAGGCATCACTGTGTCCTAAAGTACCAGAACTATTAAAATATAAGTTATTTATCCTGTATGGTTAACCATTGTTTCACCTTAACAAAACTGAATAAAAAGTGATCAAAAAGATGGTAGCAATAAAATCTACACTTCAAGATGGTAACAATAAAAACTACAGGTCGGCCTGCAAAAAATGCGGCCCCGCACAGCTCCGTAGATGTATAAAAAAAAAGTCATGGGGGTCAGAACATGGCAATGAAAAAATGTTTCCAAAGTTTTAATTTTTTTTTCAGTATTAAAACAAGAAAAAGGAAATTAATTATATTAAAACTATGGTATAGAAATGTGGTATCACTGTAATCGCACTGATCAGGTTACTATCAGATAGTACTATCATCTAGATAGTAATCTAGGTTACTAGATTACTATGAAAGTATAAGGGCCCTGTAATATTATGCATACTACGAAGCACACAGGTCCTTTTACTTGGCAAATTTCATCCTGGAACAAGCGCCAATCAATGTCAAGCAAGATGCTCATTTAAGATGGTTGTTACACCAACCAATGCAAACGGTATGGGGGATGAGCGACCGTTCATACGATTGTTCGGCCCCCATGCATTTTCTCTATTTCTTTCTACACACAGAAAAGTGCTGCTAACTACATTATTTTTTAGGTCCACATGAGCGATGTGATTAGCCGCTAAATGAGCATTTACCCGGGGTAATAATTGGTGACGACCGTTCCCATGATTTTTTATTTTTTGGGGGGGTCTGATTATCAGCCTGTGTGAACAGGCTTTTAGCCTTTTAAAGGGAACCTGTCACCAGAGTTTTCATCATGATGTTACGGTGCTTTGATTTGACATGCCTTTCGTTGTGAGAGGTCAGCTCTTGCCGCGTCGAGCTGGACGCCGATCGAGGAAGATTGGGTCGTTATTACAACCGCGACTATTCACCACTGCGGTGTGGCCCAGGTGAGTAGAGCGGTGCACGGTGGTGTGATAAACTACTTTCTCCCTCCTAGTAAAACTTTCGGCAGGGCATGTCTACATGTACTGTAACAACAGGGCCTTAATTTAGTTAAGACTACTTTCAGTCTGGCGTTGTTAATTCCAGCATTGAGATCCGGCAGAGGATCTCAATACTGGAATTAAATGGATCCATTTTGATTTTGCACATCAGGATGTATTCGTTCCGAAGTCAAAACGGAAAAAAAAACTGATCCACTAAATACATTAAAAGTCAATGGGTGACGGATCCAGTTTTTAGGCTCCTAAAAAAAAAAAAACTGATCCATCACCATTGACTTGCATTGTTTTCAGTGTGCCAAATCCGTTTTTTATATCTGGACACAGAACCGCAGCTTGCATTGGTTTTGTGTCCGGCCCCCAAATTGAAAGCTGACCAAACGAAAGACATCCTGATGCATTCAGAATGCATGAGGACTAACTGGAAAACAACGACGCAAGTGTGAAAGTAGCCCAACAAAACGTTTGTCTGACGGGTTTCCTTTAAGGCAAGAACTTCGGTCTCGCCAGTACAACCAATGAACATGTACGAATATTTCCGACACAGTTATTTATCGGTAGCGTAGGACAAATAATTCTTTGGGATAGGTTGCTATGAGTTACTACTTCTGCGCACTTTTGAACTTGCGATAGTAAATCACCCCTGCTGTCACAGCTTTGGATAGCTATGATCAGGCGGAGGAAACTTGATGCTTTACTTTGGAAATGCACTTGATTGTGTGATGAAAGAGGGATGAAGAGACAGACATTGTCAGCGAGCTAATTAGGTCTATTCCTGCCCTGTAGAGGTGATGCCACACTGCCATCTGCTGGACAGAGCTGTGGATGTGCCACTAAAAAGAACAGCATGCATATATGGATTGTACTATTTCTAAATGAAGGAATTATATTATTGTAGAATTATATTATTGTAGAAGTAATATATAGGGAGAAAGCATAATGTAAAAATTGGCCACTAAGGACGTCATATACTGCTATTGTCGACTATTGTGTTATTTGGATGTGGAGTAGGTAAATACTGATGAAATCCTCAGGATAAGTATCCTTTTTGCAGGATAAGTTGTGCTTTCTAATGGCACTGTTATGCAATATTGTATACGATATAGTGGGAAGCTGAAAAATGTTTCCAAAAAGGGTGAAATTGGAAAAAAAAAGAAACACAATTTCATTTTTACCGTGTTCCCTATGCGGTAAAACTGATTAGTTTCCTTTATTCTCTGGGTCAATACGATTACAATGATACCACATTTATATAGTTTTTACTGTGTTTTAATACTTTTTTTCTTTCTTTGCATCACCATTAGAGTTAAGGGAACCTGCCTTTTGGCAGGTTTGAGTTCAGGTTCGGGGTTATAATGAATTACATAATGGATTCCGCTCTCACGTGATTCAGTGCGTTTAGAGGCATTCCGTTTTGCATGCTGTCGTAATACAAGTGTATGGACAGCAGAACGGAAGCCTCGGAGCTCGCCATACACTTATATAATGCGGCATGCCGGCATTGAATTACATGTTGGATTCTGTGAGAACGGAATCCATAACGTAATTCACTTAAAACCCAAACTGGAACCTGCTCAACTCTAGTCGCCATATTCGGACCCCCATAACTTTTTTTTTTTTTAAATATCTCAGTTTTTCCATTGACCCAGCAACTCATTTTTGCAAGGAGATCTGTATTTTTCATTGATACTATTTTCGAACGTGTGTGACCTTTTTGATCACCTTTTAGATTTTTTTTTAAATATTTTTAAAACTTTTGTTCCCCATTTTTCACTTATTTTAAGTCTGCTAGGGAACTTTAACATGCAATCATCTGATCACTTCTACCATAGACTGCAGTGATTTAACACTGCAGCCTATGGGAGATTCACTGTGTTCAGGACCTTTACTATGGGAGGCCCTGGAGCCTTCAGAAGGCCTGAGGCTGTCATAGCCACCGAAAGGCTCCTGTGATCTCAGCGATTGGTCCCCAGGTCCAGGGAAAAGACTGCCAAGATACTGTAGTTAAAATTGAACATGGCATCTAAGGGGTTAAAACAGCAGGCACCCAGAATCTATGGGGGCTACTCCTGTTCGGGTGCAGTCTTTAAAGGAGTATTCCCATCTTAGACAATGGGGGCATATCACTAGGATATGCCCCCATTGTCTTATAGGTGCGGGTCCCACTGCTGGGACCCACACCTATATTGAGAACGAAGCGGGGGAGCTCTGAGCCTGGAGGAGCCCGGCTGACATGTCACCTCTCCTGACATGTCTGGTTTAGTAACTACTTGCATGTAATAACTGTTCTGGAGCATCTATTCTTATGACCCTATGTTGTGCCATTCCTTTATTATTCCTGCTAGAAGTTCTGAATGAATTGCTAGCAGTTTGCAGTGTGACCCAGCACAGTCTGACACTGGCGGCACTGATTCAATATGTCAATATGGACCCATACTGTATGGGTGCTGGATTATATTAGATTAGATAAATTCCTTCCTTGCCACGGTATCAAGTATAGAGGGGTGGATTGGCCATAGACATTACAGGGAAATTTCCCAGTGGGCCGATGCCCAGGGGGCTGCCTGAGCCCTCCTCACCTTGGCCAGTGGAAGCTTTTGGGGATGTATTTTGTGATGGACTGTGGTATTTGGCTCTGTTGGGGTGGTACGATGTGCCGCAATATGGTATTGTTGGTCTTGCCTTCCATCAATTTGGACCGGACAACAAAACGGGGCCACTTTAGTATTTTTTCCAGGGCCACTTTAAGTTCCCAGTCCGTCCCTGCGAGTATCTTAAAATGACAGGCACACTTCCAAAGTAAGGTGTAAATGGCATCTTTGCTGGGCGTCTTTCACTGCTAGGATCTCTCACCCATAGAATATATCGGTCATAGGAAGTCCATTACTTTGCGGAGAAGGAGAGAATCTGACACATTCTGTCCTCACCATACTTGCCCTACAAATGTTTATTATATAAATGAAAGAATCCCAAAGCTGCAGGATAAACAGGCGACTTCCTCCCATAGTGCATCTGTTTGTTTAGTGATGGCTAATTAATCCTCTAAGTAGCTGACAGTCTCCCCCCAAGTGCTGAAAGTCTGATTGTCTCCTTAATTCAGTGTAAACACTCCGCATTCCCTCCAGTACCCCGGCTACAAACACAGAGTAGAGGAGGAAAAGCAGATTAGTGAATTGTGGAAATTCAAGTGAACTTTAAAAAAAAAAAAAAAAAGAGCAAAGCACAGAATAACCCCCCCCCCCCCAAAAAAAATATACTAAAAAAATATAAAATCTTGCAAAAATTGTGGCAGACATTTCAATCAGGAGAGTCTTAAATGGTGAGGGCTTGGAAGGGGTTGAAAAAACCTGTTTATGGTCCATTCACACATCTGCAAAATGGTTCCGCATCCGCTCTGCAATTTTGCGGAACGAGTGCGGATCCATTCATTTTCAATGGGACCGCCAAAAATCAGGACAGCACACCGTGTGCTGTCCGGATCTGCACTTCCGTTCCGCGGCCCTGCAAAAAAAATAGAACATGTCCTATTCTTGTCTGCAGCCACGGAAAAGAAAAGGCATTTCTATCATAGTGTCAGCCACGTGTGGTCTGCAAAATGTGGAACGCACATGGCCGGTGTCCGTGTTTTGTGGATCTGCAATTTGCGGACCGCAAAACAGTTGTGGACATGTGAATGGATCCTTAATATGATGGTCTTTGCTGGCCTGGCAGTCATAGGACCTTAAACAGCTGATTTTCAGGGGGAGATGCGACTGGTTTATTTCCCCTGCAGCGGCCACTACAGGGCACATGTAGTATTACATGCAGTCATTCAGTTGAATTGCCAGCCAAAGGCTATATTGAGGGACCCCCTAATAGGGCATGTACACAGAGGTGTTATCATCGGGTGTGACCCCACAGTGTGGCAGGCCACATGCAGCCAAGCCATTGCCACCCGCTTCAACCAAAGGGCGCAGGAGTTTGCTATGGATGGGCGTGGCTTGGCTGAACACAACAATCATACCATGCGGTCGCATCCATAAAGGAGTTATCAGACTTTTTGTAACTGATAACCTATCCTCTGGTCATCAATGGAATGGGGCGGAGCATAAACCACGTGACTGATGGTCATGACGTCCCTGGTTTGGGGTAAGCAGTGAGAAGGCCGCGGTGGTCACAGGAGCACCAGTGGCTTCTCAAACAGCTCATTGGTGGGGGTCCCCATTGATCAGATGCTGATGACCTATGCTCAGGAATAACCCCTCAAATTACAGCCTCCTATGTGATCTGACACCAAGTGTGGAAAGGCGGATACGGCCTAGGGGTGTTCCTGTTGTCCCAGTAACAATACCGTCCAACGTACAGTAGCGTCTCTCTACTAACAATGTTGAATTGAGTGGGAAGTATTTATTTTTTTTGTGAAGTGCCACAATTGTGCAATATGATTATTGACTACTATTACCGTATATGCCGGCGTATAAGACGACTGGGCGTATAAGACGACCCCCAGCTTCTGCCCTAAAAATATAGAATTTGGTATATACTCACTGTATAAGACTACCCCTCTCCCAAATGAAAAAAAGTCTGCTTTGATTTCAACATGTTAATTTTAATTCAAATGCATATGACATGCAGGTACTGTATATAGCCGCAAAACTGTCACTTATAAACATAAGGTTGTTTCAAACATGTACGGTAAAGCTAAAACTTTGCAAAACAAACAAGAGAGCAAGTGCCTGGTGATCATAACTGTAAGCTGCGATATTGTAACAGGTCTTGCTGGCATGACAGTTTCCCTTTAAAAGCCTTCAAAATCCTCCTGAGAATATAGAGAATAGTATGCTACTTCAGTATGCTAAGAGCAGGGGGCCGCACTGTGTGAGGTATAACCAATAGGATTAGTGCAGGGGCGGGGAGTCACCGGGAGGAGAAGGGGGGGCGGGGTCGGCACTTATTGTAGCAATATGCACACTTACACCAGCATGTAAGCTCTTCATTAATATCACAGCATGGATGCGAGGTGAATCTGGCGTTACTGCACCGCCAGCTTTCCCCTCGCATCCATGCTGTGATATTAATGAAGATCCGACATGCTTCTGTAAGTGCCGCCTGTGACCCCCAGCTCTGTGACGCCGACTGCTGTGACGGGGAGGCTGCATTAGCATACAGCGCGCCGCCCCGTCAGCGCGTACTAAGCCTCTTCTAATGACTGTGAGAGGCGGACTGCCGCGCATGCGCGGCGGTCCCAGGAAGCGGCTCTCTACGCGCTGACGGGGAAAAAAAAACACCTCACACAGTGCGGCCCCCGTATATCCGGCGTATAAGACGACCCCCCACTGTAGCCATTATTTTAAGGGGTTAAAAAGTAGTCTTATACGCCAGTATATACTGTACTTCCTTAGGGTTTGTTTTATGTATTTCCTGTTGGGTAAGAGTTGAGAGTGAGATCCCAGGGAAGGGAGTCCAGTTATTCCTGCTCATAATCACCTGTAACTCTATATTATTTAGTTTGCTGATCTGCTCCCCACACCAGAGCGGTGAGGACGCTGGCAGAGGTGCTGTGCCGTACTATATTCCTGAGGCCCCATATGGCAGTGGGATATTTCCAAGCGTGAGAGATTCTCCATTATTCAGGAATATCTCAGTTTTTCCATTGACCCAGCAACTGCTTTTACTTGACCTTCCAGTAGGTATCAGGAATTTAACATTCAAATAAGTCGCATTTCTCATAAAATAACATTCTCAGGTTTCTCCTTTCCTTGAACTTCTAATGAATATTTCTTTTAGGAAAACATAATTAAAATGCTCTTACTTTAGGGTAAAGCATAATGGATCCTATTGTGAGAGGATGTAAAAACGTATCCCTAAGTCTAAGAGTCATTTGGTCCAGTTAAAAATCTATATACTATATGGCCATCATTACAGCAGTTGTCACAGATAAGCTGGCGTGCAGATCAGCCTATGAGGTGTTCACAGGGGCGTCCCCATTGGACCCCACAGCAAAAATTCCTAGTATGCATGCTTCAATCACGCAGAATGTAAAGAGCGACTCCCCAGATTTCTTTAAAATTAAGTGGAAGAAATTTTTCATTAAAAATTCTTAAAAAAAAATATATATCGCCCATCCCCCCCCTCCCCGACTTGCGTTATCCAACTTCTATGTTGGTCCTTCATAAATATGGCGCTCATTCTCAACACCTAATTTCTCAATGTGTTTACAACATTCAGAGAGTATAAATACATAGAGAAATCTCCCTTATACAGTATAACACTGGCTGCCTGCAGCCACCACTAGGGGGAGCTCAGTGCGTAGGAATTTATACAGTTACCATTTTTATCAATGAAAGCTGTAAATCTGTTTGAACTCAGCTCCATCTATTGGTGGCGCCTGAAAATGAATTGAATCTGTCGGGAAAAAGACAAGCATTTCAACCCTGGGTCCTCCCAGGCCATATAATAGTTGTGTGGTATGCCTCAATGGTGGGTAGGACGCTGGTTGTTGTACTGTATGCAGTTCATGTGTGCATTACACGGACGGGCAGTAGATTTTTAAATGAGCACCAAGTAATGCAGCAACAGTGCAGGAACAATGAGAATTGCCTGCTGCAGCCTTTAGGGTTAACAGATGATTGGTTCATGTTCGAAGGGGTTTACCTACCCATAAATAGGCATAACTAAAAACTACCACCTGTAGGTGGCTATCTTGTACCATGTCCAACCCTTTAAATTACCTTAAACTGTTTTTCTGGGAGTAGAGTATTGATGACCTATCCTGATCGGCGGGGGTTCTGACACCCTGCACCTCCACCGATCAGCTGTTTGAATCCCAAGCACAGTGCCATACATTGTATAGTGGTTGCGCTTGGTATTGCAGCCCAGGTTAAATGGGATTGAGCTGCGCCTAGGCCATGTGACTGATGAACGTGACGTCACTGGCCTAGGAAGAGAGTGCAGCGCTCACCAGAGCACCACGTCTTCAAACAGCTGATCGGCGGGGGTGCCAAGAGTCATACCCCCACTGATAAACTATCGATGACCTGTCCTGAGGATAGGACATCAATATCCCAGACCAGGAAAACCCCTTTTCAGTGGATAGGCAAAAAATGTCTGATCACTGGGGGCACCATAATCACTAAAATGGGGGTCCCTCCTATCTACAAGACCACATTGAGGAGGAATTTGAATGGCGTGGTGGTCAACTTATCAACTCAGCCAGCAGGGCGCACTATCATCCACCCATTCAAACTCCTCCTTACTGTGTCACTGCATAGAAAATGCAGGAGATTAGGACTTCCATTCTTGTAGCTCACAATTATTCATTGCATATTATTGTATACCATCCGGCATGCATTATCCTAGGGCGGAGAGGGAGTAGTGTTTGGTACGTTATGTAGCACCACACCAGATTTATGTTTACACTTTGTCAATTTTATTGAATTTAATGGAATTTGAATTGAAGTTCTTTCATATTTGGCCTGTAAGTTCACATCTGTGCCAAAATCTCAGTATTCTTATCCGGCATAGTCAGATCCAGCATATTCCAGACACCACCAGCGCCTGATGGATTCCATAGGCTATAATGGTGTCCTTCAGGTTTCCGGCATGGATGCTGGTTTTCTGATGGACAAAATACCGCAGATGTTGAACCTAACCTAAGCTGGCCACAAAAAAGCATCAAAAACTGCAAACTGAAATAACCTGAAAATATATTGGTGGGAAAATTCACCTTTATACATTTTATATCATATTTGAGAAAAGGGAAGAATAATTGTGTCCAGACGCTATGTGCACCAATAGAAGTTACTATTTATGGTCCCTAATGTCTCTTATAACTCACGTGCATGTGAAATGCTGACTGTACCTTAACCCATTTATTTTTGCATTTCTTGCAGCAATGTCATCCTATCTGTTCATTATCAAATCTGAGTTACCAGCCGCTATCGCTGGGTTCTTGGCCGGTGACCACAGTGGGTGAGTGATTCCAGTAGCTTCTGGCAAGCATTATGATACCTTTATAAAGACTTTCCCCATTGAAAATTGCTTTTATCACGGGAAAAGTGCTGTCTTTACATTACGGAAATTCTCCGATACATGTTTGCCACACATGAAAACTTTAGGATTCGTTCAGACGTGGCAGACTTTCGATGCATATTCCACACCAAAAATCCACAAGAAATGATATCGTGTGAATGGGCGTTCAAGCAATCGTCCATATGTAGCAAAAAAAAAAATAAAAAATGTATGCAAGTTTCAGGAAATACGGTGGGCAGCATGCCTATTATCTTGCAGATTCATTTTTCCATCACACTGCTCGCTTCCAGGAGTAACGACCACAGTTGCTGCACATGCGTGCTTATGCGCGCTTTCAGGGTCTCGACCACCAGAGTTTCCTATAGTGTACAAGCACGAACACCACTGCTGGATCGCAGGGTGGTCGTAACCATGGAAACGAGCCACGTATAATGTGATGGAAAAATGAATCCAGCCAGCAAAGGAAGCAATACGGACAATCACAATACATTAGTAAGGGCCTTGTATTAACTTTGTCTACATGATAAAATGCCATTTGCTGAAGTGAGACGACCCCTTTAGGGGCTGTGCTCGTTTTAATTATCCAGTAGTAAAATCTATAAATCTGTGTTTCAGGGCCTGGTACCTGGATGGTAGATTGCTGTTAATAATTGTAGCTGTGTGCGTTGTGCTCCCATTGGCGCTGCTACCCAAAATAGGTAAGGAAAAAAAAACAAGTCTACGGATGAGGGGGAAACAGTCCCGTCTTAATAGGCTGGCAAGGGATAGCAAAGGAAAGGGGCCCCGGTAGAAAGTCAAGAGACCCTATGTCATATGGGATATTTTAATTTGTTTCAGTCGGGGGGCCTGGCTTGTTAAGCCATTACTTAGGTTGCAGTAGTATGTCGTCTGCTATACAAAAATAAAATCTTTACAGGAGAACATTAAAGGGCAGCTTTTACTTATGGCATTCCATTAGCGGTAAAGCTCGTCCTAATTCGGCCCTACAAAAACGACATGAATGATCTGTGACAGGCACTGGGAAAGGCTGTTATTTTGAGCTCTAAGCTCCAGATACCACGCACTGTAAAATAAAACATGCCAGAAATGTAAAACCTTAGCTCTGCATTAAGATCAGGTTCCATATAAATTGCTTTTTATTTTACTGTTATTTTACAGGCTTTCTTGGCTACACAAGTAGTTTGTCATTTTTCTTTATGGTCTACTTTGCCATTGTGGTAAGTCCTTAAAATAACTCTTTCGGGGGGCTTAAGTGGCCGAAATGACTTACTCCCTTTTCACTTCTTTAATGAGCCCGTGCTGAATGGAACATTTTTTATTTTTTTTCCCTTTTTCTCCTAATGTATTTTTATCACCTACACGTCTTGGATTGAGTTTTAGGTCACGGTGGTTTGAGGAGAAAAATAATACTCACAAATAAATTTTCATAATCGAGTTTTAGGAAGTCTTTAGATTTTAATACACCCGTAGAGGACAAATATTATTTCATACCTTGCAAAAATAGAAGGGGAAAGTTCTGACTTGGGCCGTACCCAACTGTGTCACCTTTTAAAACGAGACGTGTAGCACCCATTTGATGGCCTGAATGCTATGATCTGAGGTGTGAAATTGTACGAGGGGACGACGCAGCGGGATTCTCATGTTACAATTGTGTTGTGTCTATTCATAAAAAGAAGAGATTTTGTAAATTCCATCTAAAGGTCTGTACTTTGGTCTTAGGTATCCATGCATGCTCATTTTTGGATCTGAAGAATCCATCATCTGTATTGACTCCCCCCCCCCCCCCCCCATCCCCAAAAGGCACTGGTAAATGTGTAGGGGAATATCTAAAAAAAAAAAAAAGTTTTACTCGTGGGTCTTGATTCCCTCTGTGCTGCCGGAGGATGCAATAAATTTATGCCGTCATAAATTTATTGCCCTAGGTTTCAATCTTTATTCACACCAGAAAAATGGTGTGAATAGACACACTTCTGGTCTTCTGGCTCGCTCTTGCAATGCTTTCTTTTCACGCCAAAAAACTCCCAAATTTTGCCGCCAACAGTGTGCAACATTTGTGACCTTTCCACGCCAGAATTCGGGTGTAAACTCTCCACCAATTGATCAGTCGGTGATATAGGCATCTTCTGATACATTACTCGGACATGTTAGATAGGTATCAGTGAGCACCTAGGACCAGACCCCAAACCAGTGTTTTGAACAAGCACGTCTTTTTTTTTTTTTTTGTTAAATTTGAGATAATAGCTAACGCCCACCCTCTGTGCACTTAGGATCCCATTTGCATATTGGATTAAAAGTGACTTTAAGGCCAATGCAGCAATGGATTTGCACAATAAATGTAGCATTTTAATACTTTATATTTTATGAAGCCCTATCCACCATTATGGTAGGTTACTTATAGAAGATCTTGCTGACAGACTCCCTCTATAGGGAATCTGTCACCAGCGACCTCCCTATCCAACTGCAGAGACACATAACAACAACAATGCTGTTTTCCTTTTGTTGAGGCTCCATTCCCAAGTTATATTTTTCTTAATATGCAAATTAGGCCTTTGGTGCCATTAAGGAGCCCGCACCCAAGCTCCACTCCTCCTTTCTGTGGCCAGCCCCTTCCTCGCTGCTTTGATTGACAGGGTCAGGCAGTGACAAAGCAGCTAGGGAGTGGCTGGTCACAGAAATGGATAGAGGTTGTGTGCAACATGAACAATGGCAACGCCCTCATTGCACCAAAGGCCTAATTTGCATATTACGGAAAATTAACATAACCTGGGAACTGAGCCTTGGATCAAGAAAAGGAAAACAGCTTTTTAATCAGGTGACCCACAGCTATGTGTCTATGCAAACGGTTGGATAGGGAGGTCGCTGGTGGCAGATTCCCTTTAAGCTGGCTATGCTCAGGTCAGCTGAATGCTCATTTGGTTGACAGCTGTTCCTCCCAACCCTCTGATGCACATGCCAAGCATGCAAGTATTTTGCCTAGGGAAAGGGAAGAAAGATCTTGCAAGACCCCTTCAGCAGTGGCTTATTTCCCCTGAGACTCTAAGGACTGGGCATGTCGAATTTCATCAGCCCGATCCTTCTCTTCCCCCAACATAAGGCTTTGGGGTAATGTCAGGACACCAGGAAAGGAAAATACACACAATGCAACGGCACACTGCCAACCAGATAAAGCACAAAATGCCATAGAGATATGAAGTATTCTGGAGCTAATACTATGCTTGTTTAGTAAATTAGAGATTCTTGGCAAATATATTTTGTACAAAATTATCTGAGCCCGTCCACCAAAACGTCAAGGTGATCTTTGTAGCACGGGAACCTAACACTATTTCCTACCTGTTATGTGCCAACCTTGGCTTCCGTATAATCAGGGGGTGCTGGTTCCACATGCATGCTGGATCCACTCTGCCTTTTGCCATGTCTGGTCAAAGGCCTCCACTAATACAGGGATGCAGGTACCAACATGCATGCCGAGTCCACTCGGCTTTATAGTTACACTAATTAAAATCAGCCTATGGGGCAGACAGGCTGGTCAGGAGTGCATGACCAAATGGAGTAGCCACACCTCCAGTACAAACTTACAAAGAAAAAAGGGAGATTTCAGTCAGCACCTCCCAGTGCGCAGGTGCACGTTGCTATGGCTAAATGCACAAGGAAAGGAAAATACATACAATGTATTGTGCATTTAGCAATAACAACGTGCACCTGCACACTGGGATGTGCTGACTGAAATCCCACTTTTTTTTTCTTTGTAAATGTCAGGACACCCCCTGCACTTTAGATGGTCGGTCATTCCTGCGGAAATTGGCAGGTTCAGCTGACAATCTAATGTGGGTGGATTCCAGCACTGGAGGACATAGAGATTAGTAGTTTTGAGTTAACAGTAATTTAAAGCACAAGGGACGGTAAATTTGATATAATTTATTTTATTTATTAATTTATAATTTTGTATTAATTTATAATACATCCCACCCTCCTGTCTGAAAAAGGGAAATCAGAGGAGTAGATCCCGGCACATTTATACTGGGTACTACTTGCTTCTGTGTAGAAACCATACTGTACCTAGGAATACAGTGAGCACTATGTGCAGCTGTGGAATACAACTACAATGGGTCATTTTTGGTGCTATCCTTTGAGCTTTTCAATATGGTTTTAATTACATGTAATGTACAGGTCCTGCACAGTGATTTTTTATTTTTTTTTTATGAAGTCATATCTGATACAAAAGTGCACTTGCACATCTGGAGGATTGGGCCACCCTTCCTGCCGTGTGGTTCTCCAGAATAGAATTAGACACAGTAGGACGTAACACGCCATGTCCGCTTCCCAGCCAGATTAGATGGCTGACTCAGACGTGAAGCCTCAATGCAGATATTATCAGGACGTTCACATGTCTGGTTGAATCACTAGAAGGTGGCTGGGGTTCAGACAGGGTTCCTTGCAGCCTGGCTTGTAGAACTTTTTATTCTTTTTTGTAGGCCCAGTTTAAATTTGGAGCCCATATTTCAATGAATGAGCTTCCATAGAGAAAAAAAAAAGCCGTTCCAAGAGAAATCTTAGTATGTTTTCTATACTTCCATCGTCTCCATGATAATAATTTTTTACAATCTGAAAAAAGGAGCGGAAAACAATGCGCTTCTGGAAACTTAGAATTTCAACATTTTTCAAAAACCACAACACCCCCTCTTCTAAATCAGGGGCTTCTTTCGACTTTTGTAATATAATTAAGCAGAAGTATAAGCAAAAGGTCTGGTGTTTGTGTGAGTAGAAGAGAATTGTTTACATCTGTACAGCGTGTGGATGGAGATTTTTCAAGACCTTGAAGGAACCGTGTTATCATTGCCAGGATGAATTTTTGCTTGCGCTGTTCAGCCCACACCTCGGGGAACATGACAAAAGCCAAATTTTTAGGATTTCATTATTTACCAAGCAATCAATCAGTGAACCGTTTTGTAGATCACTAAAAAAGAAATTCTATGGACATGCCAAAAATCTGGTATATCTATGACCCCAGAGAAATGGGCTGGACCACCAAGACTTGCAATGATGGTTGCAGCACTCATCTTGACGGTTCCTCCTGTCTCAGCGGTAAGGAAGGATGGATGGACTTCTCTACTGGCTCTAAATATTGCTGGCTGTTCGAAATTGGAATAATTGTCTCCTCTGTGTATTTTTGTGGTGCTGCGTGATGATTTCCATTTCAGTACTCTTTTCCACAAGGCTCCTTAGATTCATACACGTGTCTTTCTCGTGTTGGCTTGTGTGTTATTTTACAAGCCATACATGAATGTCCACCACAGGTCAGAAATTCTGGGCGGATTAGTTTCATAACACTTATTCTTACAGTGGTTGGAGTTCCTTTTTAGTATTATATTTTACTGAATATCCCCTACCTCATCCCTTCACATACCGCATATAGATTTATATTGTTATTACACCACAGTTCAGTTCAATAACCTTGGGGGAGGATTCATTATTTTCTGTATGCCAGAAAACTGCCAGCAAAAAAGCTGCAAAGTTTGGGGCACGTCAGTGTGGCACTAGATCTTTGGGGGTTTGGCACCTATCCTATTTTCTGATTACAGATTTATTTGTTCTATTTCCTGAACTTGATTATGGAGGCGGCCATCTTGCCTGAGCTGTTCTCATCCGCATTTAGAAAGCATTTAAAGAATTGCTTTGCGACAGTCCCTTGGTCCATAGACACAATGATCAGGAGGGGACCTCAGTGACTTCTATGGGAGAGTTTTCTGGGCATGCTCTGTGACCTGTGCAGAGGTCATTTTACAAGCAAGGAATAGATGACCTTTGACCTGCCTATTGTTAAGAGGGGATCCTGTCTTATCTATATACAGCTCTACCTGTGATTTCTAATCCTAGCTGTAATGATAAGCAGATAACTGCAGTAAAGTGATCTGTACAGACCAAGAACTGGCGCCTATTATTAGGATTAGTGGCCAATGTGGAAACTACAGGATTTTCTGTTTTTTGTTTTAAATATAAATATTGACATGGGAAATTAAAAATATCACCAAACATTATTTAAAAACCTGTTTAAAAACGTGATTTAAAGGCTATGTACACCTTTGGGGGCAATTCTTCATGATTACATTTTACATTTTGGGCTAAACATCTATGTGAATGGTACTTTCACGTTGTGCCAGTCAACTAATAAACCTTATCTATAAATTAATAAAATTCATAAAAATTTATTTAAGTCACATTCTTATCAGTAAGATATGAATTCAGCTATAAAGAGTGTGAGGCTGAGCTGTCTGATAGAACACAGTAAAAACACAGACCCTGCTACTAGAGAATCTCAAGGCTCTATAGAGAAAGGGGCACACATTTTTTAATAAATACCAATTGAAAAAGTGATTTTTAGCTTAAATACAGTGCAAAAATAAAAGGTATTCACAAAGGTGTACATAGCCTTTAAACAATAGGTAATTTACTGATGACACATTCCCTTTAAGACCAATGTAATACGTTGGTCTTAAGAAATGTTCCCCTTTGTTCCCTTATTGGTTGCTGCAAGCAGCTAGATTTTTCATTTAACTCTATGGTGACACAGAAGATTAGGATCTTCTCATTTATGTTTATAATAAAACACATACAGAACTGCTTTAAAGAGGACCTTTCACCACTCCTGACATGCCTGTTTTAATAGCTTCATGCATTCCCCACGTACTAACAATTCTGGAACATCTATTATTATGTCTCTATGTTGTGCCATTCCTTTATTATTTGTACTAGAAGTTATGAATGAATTGCTATTTGCCTTCAGTAAAGGAACAGAAGGGAGGTGACCAGTTAGGGGTTTGTATCTGCACAGACTGACTCTATCCAATCAGAGCTGCCATTGTCAGACTGTGCAGGTACACACCCCCAACTGGTTACCTCCCCTACGTACCCTTATTGCAGACTGCTAGTAATTCATTCATAACTTCTAGTAGAAATAATAAAGGAATGGCACAACATACGAATAAAGGAATGGCACGACATAAGAATAGACGCTCCAGAATTATTACATGGGGAATGCATGAAGTTATTAAAACCGACATGTCAGGATAGGTGACAGGTCCTCTTTTAATGTAGTACGTCAGGGCAAGCCAAGTTCCAGTAGTCCATCTTTTCAGACTTTTTGGCCTGACAATTAAGAACTCAAATACCAGTTCCCTTGTTCTGCCATTTTACCTTTGTTTGTCCAATGCAAATCTAAAGGGATTTCCATTAAACCAGTGATATTCCTAATTAAACATAGTCGTTTTTAGTAATCTAGCAGGCCGTAAATTGGCAAAAAATATGAGTGGTTCCTAGAAGAGACCACTGCTTGTCCTTTGTCCGCAAGGGAACAGCCTGGAGGATACTGATATGGCACTCCTCCAAATATAAATTGACTGAAGAGGCAGGTGAATTAGTCATTTCAAGGTGATCTAGTGCCATATACAAAATAACAGCAGGCAACTATCTAAGCACTGACAGCAGGGGCATGGCGGTATATGACTCTACAAGTGTAATGGTTTTTGTCAGCACTGAATGCATGTATGAATAAATGTATGCTTCTGTATTGAACGTTAATGGCCATAAGATTGGTTATATATAATCAGATGAGCCACTGCAAGCAGTATCGCCTGTTGGCATGCACTTTTTAGTACTGCTGCATCTGTTCAGATCAACGTCTACGTGGTATCTCCATGTGTTTACATGCATTTCCTCTGATCTATTTGAGTAGGTTATGAATCAAGTTGAAATATTGATTGTGGTCTTTTTATTTTTCTAACCACACTTTCCAGATCCTGATACCTATCTGTTTGGTTTGCAGGTTGTGATTAAAAAATGGTCCATTCCATGCCCTCTTCCTGTGAATCATACTTTGGCATACACGGAGGTAAGATTGCACCTGTAGATATATTGTAATAGGTTGGAACTGAAGGTGACAGAATCATGGTTAACCTAATCCACCAGAAACATTGACAACTCAACTGCCGTTGACCCGCTTTGATGGTATATACTAGATATCAAGGCTAACTGCCATTTAGGAGCCACAGGGACGACTAGCTGCAATCAGGAACTAAAGCCAAGGTAGCATAGAAGCATGTCCCCCATCCAATCTATCAGATGTAAACCCTACTCTCTCAAAACCCAACCCCAATTGTAAAATTTAACAATGACCTCCTGAACTGCTCAGATTTGTAGTGCCCACAACACACGGTCGCCAAAACATCAACCCTACCAAGTGGCACCACGCTCCCGATATTTCACATTGCAACTCACTGATCTATTCTGCGTCAGTTCTGGCCTCTACCAGGACTGGAAGGACATTGAGCAGCAGCGGAGGCAACCCTTCACCTAGGGCTACTGGCTGTTGTGTCCTGAGATCAACAACGCAAAGTGAGCAGCCACTATTCAATACATCTACACATTTTTGCACGGTCCTACCCATGATGCTCTCCTTCTCTTTCCCCATCTTATCACCTACCGTAGTAGGCGTGCAATGCTCCTCTGGGAAAAAGTATGCCTCTTTTATTAGAAAAATGCAAAGAGATATCTCCTTAGGAAGAGAACCATCTCGCCATCGTCACCAATCGGAAGTGGCTCCCTAGGTTTCAAGATCCGATTTTCCACCAAGCCTTGGGATTTGACATGGGAATATAACCAAAACAGATATCCATCCGTAGATAGCCCCTCATCACTATAGAGTAAGATTCTGGCTGGGTGTGATAAGTTGGAAGAGGCTTAGTTAGAGGCAAGCACCCCGCACCCCCGCCAATCCTACAAATGTGAGTTTGTCTGTTGACAAAATAAAGGATATTTGGACGATTCAGGGCGAGTGCCATCCTTATTCTTTTTGTGTTGTGTCTACAGATGGATATCTGGCTTGGCTATATTCCCTTGTCGAATCCCAAAACTTTTTGGAAAGTCGGATCTTGGCTCATAGGGAGCAGGCAGCGCTGGCGAGATGGTTGTTTCTTGGGAGATACCTCTTTCCATAGTAGTTTGCCATGGAGCATTGCCAGTAAATCCCCATACCCTGGAGTACTTCCAGTAAGTCTCCATACAGGACTGGTCTCTTTAAAGAGATTCAGCACCCTGCCTAAACCTGTAAGAAAAATAAAAGGCTCTGGCACCGCCTGTTGAAAGGCAGCTATCCTATAAGTTAGTGTCCAACCTTTTAAAACAGGACTTGTAACATAATTTAGGATTATAAAAACACACCAGACACTCGTCTGCAGACAGCTGGTTCAGGGTGATCGCCCTTCATCAGTGCAGAACAGAGCACTGCTTTGGCATTTAAACAGCCCATTGAACGCAGCTATTTTTTCCTGTGCCGACCTGTACAGTCTGACTTCGGAGTCCATAGAGCACAAGTGTTCTGTGACGGAGTTCTTTTAACAGGACAGAAGTATGGTGTACCAACAATCCTTGATTGTCTCTCTGAATTCTGGACACTTGTTTGTCATGGGGTTAGAGTTGTCAGGAGTCACTGGAAACGGGTACATAAACTGCATGTGACACTGTAGCCACCTCTGCTGTAGGCTGAATATCAGCATCTGGACTCATGACAATTAGGTTACCCTTTCTGGTCCCCATTGGGCTCTACTTCCTTGTATCTCAGCAGGTCTGTGCACATGAATTTGCTCCTTGCACCCCGCTCCTCCCACCCAATTTTCAAAATTCAAATATTCTTCTTGTACAAATATTTTTGACTTTTTGACTAGATAAATCCCCCCCCCCCCTTAGTGCACCTCCAATGAGTCATGTTCTAGAGTACCAAAATATGCATTGCAGTCATCAACCATTCTGATGACTAGGGATGAGCATATTGACTTAGGATGAAACATCCAAAGTCGATTCGCATAAAACTTTGTATTAGAATGTATTGGCACCACTTGGAACCAAACCCGAGTTCTGGAAATGTTTTTTTTTTTTTTTACAATACAAATTAATTTATGAAGTTATTACGCAAAGTCTTGCGAGACTTCGCAAAGTAATAACTTCAGCTCATCTGAGCCAATACATTCTAATACTGTACCGAGCTCCGGCTCCGTACTGTATTAGAACAAAGTTTTATACGAATCGACTTCGGATGTTTCACCCGAAGTCGATTCACTAATCCCTACTGATGACGTCTGTTCCAGCCACCATTCATCTCTTTCTGGATCATTATTCCTACTCGACCAACTTGTAATGTTTTATTTTTATTTTTTGTTCATAGATTTCAAACAGTTCAGAATGTAAACCAAAACTTTTTGAATTTTCTAAAGAGGTGAGTTTGCAAGTTATATGTAATGTGCATGAGATGTGTATAAATAAGAAATATATGTTTAAAGGGGGTCTCCGGGAATAAAGCCTGCCTCCATAAATAGAAGATCCACACTTATCTGCATCTTATATTGAGGACCTATCCTGTGGATAGGTCCACAATATGTTGGTCTAGCAAAAAAAAAACAAGTTTCATTTCTTAGAAGACTTTATTCGCTCCCATAGGCAACTGCTACACTTTTTATTTCCTTTGAACCATTTGCGGCAGATTTTACCCCAATGCTTTCTCCCGAAGATTATAGAGTGCAGCAGAGCCTTTACGCTCAAGAGTTTTGTTCCTACAGTACGTCTGCAGCTTACTCATGTATAACTGTGATCTAGTAGGAGTTCTGGTGAATGTGGAAACTTAATCACTGTATTTCCCTCCAATAGATCACTTTAAGAGGCCCTTGGCATAACAATATTGATGGACTGATATGGAGTCAGAAGGATCAGAGACCCTCTGATCTTCTGATCTTCAAAAGCTGGCACCATTCAAGGGGATAATAGGCCCCATGGGAGAGTTGGGTTACACCAGGGATGACCGACGGGTGGGATTTAAAATGTTGGGGACATTTAAAAATGTAATCCAAGGATGCTTGTTCTTGTCAAGCTTGATTTACCCATTGGCTTTTATAGCGGTATAGGGTTACAAGCACAACAAAGTTAAGTGTCTGCCCTTGGTCATTATCTGGGATACAGCTACCTGTGCGTGGTAACTGCAGAGATTGTGTCACATCAAGATAGGCCAAGTGTGAAATTGTTTGTTTTTCTTTTGTCTTGCTATTTTTACAAGTTATTTTCCCTTTTTTATAGTCGTAAAGTTGCCATTTGTTGCAGCTCAGGAGTTTACCTTCTTAATTATATATTTTTGTACATTGTTTCGTGTTGTATGAACATTTTGTTTAGCCCCAGTCATAACAGACCCCATATTTGTGACTCTTGTTATTTGGCAAAGACAAATGCAACACTGTGGTGGGACGAGCAGTTGTACACTGTGGAGCCTCTACAAAGGAGACAAAGCGCAGGTAATTTTGAAGAGGAAGCATGAGCGCCGATTCCCCTTCAAACATCTGATCAGTGGGAGTGCCGGGAATCGGACCTTCACCGATCTGATATTGGTGACCTATCCTGAGGATTTCTCACAAAACAAGGTTTTTTTTAAAGTGCTTATCCAGTCAAAAAATGATTGGCTGGCAGACAAGGTTCATAGGATAGCCACTTGAAGTTACATGTTTACCTTTTGATGCTAAAGCTTCTTGGATAACTCCATCTGCTACGACCTTCTGATCCTCTGGCAACAGGTTGTCAAAGGACTGGAAGCGATGCCTGCACGTCCTCTTGATGTTTGGAAGAGACTGGTCCAGTGTCTGTGTTCAGTTGCTCCTAGATAAAAGGAATGGGTGTATAAGTTCACAGTACTATTGTGTATGTCTCGTTATTCAGTTAATCAGTTATCCCTCAAAGAAAACGTATCATGATAAATGTCTGATCACTGTGGACATCACCACAGAGGACAGGGATCCCGAGCTGTGTGGATGTGCAGTGAGGATCAGGGGTTGAACATGTGCCCTGCCAGTCTATTCAATGTCTGTGGGGCTGACGGAAGCAACGGAGCACAAAGCGTGGCTGTCTCAGTCAGTCCCATAGATATTGAATAGAGCAGCAGCACACGTGACCACCGCTCCATTCGTATTCCACTTTACTTCGGTCATGCACTAAAGAGGGGGCAAAACCAAACCAGCCGATCTTGGTGAGGTCAACCAACAGACTGTGTAAGCCAACCCAGGTGAGGTAAGCCCACGGCCTGAAAGAGGGGAATAAGCCTGCATGTTTGTAGTGGAGTCAGATGAATGAGTGTTCCTCTGACAGCTATGGCATGTCTGTGGCCAGCTTAAAGGGAGCCTGTCACCATAAAAATGCAAAGTAATCTGCAGGTAGCATATTATAGAGCAGGAGGAGCTGAGCAGATTGATGTATCGTTTTATGGGAAAACATTTAACATAACTTGTAATTTAGTCATTTAACTGTCTGCTTTTTCTGGGCTTTGAAGCGGTCTTATCAGTGATTGACAGCTCTCTCTGTATACACAGTCATAGAGGAAGGCTGTCAGTCACTGATAGGACCTCCTCCTTATAGAGGGAAGACTGTCAATCACTGATAGGACCTCCTCCTCATAGAGGGAAGTCTGTCAATCACTGATAGGATCTCCTCCTCATAGAGGGAAGGCTGTCAATCACTGATAGAACCTCCTCCTCAGAGGGAAGACTGCCAATCACTGATAGGACCTCCTCCTCATAGAGGGAAGGCTGTCAATCACTGATAGGACCTCCTCCTCATAGAGGGAAGGCTGTCAATCACTGATAGGACCGTATCCTCATAGAGGGAAGACTGCCAATCACTGATAGGACCTCCTCCTCATAGAGGGAAGGCTGTCAATCACTGATAGGACCGTATCCTCATAGAGGGAAGACTGTCAATCACTGATAGGACCTCCTCCTCAGAGGGAAGACTGTCAATCACTGATAGGACCTCCTCCTCATAGAGGGAAGGCTGTCAATCACTGATAGGACCTCCTCCTCAGAGGGAAGACTGTCAATCACTGATAGGACCTCCTCCTCAGAGGGAAGACTGTCAATCACTGATAGGACCTCCTCCTCATAGAGGGAAGGCTGTCAATCACTGATAGGACCTCCTCCTCATAGAGGGAAGGCTGTCAATCACTGATAGGACCTCCTCCTCATAGAGGGAAGGCTGTCAATCACTGATAGGACCTCCTCCTCATAGAGGGAAGGCTGTCAGTCACTGATAGGACCTCCTCCTCATAGAGGGAAGGCTGTCAGTCACTGATAGGACCTCCTCCTCATAGAGGGAAGGCTCCCATAAAACTATATATCAACCTGCTCAGCTCTTTCCTGTCTATAACCTGCTGCTTTCATCTCTGAATATGATGTTCAACATGACTGGTTCCTTTTAAAGGGGATGACTAGTTTATGGTAACTTTTAGAAATGTCTTCTTACTAAAAGGCTATAAGAAGAGCATTTCCATTGCCGTCCCCTTCATTGCAGCACTTGCCCCTTGTGCTGACAGCCGGCTCCTGTGTAGACATAATTGATTCTTCCCCTAACATGGCTGCTGATTGAGGGAAAGGTGACTAGACCAGACCATCAGCGACCTCCAGTGTGGAGGCACTGCGCATCTACCAGTTAACCAAGCCATGCGCAGTGTTATTCTATGGAGGCTGTTGATGGGCAGGTCTAGTCACGTTCCCCATAAACTGGCCAAGCCCTGTAACTCAGTACAGTTAGAATGTATATACAACCTTTTCCCAAGAGCAGCTCAATGTCGTCATGTTCATGTTCAGCCACTACCCTTATTAGCTTATATTACAACTCTTATGTTATACTAATGGGCTCAGTACAAATCCAGTTGTTGGCTGTCCTCCTGTGCACTGTGGTGGGAGGCGCTGTTTTATGGACCACAAAATACCAGTCTTTGGGTACCTAAATGGGCTACATTCATTTCATCAAACAGCAGTTTTCTCTGTGTACTGACCGTCTCACTGTAATTTTATTCATGCGATTCATTATTCTTTTTGTTGGCAGCATTTTTTTATTCTTGTCTTACATTTCAGAGCTCATTTGCACTACCCACCATGGCTTTCTCATTTCTCTGCCATACATCTGTTTTGCCCATTTACTGTGAGCTTAAGAGGTGAGTAAGTCAGAGATCTACTGCTAGTGTACTCGCCGGCTAGACTCCTTGATATCATTCCATAAATTGCCATAAATAGTTTATCATGAGTGGAAGTTTTTAAGAACAAATAAAAACAGAGGGTGGTTATTAATGGTAGACACTCAGATTGGGTCACTGTCACTATTGGGGTACCACAGGGGTCAGTATTGGGCCCTAGAAACCCCAGTCTGACCCTGAACGGTGCACACTCAGATTGAGTTACAGTCACTAGTGGGGTACCACAGAGGTCAGTGTTGGGCCCTATTCTCATCAATATTTTTATTAATGATCTTGTAGATGGCTTTCACTGTAAAATATCTCACACTAACCTGTGTAAAGTAATTAACACGGAAGAGGACAGTACTTTGTGTGTATGTATTTGTATGTAGATTACACTGTATACTGTAGTACTGTAATACTGTACTAGGACAGTATACTGTGTGTATATATATATATATATATATATATATAATTCAAAAAGCGAGGCAGCACTCCAATCTGTGAAAACGGTGTCGGACTTTATTCCAAAAAAAGAATGGCATTCTTTTTTTGGAATAAAGTCCGACACCGTTTTCACAGATTGGAGTGCTGCCTCACTTTTTGAATTATATTGACTGGCGTGCCATCCTGGACCAGGAGGAATTGCACCCACCTTCACTATTGCTGATTAGTGCTGCTGTTATATTGGTTTATATATCTATATATATATATATATATATATATATATATATATATATATATATATATATATATATATAATTACAGAGGACAGTATACTGTGTGTGTGTGTATATATATATATATATATATATATATATACTGTATATAATTACAGAGGACAGTAAGCTGCTACAGATGGATCTGAATAGATTGGATATTTTATCAGAAAAGTGGCAGTCGAGGCTTAACACCGACAAATGTAAGGTTATTGCACATGGGAAGGAATAATGCAAGTCACCCGTACATACCAAATGGGTTACTGGGTAACTGGAAAATAACTTTTGGTGGACAGCAAACTAAACTGTAGAAACCAGTGTCAGGCAGCTGTTGTTAATTCAAATAAGATAATGGTTGCACCAAAAGGGGCATAGATGCCCGTGATGAGAACATAGTCCTGCCACTTTACAAATCACATGGAGTACTGTGTACAGTTCTGGCCTCCTGTGAACTGTTAAAAATGACTGGATTTTGTTTGTGAGAACAAATATAGTAGAACACCATAAGGTTATAAAAACACTAGTAGTCATTCTAACAAATACTGCTTTCTGGAGCATCTGTTTTTTACAGAACACAGCTTTCTATTCTGTTCTTCTCCTGGAAATGTAAAGTTACATTGACAGCTGGATGTTACCATTCCCTCATCAGTGGGGTGTACCCCTACACCAGCGATCAGCAACCTCTGGCACTACAGTGGTTTAGAAACTACAACTCCCAGAATCCTCCTTTCACTTCTATGGGAGGTACATGAACAGCCTAGTAAGTGTGCATGCTGAGAGTTGTAGTTTCATAGCAGCTGGAGTGCCGAAGGTTGCTGATCCCTGCCCTACACATTCTGTTACTGTCCAACCAGTGCTGACAGTGGTAGTGTTAGGATAAACTCTATTGACGAGGGGTATAGTGACGCTCAGTTGTCAGTTTGTTTATATATTGCCAGGTGGAATAAAAGAGGGACAGCAGAGTTCTAAGAAAATTGCTATTTTATGGGGAATAAAAGTTTTAGTAAAACAGATGTCGAAAGAGAGGACGAACACGATATTGCTTTGATATGGATAATTGGACAAATTATTGTGATTTTCATATGTGGAGCTGGGAAGGAAAGCACGTACAGCATGAATTTAATAGGTCACGGCTGTATGTCATTTTCCAGCCCGGCCAAGTGTATATCTATGAAATGCATTGTGTTGTTAGATGATATCCTTGTATTGGAAGCTCAGCAGAATAGAGGAGACCTCTCATTTCAAATACTTTTTTTTTATGTCCTTTTTACCAGCCCGTCCAAGAGCCGGATGCAGAATGTCACTAACCTTGGCATATCTCTAAGCTTCCTTATCTATTTTATTTCCGCACTGTTTGGTTACCTTACTTTTTATGGTAGGTACTCACTGCAATATCTGCTGGTATAGTCAAGATTTCCTAATTTTTTTGTCTGTTATGCTATTGAACTTTGGCACCTCTGTTTAGCGACATAGTATATCTACAATTATTCTAAGATTGTATTCTTGTGTATTATTATTATTATTATTATTATATATTTTTATTAGTTTCACTTTCAGCTTTTTTATTTCATTTTAATAGAAAAAACAAATCAACAAGAAAGTACAACCATATCTTTTACTAGCTAAAACGCAGTATTGATTTTATAATAGAGGATTGTAAGGTCCCCACACACGGAGGAGATTGATCAAGACCAGTGCTTTTTACTGTGGTCTTGATCTTCCCTGCGCTGCTTGGGGATGTTCCTAATTTATGAAGGCCTAGTGATATATTAGGCACATTCTCTCGCAGTCCATTCACCTTAACAGAAATCTGTGACCGCTCAAAGCTTAGTACGGATTATACATCATTATGTGAGTACAGTTCAGTAGATCTGAGGTCTGGCAGGAACCCACAGCAGTGTTCAGCCCGGGAAATACTGCTCTCACAAGGAACCTGTTTCCCGGACTGAATATGCTCTTATGTGATATTGCCCTTACAGGACGAAGGAGTAACCTCCGAGTCAGGGACTAGGGAATTCTCTCCCTACAATGTCTGAAAAGGGCGCAACCCCCCCCCCGCTTATCGGTGGATAAACCCTGTGCTGCACCCCAGTCTCTCTAGAAAGTGATTACTTTGTTCTATTAGTTCCGACGCGTTTTATGCCAGTATTTCATATCTCCTGCACTGTGGACCATGTGCTTAAATTATGACAAGGTGCAGACCTTGTCTGATATTAGGTGCAGCCTCCTAGACCGAAATCTACTCCAACCCCCTAATAGTCATTTACACCAGGAAGCTGGCATAAATCATAGTGAATTTGCTGGGGTTGATGGCTTCCCTGCTCCACATCCACATCCCTCCCTACTGGCGAGGGCAGCATAGAAACCTCACTTGCTTCTAATTTTAGGAGCATTTACAAACCGGGTTTACGACTCTTTTAGGACAGATCCATAATAAATGCCCCCAGTATATTTTTACTTATCTGTTTAGATTACCATTTACCACCATTCTCAGAAATGTCGATTTGATTGAATCTTTACATCCATCCAATCCTAGAGATGTCTAAGCTGTTAAGTACAACCGAAGCTAAGCAGTCCTTGATGGTCTATTGCAGTAAAGCTGTGCACTAGTGATCCTACACCTCAGTAAATCGCAGATGTCCTCGGATAGAGCACGTATCTCTCTCTATATTTTAATGTGTTCATTCACACACCCCTGGAACACAGTGGGGACATGCACTACTTTGGTCTGTGATGCGGACCAAACCTGTCCATTGAAGTCTGTGGCTCAGTGAAAACCACAGGCAGAACACTGACAGTATTTGTGTTCTGTCGGTGGTTTTTACTGACCATTGGTAGGAGATGCTCTGGAAATCCCCCTGGAAATCAGCCTAGCAGTGCAAGAAACCGACACACGGACCAACAATGGACATGTGGAAGAGGCCAAAGCAGTGCCAGCGACTACCTAATACAATGTGCGCTTATGTCATTGCAGACAAAGTGGAGTCTGAACTATTACAAAGTTACAGCAGATTCCTGCCAAGTGATATCCTGATTATAACCGTCCGGCTCTTCATCCTGCTTTCCGTGCTGCTGACCGTGCCACTCATTCATTTTCCTGTACGTAACTCAGACATTTTATTTGTATTGGGAACCTTTTTGAAGAATGATTATTAATTGCCTTTTTATCGTTTTTAGGCAAGAAAGGCTTTGATGATGATGTTCTTCTCCAACCATCGATTCTCCTACCTCCGTCATACAATAGTGACTTTGTCCCTTAATATAATTATTGTACTTCTGGCCATATATGTTCCGGACATAAGGAACGTATTTGGCGTGGTTGGTAAGTTGCTGAATACCTGCGATGATCTCTTTTTTGCTACATCTAATCTTTATGTTGTTAAAGAAGACGTCCAAGCTGTTTTAGTAAATAATTAGAAATATTTCTGAGTCTCCTCCTGAACCATGCAGTGCACAGATCCTCTTTAATTCCTCCTGGCAACGTATGAATAAATTGACAACTAGGTGATACCATTCCCTTTGTCAGTGAGGGGTCTCTCACTACACGGTCTGACAGTGTCGGGGCGTGTACAAAAAGAGTAGTGAAGCATTTACCAAAGCAGATGTATACAGGGGAGAAGAATAAACTTTACAAGTTTAATTTCTTAATTGGCATCACAGATTGGTAGAGGCGACCATAGAAACCGGGTTTCAAATTATTTTTCAGTGGCATTTTTGAAAATTAAAGCATCCACAGGATTGCTACGGCAGCTGCTCCACTTTTACGTTTTCCTACTTTTGTTAAAGGGCATATGTCAGCAAATTGTCCCTATGAAACTGATCAGTTTCCGTACAGTATTAGAACGTACAGGCTCTGATGAGCCAAAGTTAGTTATTCACGAAGTCGCGCATGACTTTGTTTAATAACTTCAGTAATTGATTTTAAAGTGGAAAACCACTTTAGAGTTTCAAACCGAACCCGGCTTTGGTTCCAAGGTACCAAAAGTTAATCAACGAAGTCTCACGCAACTTCGCGAATAACTAACTTTGTCTCATAGTAGCCCATACATTCTAACACTGTCCAGTATTAATCCGAAGTTTTGAACGAAGCAACTTCGGATGTAACGTCCGAAGCTTGCTTCGCTCATCTCTAATTGTCTCACATTTGACAGGAAAAATGCATAATATGCAGTGCTAGTTTTATATGGAAAAACAATGGACATCATGATGGAACCCAATCAGTGGGGTCTATTAGGTCCAGTTGATTTCAGCTACACGACAGACCTGGCTCTGTGGCATGGTTTTCATTCATGATGCAGATGTCAACAGAGCCTAATTTACTTTACTAGATGTAAAAAAAAAAAACATTCTGCCAGCACCTGAGCTCCCCCTAGTGGCGTCTGCGGGCAGCCAGCATCTTGTGTTTTTCATCTCTGCTTATATATGGCATCCAGAAACTAAAACTTCGTCTATCAGAAATAAAAGCACATCTGGCCGTTATATGAAGATGTAATTCAGCACAGAATTTTGGACCAAAAAATAACATGATGATAATAGGTGGAGATTAATTTTAGGCATATATTGTGCCCCAAATAGTACCCTGCCAACATGACAGGTTCCCTTTTAATAGTGGGCTTAAATACCCCATCAGCTCAGCATTTGCCCATTATGATTAAACATTGCTTATCTCAGACAGTGTAAGTTGCATTATACAGATACGTGAAGTCTGTTGTATTTTTGGAGAAATGCCGTTCAGAAGATGTTTCTCTCGCCCGTTTAGGATCCACCACTTCAACATGTTTGCTGTTTGTGTTTCCTGGGATATTTTACTTGAAGCTGAGCTTTGAAGACTTTTTATCCCGCCAGAAACTTGGGGTATGTGGATTTCTTTTTTCCTGTTGTGTGTTCTGTATAACCTCTGTTTCTAATATACCACTACTACATGGTGGGCATATTCCCAAGCTGCATGTTTATGTAAAGTCCTACAGTGTCCTGTCCACTAATGGAGGCCGAAGGCTTCTTGTCTCTAAATTTTCTCAGCTTTATTGGCCCTGGTACAAGAGAAAATTCTTTGTAGCATTGCTTTACCCTGCTAACAGTCCTTTAGCCTAAATTACAGAGAACAAATTGATTTGATGTAATATTTTGATACGTTTGCCTTACACTTGTATTTTCAGTTGACAAACCGTGCAAAAACACTTTACACATCATATTTTTAACAAACCTCCGTCTGCCATTGGCCATCAGAAACCATCATGTATCATTTCTAAACTATCGCCGGCCCAGATGTTCAAAGTAATCCATTTCAGGCATTTATAACAGTTCTGTGTGAAGATGTCTCCACAGATCTTCTGCCTACATAGACATCATTTGTGCTTGAGGAAGTACCCGTCATGGTGGAATTCTATACAATGTCCTATGCCTCCATGGTGTCATTGTATAAGTAGGGCTGGGCCATTAATCAGTTTAATTTCAACTAATCACCATTTCACTGACGAGTGATCAGTATGCACCTCGCCCATATCAGGCGACACAAACGCCATGGGTGCCCAGCACTGACTGAAGCCGGCTCCTGCAGTAACATTTGAAATTGGAGTTTACTCCAATCCCAACCATTTTAAGGCCCCATGCACACAACCATATGTATTTTGCTGATACAGATACAGCCGTGTGCATCTCACAATCTCCACGGGCCCCAATGTCAAATAGCTTATTCTTCCTCAAAACGGAAAACAATAGGAGATTATTCTATTTTTTTGTGGGACAGACACGGTGTGCTGTCAGCATTTTTTTGCAGCCCCATTGAAATGAATGGGTCCTCATCCAAGGCACAAGAAATGTGGATGAGATTGGGGGAAAAAAATAAAACACAGTTGTGTGCATGAGGCCTAACACTGTAGATGCTGTATCCACAGCAGAATGACCACATGGAAACACTTCCTAATTTAGCTTTACTTGCACTCTCTGTATAAGTGCATTGTTGCATTTTCTGAAGCCAGGAGTCCGCTCAGTGATGTGCTGTGAAGTTCTCAATTTTCATGAGGTACTGGTGCCCCTGCCCATCTGCTGCAGATTATCAGCTTTCTCTCTATGCTCAGTAATGAGAAGGCTATTGACCAGTTTTGTGAGGGCAGGGGGAGCCGCTATGAGTACTCCACACTCCGCCTCAACTAACCTAGTAAACTGATGTTTTTTCTTTTTTTTTTTTTTTCCTGCGATAAAACAGGTAAAGCCTCATTCACACGTCCATGTCCATGCTTAAATCCGTGAAAAAGGTGGTCAGTGATGCCTCTGTGAAGATGTCCGTGATGGGCCCGTGTGTCATCCGCGTTTCACTGACTCTGAACAGCTGAAAAATAATTTTCAAAGCAGCTCTTCCTAATGATCCTTAAAACATGGATGACATCTGTGCTTTTCATGGACCCATAGACTATACTGGGCGTGATGGATCCGTGAACACGGACATAATAAAGCATGCAAAAAAATGGACCGTGCTAAAACACTGATGTGTGAATACACACGTTAAAATGAACGGGGACGTGTGCTGTCCATGGAGAACACATACAGCATACTACGTGGAACACTGACGTGTGAATGAGGCTTAAGTGACACACCGCCATAATCAGGGTTTCTGTCAGATAGGGTACCATTACCTGTTGACACATTTCTGAACTTAAAGGGAATCCATCTGAAACATAAGGCTGCAAATACCTCGTCTCCTCTAGGACACATCCACATGCATTTATGTGCATACATCACAGATACAGGTCTTGGTCATTTATATCTTATGTTTTAAAGGGGTTGACCCATTACAAGAACTTATTCCCTATCCCAAGGATCAGCACTCCAGCTGCTGTAAAACTACAACTCCCAGCATGCACACTTACTCAGCTATTCTTGTAACACCTCTAGAAGTGAAAGGAGGATTCTGAGAGTTGTAGTTTCAGAACATCTGGAGTCCCAGAGGTTGCCGATCCCTGCACTATCCACTATAGGGATAAGTGTCTGATCGGTGGAGGTCCAGCTACCGCGGCCTCTGTTCCTCAGTGTGAATGGAGCAGCAGGCAGATGTGTCCCTCGCACTATTCAACTCTATGGGGAGTGTGGAGATAGCTGAGCGCTTGTACTTCACTATGTCCTGCAGCCCCATAGATTGGGTGGAGCAGCAGTGCACATGAGTGTCCATTGTGCCATTCATTTGTGGGAACACGGGTCCCCATTCTAGTGATCTTTGGGGGGGGGGGCCCAGCAGTCTGACTTATAGGGAATATGTTCTTGTAATGGGACGGCCCCTTTAAGCAGTTTTCACAACAACCTGCATGAACCTGCTTTGTGCTGTTAGCATGCAGAAGGTTTTCTGAACAATTGCACATAATAATAGCCATCGTCGACCTGTTTTCTCAAACCCGCAAATCATCTGAACTGAAGCCTGAATGACTGGCTGTTCTCACCCAGTGAAAATTGATTCCTTCCACAAGTACTAATTTGTGTTTGTTTTCTCTTGTGTTCCCAGGCCTGTGGGCTGGTTGTTCTTGGTATTTGTATTGGTGCCTGCAGTTTAACACTAATTGCCGTGAACTGGGCTTACAATGAATGAGAGGATCACGCCGGAGTTTACATTTGAACAGAATGCGCAACGATTTACAGCCAAGGATATCCAGTTTCAGGGGGAAATTGGTTGAGAAACAGTTTATGTTGAAAGCACGGCTCTCATCCACACTACGGGTCTTCTGGGAAAGTAAACCTGTCATAGCCTAACATATGGGGGAGTGGTAATTCCATTCATTAAAAGGGGAGAGTCAAGTGTGGAGTACTGCAGAAGATTAGCCACAAGGTTGGGTCTTCACTACAGTTTTGATGCGTTTTTGGATCCACTGGGAGATTTTTACTAGTGTTAAGCGAAGGAGCTTCAGATGCTTCATTCGAAATCGCTTTGTTCAAAACTTCGGAATAATACTGTATGGAGATCCATCTCCATACAGCAGGGATGGCCAACCTGAGGCTCTCCAGCTGTTGCAAAACTACAACTCCCAGCATGCCCGGACTGCCTTTAGCTATCAGCCTACAGCAGGGCATGGTGGGAATAGTTTTACAACAGCTGGAGAGCCGCAGGTTGACCATGCCTGCCATACAGTATTAGAATGTATGGACTCCGATGAGCCGAAGTTAGTTATTCACAAAGTCACGCGTGACTTCGTTGAATAACTTCATGGGTTGATTTTTAAATTGGAAAACTACTTTAAAACTTGAAACCGAACTCTGCTTCGGTTCTGACTAGTACCTCGGAGGCTAAGCAGAGTTCGGTTTCAAGTGTTAAAGTGGTTTTCCAATTTAAAAATCAACCCTTGAAGTTATTCAACGAAGTCACGCGTGACTTCGGGAATAACTAACTTCGGCTCATCGGAGCCCTTACATTCTAATACTGTATGGAGACTGATCTCCGTACAGTATTATTCCGAAGTTTTGAACGAAGCAACTTCAGAAGAAGCATCGAAAACTCACTTCACTCAACACTAGTTTTTACCTGTGGCTCCAAAAATGCATCCAAACCGCAGCGTGAAAACCCAGCCTGAGGGAACGGCGACACTGGTCGCACAACATCTATCGAGGCCAGGATAGCAGAGTAGCGGTAATGTCATAGAAATGAATGGGATCGCTGCACAAGTTAAAAAATAAAAAAATAATCCAGAGACTAGCACAGACTATGGGATCACTGCTACTCTGCTATCCTGGCCGTGATATATATCACTTTACCCTTAGATATACCTCCTTGTATTACTGAAAAATGTAAATTATATGGGTTCTGACAAGGCTTTGCAAACTGTGGCTGTCTATATGCTGTGAACATGCAACTCTCAGCATATCCCACCAGCTACTGTCAGGTTATGACCGGAGTTGTAGTCAGCTGCTGGTTGCAAACCACTGTTGTAAAGAATATTCTTGTTTTTTTTGTTTTTTTTAATGAAGTGCCTTCATAAACTTTCTCTTTTTTAAAAATTAAAATGGTTTTATAAAAAGTAGTTATTTTTTTATGTCTATTTTATGTTTACAACCTCGCGCACACCAAAGACATAGGGAACTTATATTGTGAGCTCCACTGGGGACAGTGAGCAATGAGAATGTCTGTAAAGCGCTGCAGAATATGTCGGCACTATATTAGGCCTCTTGCACACTAACATTTTATTTCCGCGTCTGTTCTGTTTCGTAT
Organism: Rhinella marina; assembly: GCA_900303285.1. Classification (NCBI taxonomy): domain Eukaryota; kingdom Metazoa; phylum Chordata; class Amphibia; order Anura; family Bufonidae; genus Rhinella; species Rhinella marina. The sequence goes on from ONZH01012843.1 coordinate 74,803, forward strand.
GTACGTATATCCGTTCCGCAAAGTAATAGAACATGTTCTTTTATTGTCCTCATCACGTTCCGTAAAGTACGGAATGCACACGAACGGCATCCGTATTTTTTGCGGACCGCAAAGTGAGTAAAATAAATACAAACTGGTTATAAGGTGTAGGAAATGAGCCCCTCCATGGGTGCTTTTAGGGGTTGTGCAGCTTGTTTATATTGATAACCTATCCTCAGGATAGGTCATCAATATCAGATCAGCGGGGGTCCAACACCTGGGACCCCCGCCGATCAGCTGTTTGAAGAGGAGGCGGAGCCTCTATGCACATGGCCTATATGCAGCTCAGTCCCATTAAAGTGAATGGGCCAGGGCTTCAACACTGAGCACAGCCTCTATACAATGGACGGCATGTGCTTGATAAGCTATGAGGAGGCCAGCAAGGCGCAGTGGCCTCTTGAAGCAGTTGATTGGCGGGGGTCCCATGTGTCAGACCCCCACCAATCAGATACTGATGACCTATCCTGAGGATACTGGTCATCAATACTAAAATACTAGATGACCCCTTTAAGGCTGGCCAAGATCTTCACACCATTAGGTAACCCTATTGCTAAATATTCAGCTTAATTTTAAGCCTCATTGTAAATTCTAAGTTGTTTTTTGTTTTGCAATCCGTCCGCGCCATTAACAAACAGTTTATGATCTTAACATTTGTCATTTGTACTGGGGAAGAGCTTCTAATTACTTCTAAGTCCGTCGTCACTGAGTCACTGCAGAGCTTGTGCTCAATTCCGCTGAAGTGTCCAGAAAGGGAATTAACACAAAATAAAAGGGATTAATCTCTTCAGTAAACCTCCCCAACTGCAGAGATAAACCATGACATTGTATGATCTAAACCTGCTTATCTGAGGTGTGATACAGAAGAAGCCCAAAATCAGCAGTTAGAAATAGTGCCTTATGTTCTCATTAAAGGGAATGTGTCATCAGAAAATGACCTAATGTTGAAATCAAGTTTTCATGTTAAACTTGTTATTTTATATTTTCCATATCACTATATTAAAAACAAAAATTGCACTAAGCCTAATAGGTGCCTCTTCTTGGTCTGTACAGATAACTTTTCAGCAGTCATTATTTCATTATCATCAGAGTCAGGATTAGATAGATTCACCTATTGTGGATAGTGGATCCTAATATATATATATATATATATATATATATATATATATATATATACACACAGGATCCACCTTTCTGAATAGATGATATCACAGGTTATCTTCTCCTTCCTGACCTCTGCACAGGACACAGAGCATGCCTAAGAAACTCTGCCATAAACGGGGGAGGACTCCAGGACCCCCATTTTTATGGTCATGGGAGTTCCCAGTGTTGTGACTCGAGATATGTTTGCCCACTTTCAGCAGCCAGCTTTGTTAAATGGGTTGTCCCATGAAAAATATTCTACGTTTTTCAAACTAATACCTAGATCTGAATACTTTAGTATAGAACATATCCACAGAGTTAATCACTAAAATGTATGTCTATAGCTCCACCTGCTGTTTGTTCTTATCCTTATTTCTCTGTCCACCTTACAGAGGCGGATGCACATGCTCAGTTCCTTCCTTCACCTGTCACTTCCACTGTTAGAAGCTGTGACAGTTATAGGGAGAGAGCTGCAGCACAAAGTACACACACCCTGAAAAAAAAGGACACGCCCCCTGAGCTGCCAGCTTAATATGAATCTAGCAGAGCAATGAATGTCTAGCTTCGTTAGTGATCATCATTTATTACATGATGTCCCTACATACAATATCTGCTGGTAAAAGCAGTTTGTGTCCCCGACCAATATAAATGTTAATTCTAAATAACAATATAAAGCTGCTAAGAATGTTATATATGAGCTTAATGTCTCACATTGTTATATCCCTGTTTATAACTCTGTAAATAAAAAATCTTCTGGTTTAGAAATCGGTGTCTATTTTTTTTTATTTACTAATAAAATATTAGAAATATACTGGCATTTTTATCACCAGTCTTGATGTAGTTTGTGATGGTGGGAGATATGCCAAAGTTAATTAGAAGAGTACAGCAACTAGGATCTAGTGAAGGTTTCAGGCTTTACCGGGCTTGCAAAAAAATTTGCAACTTTTTGACGTCACGATTAAGGCGTAGGGGGCTTGGTAAATCTCCACCATTATGTTAGTTTCCACACATGTACTGTATACTTTAAGCCGGGTTCAACTGTGACTGAGGGTATATTCACACGACCGTATGTATTTTGAAATCCGCAAAAAATATGAAACGAGATCCAGATCTGACATCAGTGTTGCATCAATTTTTTTTGCGGACCCAGTAACAGTGTGTGTTCTTGTCCGCATTTCTTTTTTGCAGGACTGCGGAACGAGCACATGGATACAGACACATGGTGTGCTTTTTTTTTTTTGCGGACCAATAGAAATCAATGGGTCCATCTGAGATCCACGACGAATGCAAATCGGATGCAGACCAAAAATACGGTCATGTGAATGGGGCCTGATTAGCTGCAGATTTGCTGCCTTGATTTTTCGTGTGGCAAATCCGCAGGGTCTGAATAGAGCCCTATATACACTTGTCTGGATGGAAAAATTCTAATAACTAAGCTAGTTCTAAGGCTTCCTGCTCACATTGCGGATTACAAGTGTCTTTCCCCACAGCATAATACAGCACCAGTAATGTACATGTGATCTGATAAAATCTCCTTTACACTTTTTGTATATTTTGCATGCAGAAAGTGACCTGCCATCAGATGTGTTTGCAGATTTACAGTGCAGATTTTACCCGTTGCAATGCAAAGGGTGAGATCTGGACAAAACCGCGTCAAAATCTGCAACAAAATCCGCAGATTTTGGTGTGGAAACAGAGAAATGCGCACTAATGTCAGAGTGGAAATTCTGTTTGGAAACCCGCACCCATATGCAGATACCCTAATTCTTCTGAGAGCTCTGACTTTGCATCAATGGCTCTGATCTGTTCTGTAAGTACAATCTGTCCTATGAAGTCCAGTTTGTTCCGCTCGCAGGGCATTTGATTCTTTGGCCTGCACAGTTATACTTTAAGTTGGCATGTCTTTGAATACTAAGAAGATTACCTCTTTTCATGGACAGCAAACAGAGATTGTGAAAATGGCAAGTAAATGAAATGCAATGTATATTAGACAATTGCAGAACTGTCATTGTGACGTTACTGGTATTTGAGACGAATTAAAGGGTTGCACCACAAAAAAATGTCCTCCATGTTTCAAACCAGCACCTGGATCTGAATAGTTTTGTAATTGCATGTAATTCAAAGTTTAGTATAGCCGGTGAGCTATTCAATAAAAAGTATCTATAGCCACCTGCTGTTTGTTCTTTTCCTTATTTCTTGTCCATTTTCTTGAGGTGGTCGCACGCGCTCAGTTTAAATCTTAAACTGTCACCAGTCATATCTTCTGTTAGAAGCTGTGGCAGTTACAGGGAGAAAGCTGAAATAAATCTAGCAGAAGAATTGGAATAATGAACGTGGAGATCTCTGGACCCATGTGAGGTACAGGGCTGGTTCTATTTTTGTTAGAAAGATGTTATGTACTATATGATGTCTGATTTTCATTATTTTATATCATGGCATTACCCTTTCAATGCCTTTTATTGAAGTTTGGACCCATCCTGGAGGGATAACCTATGCTTCCATATTTTTCTGAATAAACAATATTTGTAAATGGGACATATTTGCCCTCTTGGGGCTTGAAATAATTTTTGGAACTCCCATAGATCACACAGACCACAACGGGATCTTTATCTAGAAGAATGGATTTGTTCTTGTGGAGAACCACATTTGCTCCATAAAACCACAATAGCTTTAAGACTGAACTTTGTTTATTTGTCTCCGAGTGACTAATCCTGCTGCAAAGGATGAGTGACCTTGTGGTCGGGACAGTGGCTGGTGAAGCAATTTTTCCAGGAGGGAAAAAGAAAAAAAAATAAATAAAAAGATTCAAATATTAAACTCTGTCTAGCTCCTTGCCTTTCACCAGAACAAATTTATGCTAAAATAAATCTAATACTTTCAGTGGAACGACAATATGCATTATACTATAGTGTGGATGCAACCATCTTATTCTTATTCATTACAGAGAATTCAATCATTTCTGTAAGGACATGACTGGGGTGTGAGGCACAGAATGCATTTCATTTCTGCCTCTGCTAGTTTTCATTGGAGTACTTTGTTGAAAAGGACCCATCAGCCCTCCTGCCACGTCTCCTTTAGGAAATACACATTTCCTATGAAACAATGAAAATCTGGAGCATCTTCTCTTAGAGCTTTACATTTTGATGATCCTCTGTTATTCCTTTTAGAAATGTATATGTAACAGGCAGTGGGTGTGCCTACTAACCAGTTTGACTTTGGGCTAAAGCTAAGGGTGTTTTCCTGGGGGTTCCCTGGTATTCACCCGTTAACCCCTGTACAGAGATCTGGACTTCACTGCAGGAAACCAACCAGGCTGCTACCTCCTGGAGCAGCCTTGGTGTAGATAGCAGCTGACCCATGAGGTGGAAGGTGTCAGAGACACCAATGAGACGCACCAGGGAATCGGGCAAAAAGGTGTAGGGGGTAGGACAAGCAGTCCAGCTAAATAGGGAGGCTAATCAACAATTTAGTTTAGTTAAGAAGCTAGGCGACAACCACTTTCGCCTGGGAAAGTGGCGGACATGGATTAAGTGAAAACTAGTAGTTATCATTCCCTTTATTAGATGGGTATGTTCCTTCATATTTGGACACTGACAGCTCTGACATTACACAATGTCTGTCTGTGTAGGGACACCCTCCCCAAAATGGTACCACCCGGTTGTAAATGTATTCACAAATCCTAGGAGTAATAAAGTAATGATGCAGCATAGAGTTATAAGAAAATAGGCTATAGAGTTATTATTTCATTGGCAGTACAATTATATACTGAAACAGACATGTCCCTTCAATGGGATTCCTTAAATGAGTTTTTGGAATTAAAAAAACATTTTGCTTTTATGTTCCCGGAAACAGCAAGACATTTGCTGGTCAACTACATTCATTTGCATGGGACGGAGCCGCTATAATAGACACAACCCATGGACAAGCATGGTCTGGTTTCTAACAGAAAAAGCACCTTTATATGGGTTTGGCCATGAACAACATTTATCGCCTATTCACAGCTGTCCAACTGGTGATCACAAGAACAAGTGCCCCTTGTGTGAATATAGCGGTAGGGAGTATACCTTATGGGACGGGTGCTGAGAGCTGTATTTGGTAGTCCCATAGTGCAGTGATTTTCAACCAGTGTGCCTCCAGCTGTTGCAAAACTACAACTCCCATCATGCCCAGGCAGCCTACAGCTATCAGCCTACAGAAGGGCATGGTGGGAGTTGTAGTTTTGCAACAGCTGGAGGCACACTGGTTGAAAATCACTGCCATAGTGAATGGAAAGGTAGTCACACGCACACTACTACTCCATGGCCACAGCGGGCATAGGGGATAAATGTTGCTTGTGGGCCAACCCTTTTAAAGTAAAACTCTGGATATTAATTAAAAATTCATGCTGTGGCCAGGTGGCAACTCACAGCCCCCAAATTCTTACATAGGGTACATGTTATATGCTATACAGAAATCACATCGCTTCTGTCCGCTTCATCTTAATTGCGTAAAGTCAGTGTTCCCCTTTGTCTTAATAAATACACCCTCTGCTGCATCCTTCCTGCAATTTCTACCATGGTCCTCCTAGGCAGCATCGGACTGGGGTGCTTAGGGCCCACCAGTGAAATTTATTATGGGGGCCCACCGTATGGATACATTCAGATATGACCTGCTGACACAGCAGCAAGATGCTACCAGGTGATTGAATATGGGGGTCCCTGCAGCAACTTTGAGAAGGTAGATTATGGGGAGAAGAGGACACTGGTAGCTTCCCTCTATACCTAGAAGTCATCTCAGCTCTGATCGTGTCTGTAATAATAATCTATCAAGATTTTTACATGAACATAGGCTGGCTGAGGTGCTGTACATTGAATATATGTATGTAATGAAGTAAGTCTACTGTGTTATGTGCCACTTGGGAGACTAGGAGCCCACCGGGGTATTCACTTGTACCCCTGTGGGCCAGTCGGAGCCTGCTCCTAGGCATTGTTTCTCAGATGGTTCATGGCACCATTACACATGGTTACAGAGCGTACCATGTTATAGAATAGACTTCCCCCTCAAAATTTTCCATTGTTACCCGGTTTCACTGTTAGGACAATGTATAATAAGATCTTGTAAGTGGATTTACATGACGTGACCATGTGGTTTGTTTTTAGGTTTTATTTATTTGTATTCACTTCTCATGTTTTTTCCTATTCTAGTTTTGACTGAAGGCTTCATTTAGAGTCGATCAAATTTTAGAATATTTTCTGCAGCTGGTTCTGCTTAAGCTCCTGACGTGCCATACATTTCGCAGTATTTGTATAATCTTTTTTTCTTATGTTATCTCTTGCGCTGTCCATCTTGGAATCCTGCTTTATTTGTAGTTACAGACCCAATATTCCTCCATGATGAAGACAAATTCTTTTAAAAACTTTCTCCATAAAAGACTTTGTAAGGATTCCACGATGGCTGCTAGATTAATCAGGCTGCTAATTCTGGACATGAAATAACCTTGTCATATTTTCCGTAGCTTTAATTCTACTTTTTTTTTGTTATTTTTTTTTCCTTTCAGGATGTTAAACAATCTTACAGATAGATGTGCAAGCACAAATAAGGAACGTATTAGACTTATAATAAGCAAATTAGATAGGACAGTGATTTTCTGCTAAGTAAGGGCTCCTTCACATGAACGTGCTGTGTTTTGCAGTCCGCAAATTGAAGATCCTCAAAACACGGATGCCGCCCGTGTGCCTTTCGCAATTTGCGGAACGGAACGGGCGGTCCATTATAGAAATGCCTATACTTGTCTGCAAATCAGATCTATAATTTTTGCGGGGCCACAGAACGGAGCAATGGAGCACTCCGTGTGCTGTCCGCATCTTTTGCAGCCCCATTGAAGTGAATGGGTCCGCACCCACAACCAAACCACGGCCACGTGAACGAGCCCTAGGTCTCATTCATATACTATAGCTACAACTTATCCACCCTTCGACGGGAACTAGCATATATACAGTCCCTCCCCAGTGTAAGTGATCAGAGGCCACTGATGGACCAGACCCTCTATTATCAGCCATTTTCAGAGTTTAGTGCCAGGAAGCAGGTGAGCAGACCTGCGAGTAAACATATTAAACCATTGGACATCCATACTAATGGCTTATTCCAGTTTTTTTTAGAAGTTATTCCCTATCCACAGGATAGGGGATAACTCGTAGATTGGGGTATACTACCACTGGGGCCCTCCCTTATTACGGGCAGGTCGAGCATGCTCAATGCTACTCTATTCATCTCTACAGGAGTTTCTGCTCTGTTCATTTCAGGGAGATTCGAGGGGCACAGGATCCCGTTCTCATGATTAGTGGGAGTGGGAGTGGGAGTCCCAGCAGTAGGACCCCCACCAATCTAATAGTTCTCCCCTATCCTGTAGATTAGGGCAGGGGTGGATTGGGAACTTAAAGGGGTTGTCCGGGTTCAGAGCTGAACCCGGACATACCCAGGTTCTCACTCCAGCAGCCCTCTTGAACAGGGCATCGGAGCATCTCATGCTCCAATGCCCTCCCTTGCCCTGCGCTGGATCGCGCAGGGCAAGGGCTCTTTTGTTTGTAAACACTCACTGCCGGGCGGAGGCTTCCGCCCGGCAGTGAGTTCGGTGACGTCACCGGCCGTAATGGGCCGGCTTTAGCGCTGCCCTAGCTGTTTGAATGGCTAGGGCAGCGCTAAAGCCCGCCCATCAGCGCCGACGACGTCGCCTGGCAGAGCCTGGTACGTCACCGGAACCGGGCTAAATTCCTTTGCCCTGCGCTAATTAGCGCAGGGCAAAGGAGGGCATCGGAGCATAGGATGCTCCGATGCCCTGTTCAGGCGGGCTGCCTGGGTGAATTGAAAGGTATGTCCGGGTTCAGCTCTGAACCCGGACAACCCCTTTAAAGTTGCCCTGGAAAAAGAACCTAAAAGTGGCCTCATGTTGTAGGAGTGTCTAAACTGACCAGAAGCGGGGCAACATAAGTACAGTAGGAGGGGTTAGCAATACCATAGCACAAAATACCATATACCACAGAACAGCACAATATACTGCCCCAAAAGCTGTCCCTCTGTGTTGGCCATCAATAGCTGCCAATTTCTGTTTTCCTCCTTAGGAGGTGAGGTGCCGGCCACAGCAGTTGAATTCAGGAGTACATGTGAGGTCACTGGCTGGGTACATGAGTACCAGATTCTCACAGCATTAATTACCGCTGAGAGCTCAGTGGCAGAGAGGGGGGCTTAGGCGGCCACCTGGGCTTCGGCCCACCAATCCGCCCCTGGATTAGGGGATAGCTTCTACCAACCAGAATACCTCTTTAATAATGCCTGTTACTAGCTGCATGTATGTGCTTTTTCCAGCACATGTGCAGCCAGTGGCAGATTGTGGCCAACCCCTTTAATGTAAAGGACAATGGGGGCATATCTCTAGGATATGGGACTTCTGGGACCCGCACCTACACGGAGAACGTAATGGAGCGCAGCCGCCCTCCATTCATTTCTATGGGGCCGCCGAAAATAGCCAAAGCACTGGCTCGGCTATTTCTGTCGGCCCCATAGAAATGAATGGGAGCGGTAGCAGCGCATGCGCGGTGTGCCGCCATTCACTTCTTTGGGAACAGCAGTGAGCTGCGGCTGGTGGTGGCCGGCCGCCGGAACACGGGAAATCCAGGGTCATCCAGCCACAACTCTCCCCGCTCCGTTCTTGTTGTAGGTGCAGGTCCCAGAGCTGGGACCAGCACCTATCAGATAATGGGGGCATATTCTAGCAATATGCCCCCATTGTCTGTGATGGGAATACCCCTTTAATGTATACAAAGCCTCTATGGTTCATTAGCGATTCTTCTAGGTGAGACTATCTCTACGCTATAAGGTATAAGAAAAAAAAAAATTTTAAAAAAGGTTTGTATGCACCCCTGTGAAATCAGAGGCAAGCAGAGGTCCGGTAGGCTGCTGGAAAGGGTTCTGAAGTCATAATACGGCCATGTGCATGAGCCATAAATGTGTGTTTTTAAAAGTCTCCCTTCCCCCCATTAACAGCCCCGGTCACACCTATGTGCCAGTGACAACACACATTCCACTACTTTCTTAAAGAATTATTTCCAGTGCACTGGTTGCTGTACTTAGACGTGTAGTGTTTCAGCTTTCACTAGCTCTGCTGGCATTCATGTAATGGGCTCCTCAGGTATCTCTCTCTGTGGAGCGCAGTCTCACCTGTAAAATAACCCCTGGCGTTCCCTCTATCCAGCGGACACGGGATGAGGCAGGGGTAATGTTTAAAACATTTATGTGTTTTGGCAATCTGAATACCTCTGACAGGTTCTTGGCTTTCTGCATCCATAGATTCACCCCACGTTCAGATCCCCTCCTCCCCCGGCGTTCATACTATGAAATAATATATTCCAGACAAGGCTTTGTTTTTGGGACTTTTATCCAGACAAAAAAATTAGTGGTTTCTACATTCTGAAAATATGAAGCAATGCAAGTTTCCAAAAGAATTAATGACAACATCCTCTCATCAAGAATTATTTTCTGAGTGTATCAGGGTTTTCGCATTTAATCCAATACAAATATTATTCTTCTCTGTCTATGGGTCCTGGGTCACTTTCCTGAATTATGAAATATAGGAAGAATAAAGACTGAGAACGCTCCATAAATTTTACTCATCTGACACTAAACCGAAGAGAATTTATACAAGATAGATTCTCAAGCGATTTGTAACCTAGAAATGATTCTGTATGGTGGGAATTTCTGATATTGTTAGACATAGGACCATTCAGCAGGTAGATGCGTCATTTATTTAAAGGGATTGTCCTCTGGAAAATACTTTATTAGAAGCATCCCCCAATATAAGCGGACCACAGGCAGCCATAGAGATCAGCGATAATCTGCAGGGGAAATTTTACTAAGTGGTTAAAATATTCCTACAGCGCCACCCACAGTGGAAGTGAAGCATTGCATAGTGTCCAATCCATGTAATGCATGGACATGTGGGATCCTCCAGAGAGACAGAGATGTCTTTCATGACTGCTCTCTACTCTGGAATATCAATCTTTTTTTTTGTATAAAATTGTATTTAAAAGTATAGCCGACTATGCTTTTCAGTACAGCTGATGGAGAGTTAGGCCTCATGCACATGACAGCAGTTGTGGTCCATGTGTGATCCACAAAAACCCATTTATTTCTTTGCATCATCCGTGAGGCTGTTTCGCAAATTACTTATCCTATTTTTATCCATTTTGCAGGGAAGAATAGCCAGCTCTAGTAGAAATATGCGGCATGCACATGGCCGGTATCCGTAGTTTGCAGATCTGCAGTTTCCAGACTGCAAAATAGACATGCTTGTGTGCATGAGTCCTTATACAGAGAGGGCTCTGAGTGCCGCCTCATGTACACGTGCCATAGGTTCGCCACCACTGCCCTTTTACCCTCTCTATAATCAAGCCCTGCTCACAATGTAGATTACAGAAAATATTACAGAAAAAAGTGTCTTATATTGTTCTGGTGTGTTAAATGACCTCTCCAAGATACAAAATGTCATAGTCCCTATATTTTTGCAAATTACACTGTAAATCTATTAGCGTCTATCCGATGATAGCCTATGAGCACATTCCATGAAAACAAAGAATTTCCAAGTTTGTACACTGAGCATAGACTCTGATCATTGGATGCACCCACCCTAACTCTATTGTGTTATAGCGCTCCAGCATGCTGTCTTTTTTAAATGAAGCCAGAAAAAAAAAAAAAACACGTAATTAACAAAAACACCAGTAGCAAAAAAAAAAGCTAGTGTGTCTTGCATTTCCCGTAGACCAGGGGTGTAGACAGGGGCTGGCTGGCAAATTTTAGCCCGGGGGGCAAGCACAGAGCACTGGCCCATGTGTAGCGCCCCACCTTAACCTGTTTAACTCTGCCTACCATATAAAGGCGGTATAGGTAACTGGGCTTTAAATCATTAAAAGGCGGCAGCCGGTTGTGTTTTCATGTTGGGATCACACGCACATGTGCAATCCCAGATACAGAACATGAGTCCGTAGCAACAGCCTGATGATTAGAGGGGCAAGATTTACCAACTCCTGAGCTGAAGAGACTCCATAATGGGATCTGATCAGGAAGCTGCTTCTTTACCGGACAAAAAAGTTTTGCATGCAGGACTTTTCTGTCCGGTCTTTTTGACAGAATCTGTGACAGTGGCCCGAACTCAGATGTGAATGAATGGTATTAGATTGAAGTATAGTATCAGATGCACGTATAACACACATATACAGAGCAAGAACCAAGATCACTACATACATACACCAGAACCAGACCTATAAGTCAAATACTGCACAAGAACCAAGTTCACTACATGAATACAGCACCAGAACCAAACCAATGAGTCAAATACTGCTCCAGAACCAAGTTCACTACATATATGTATATCACCAGAACCAAACCCATAAGTCAAATACAGTACATAACCAAGTTCACTACATATATATAGCACCAGGACCAAACCCATAAGTCAAATACAGTACAGAACCAAGTTCACTACATATATATAGCACCAGGACCAAACCCATAAGTCAAATACAGTACCAGAACCAAGTTCACTACATTCTCTGCATGAATACAACACCAGAACCAAACCTAGAAGTCAAATACTGCACCAGAACCAAGTTCACTATATATATATATATATATATATATATATATATATATATACACACACAGCACCAGAACCAAACACATAAGTCAAATACAGTACCAGAACCAAGTTCACTACATATATATATATCACCAGAACCAAACCTAGAAGTCAAAAACAGCACCAGAACCAAGTTCACTACATGAATACAGCACCAGAACCAAACCTAGAAGTCAAATACAGTACCAGAACCAAGTTCACTATATATATATATATATATATATATATATATATATATATATATACATACATATACAGCACCAGAACCAAACACATAAGTCAAATACAGTACCAGAACCACGTTCTCTGCATGAATACAACACCAGAACCAAACTAGAAGTCAAATACAGTACCAGAACCAAGTTCACTATATATATATATATATATATATATTATATATATATATATATATATATATACATATACAGCACCAGAACCAAACACATAAGTCAAATACAGTACCAGAACCACGTTCTCTGCATGAATACAACACCAGAACCAAACTAGAAGTCAAATACAGTACCAGAACCAAGTTCACTATATATATATATATATATATATATATATATATATATATATACACACAGCACCAGAATCAAACACATAAGTCAAATACAGTACCAGAACCATGTTCTCTGCATGAATACAACACCAAAACCAAACCCATAAGTCAAATACAGTACCAGAACCAAGTTCACTACATAAATACATTACCAGATTTTAAATGTTTAGTACAGATACCATCTGAGTAGTCAGGTCAGTCCTCGCCATATGAAACTACAGCTCCCAGTATGGCCTGAACAGCAGTAAAGGGATGCTGGGAGTTGTTGTTGATACCACCCATCATCAGCTGTAGATCATCCAGGTGACTATAGCTCCCATCATACACAGTCAGTAGCAGAATAGTCACTTCCATCTAGTGACTTACAGGTGTCGTCTCCTCCTGAGTTTTTCAGACCACCATGACGACTTCTCCCGTCCACAATTCAGCTCTGCAGATTTTGCTGAGAAGATCTCTTCAGCTTCTCTCTTTATCAACACATTCGTATCCTGCAGACTGACATAGACTCATCTCAGTGCCACATGCTGTGCCCTGAATATAACATCAGCATTAGTGCTACACACAGGGCCCCCAATGTTAGTGCCACATACTCTGTGCCCTCTGTATACAGTGCCATATGCTTTGCGCCCTTTGTATATAGTGCCACATACTCTGTGGCCTCTGTATATAGTGGCACATGCTCTGTGCCCTCTGTATACAGTGCCATATGCTCTGTGCCTTCTGTATATAGTGCCACATTCTCTGTGCCCTCTGTATATAGTGCCACATACTCTGTGCCCTCTGTATACAGTGCCTTATGCCCTTTGCCCTCTGTATATAGTGCCACATACTCTGTGCCCTCTGTATACAGTGCCACATGCCCTTTGCCCTCTGTATATAGTGCCACATACTCTGTGCCCTCTGTATATAGTGCCACATGCCCTTTGCCCTCTGTATATAGTGTCACATACTCTGTGCCCTCTGTATATAGTGCAACACACTCTGTGCCCTCTGTATACAGTGCCACATGCCTTTTGCCCTCTGTATATAGTGGCACATACTCTGTGCCCTCTGTATATAATGCCACATACTCTGTGCCCTCTGTATATAGTGCCACATACCCTTTGCCCTCTGTATATAGTGTCATATGCTCTGTGCCCTGTGTATATAGTGTCACATGCTCTGTGCCCTCTGTATACTGCCATATGCTCTGTGCCCTCTGTATAAAGTGCCATATGCTCTGTGTCCTCTGTATATAGTGCTGTACGCCCGGTGCCCTCTGTATATAGTGCCTCGTGCTCTGTGCCCCCTGTATATAGTGCTACATGTTTTGTGCCTTTTAAAAATAGTGTCTCTTTGATGTGCCCCCTTTATGTATATGCTTCTATCTGCCCCCTGAATACAGCGTACACGCACTGTATTATAATACTCTGCAGAAGCTAGAATGTAGTGGGTAACAAAAGGTGTGACATGGTTACATGTTGCTGAAGGTCAAATGACAAGAGGTATAATAGATGCAGTGGATACAGATATATAGTATATACAGCAGTGTACTGATATGTGAGGTATGAGGTATAATAGATGCAGTGGATACAGATATATAGTATATACAGCAGTGTACTGATATGTGAGGTATAAGGTATAATACATGCAGTGGGTACAGATATATAGTATATACAGCAGTGCACTGATATGTGCAGTATAAGGTATAAATTACACTTTGTATTTCAAATATCAGTACACCACTGTATATATTATATATCTGTACACACTGCATCTACCGGTATTATACCTCATACCTCACATATATAGTATATACAGCAGTGTACTGATATGTGAGGTGTAATAGAAGCAGTGCACTGATATCTGTATACACTGCATGTATTATACCTCGTACCTCACATATCGGTACACTGCTGTATATACTATATACCTGTACACACTATATCTATTATAACTCATACCTCACATATCATTACACTGCTGTATATATTACATATCTAGTTACTGCATATATTATACCTCATACCTCACATACCAGTACACTGCTGTATATACTATATATCTGTATATACTGCATGTATTATACCTCGTACCTCACATATCAGTACACTGCTGTATATACTATATATCTGAACACACTGCATCTATTATACCTCGTACCTCACATATCAGTACACTGCTGTATACACAACATATCTGAACACACTGCATCTATTATACCGTATACCTTACATATCAGTACACTGCTGTATATACTATATATCTGAACACACTGCATCTATTATACCTCGTACCTCACATATCAGTACACTGCTGTATACACAACATATCTATTATACCGTATACCTTACATATCAGTACACTGCTGTATATACTATATATCTGTACACACTGCATCTATTATACCTCATACCTCACATATCAGTACACTGTTGTATATACTATATACAGTATCTGTATCTACTGCATGTATTATACTTTTATAATACATGCAGTATATACAGATATATAGTATATACAGAAGTGTACTAATATGTGAGGTATGAGGTATAATACATGCAGTATATACAGATATATAGTATATACAGCAGTGTACTGATATGTGAGGTATGAGGTATAATAGATGCAGTGTGTACAGGTATATAGTATATACAGCAGTGTACTGATATGTGAGGTATGAGGTATAATAGATGCAGTGTGTACAGATATATAATATATACGCAGTGTACTGATAAGTGAGGTATGAGGTATAATAGATGCAGTGTGTTCAGATACATAGTATATACAACAGTGTACTGATATGTGAGGTATGAGGTATAAATTACACCTCATATCTCACATGAGTACACTGCTTTGTATACTATATACCTGTACACACTGCATGTATTATACATTGTACCTAACATATCAATACAGTGCTGTATATACTATATATCTGTACCCACTGCATCTTTTATATCTTGTACCTGACACATAGTATACGCACAGAGTACTGATACGTCAGGTACGAAATATAAAAGATGCAGTGGGTACAGATACTATGGTCACTGTGTGAGGTATTAGGGGTTGTAGTTAAGGCTACGGTCAGATTTTGGGTTAGGATTAGTAATACGGTTAGTATATTAGAGTCAATATTGGGGTTAGGCGTAGTATTAGCATTAGGACCAGTATTAGAGTTAGGGGTCAGTATTGGGGTTAGGCCTAGTATTAGCATAAGACTACATTCAGACCACCGAAAGTGTTTTGCAGTGAAATGAATAGGTCCGCACCTGTTCTGCTAAATTGCGGAACGGATGCAGACCCAGAAAAATGGTCGTCTGTATGCACACTTAGGGCTAGTATTAGGATTAGGGTCAGTATTAGAGTTAGGGGTCAGTATTGGGGTTACAGTCAGCATTAGGGTACATTCACATGACCGTATTTCCATGCGGACAGCACACCGTGTGCTGTCCTCATCTGTACTTCCACTCCGTGGCGCTGCAAAAAAGATCCACGGACAATAATCCTATACTATTAGGGTTATAATCCTATGGCCGATATCTGTGTTTTGCGAATCCACAATTTGCGTACTGCAAAACACATACGGTCATGTGAATGTGGCCTTGGGGTTAGGTGTCGGTATTAGGGGTCAATATGGCATAGTATTCGAGTTAAGGACAGTATTACGGGTCAGTATTAGGATTAGTGACAGTATTAGGGGTCACTACTAGGGTAGGTGTCAGTGGCCAGTATTAGGGGTCAGTACTAGTGTAGGGGTCAGGGGCCAGTATTAGGGGTCAGTACTAGTGTAGGGGTCAGGGGCCAGTATTAGGGGTCAGTACTAGGGTAGGGGCCAATATTAGGGGTCAGTACTAGTGTAGGGGTCAGGGGCCAGTGGCCAGTATTAGGGGTCAGACAGGGCTGGTTGTAGGGGTCAGGGGCCACTAGTAGGGTTAAGGCAGTATATGGATAGAATGGGGGAGGGTACTTAGTGCAGTTCACTCACCTGTCCTGGCGCGGTCCCACGATGCAGACCCGGCCTCTTCTGGTGGGTCTGCTACGTCGGAGGCGGTCTGATGATGACATCGTGCCGCGTCACATCAGTGCGCCGGCCGGGAATAGCGGAGCAGGGAACCAGTGTTTCCCTTGTCCCGCCGGCGCTGCTGCAGGCTCAATTGTATCTGCGTCCAGTGGACGCAGATTCAATTGAGTTCAGGAGCCACAGCGGCCCTGGATCTACCGGCCCGGGGGGCAAGTGCCCTCCTGCCCCCCGGCCCAGCCCGCCCCTGGGTGTAGATATAGTGGAAGCAAGGGAATCGGCTGCTATAGGGTCCAAACTCAGAGGGGTCCCACCTAGGAGGAGGACTGAAAGATTTTATTGTCAGGACCCCCTCAACAATATTATACAATGATATTATATACAGTATATACACATTTGCTGTGGGGCCCAGTCACTTCTAGTTACATCACTGCCATAGACCTTCAGCTAACATCTGGAACGGGCATTTTTACAACAAAAAATGCCAGCAAAAACCTGTGTGTGACACTTAAGATACAGGGCCCTCATCCATATATCATCTTGAGAACACTGCCTGAGAATCTATGGTATTTTCAGTATTTAAGGGGGCGATCCAGCAGATGGAGGAAGTTATTCTCTTTGCCAAAACCAGATTACTCTGTACAAAAGCATGACGCATGATCCTGAACACTAATTGTGAACATACTGCTTCCAGTGCCACCACTCCGGTTTTCCCTGCTGGGATGCCTGTGTACCCCCTGTGACTGCTGCAGCCCATGATGGACCCCACCAGTATATAGCACAAGACCACTGAGGCCAGTGATTGGCTGCAGTGGTCATGTGGGGTCTATGGGCAGGTCACTGCTGCAACCAAGTAAAAAGAGGCCAAAGAGTAGACATAAGAGGTGACACTGGAAGCGGAGAGGGGTGGATGGGTATATCTTTCTTTATTATCACAATTACTGCCTTTGGAGAGCTTTTTGTATAACACAGACAGCCCCTTTAAAACTCTTGTACCCCAGTGCAAACTGGGCTCTCTCTCTACCATGTACCACTAATAACACTGGTATCTTATGTGGCAAAAGAGCCTTTTGGCCCCTCAGCCATTAGATCCTTTACTCTATACAGTAAAGGGTCCTCACGTAAAAAAATCTGTGCACAGGAGCTGAGAATGATGGGTGACTTTAGAAGTTATATACTGGTATACAATGACTATATAGTATATAATATAAGTGAGCCCATTTTCAGTCTCTTACTTTCCATATGCGTACACACTGTCCTTTTATTATGCTCATAAAAAGCAACCCCTTTTATGCTACATTGCCTAAATTACAGGTCAGGCATGAATTTTATTCCACTGTGCCAAACTACTTTTATTGGAAGAACTAGTGGAAAATTCTGCAGTTCAAATTAATTTAGCATGTCGACTTACAAATGGATGGTTTAACTTTTTAACATTAAATGCAACTTGCAAATATAAGTGTGTGGAGTAATATTTTGGGGGATAGGGGGAGAAAGAGTGGGAAGATTCACCCTACAGTATAACTGCAAACTGTACAATCATACCAAAACGTGATTGTACACCTTGTACACCTTAATCACCCTCCCTGGTCTTCTTCAGGCCCCGCTGTGCACTGTGTCCTGACTACATACAGCGTCAGGACGTAGTACATGTAGGTGCTTACTATGACCTGATGGTGTGCAATGTCGGTGCAGTGCAGGCTGGAAGAAGATCAGGGAGCTGCGAGTCCTAAATCTGCAGAGCGCCCTCCGGAGCCCAGAGCAAACGTGGTAAGTTGTTTTTTTTTTCTTTGTTTTTTAATTGTCTGATGGGGGTCTGATTTGATGCTGATGGAGGTTGGGGGTATGAGAGGTTACAGGTTCTCTTGAAATACTCCATGTGAGAAGGTAATCTTTGGTGGGATTCTGCTGTAATGTTATACAAAGATATCTTCTTAAAGTGGTTGTTCCATGGAAAATATTTTACAGTTTTCAAACCAGCACCTGGATCTGAATTCTTTTGTAATTGCATGCAATTAAAAATGTCTTATTTCAATAAAATATATCTGTATAGCGCCACCTGCAGTTTGTTTTTTCTTATTTCTTTGTCCTGTTTACTGAGATGGCCGCACATGCTCAGTTTAATCCTTCAGCTGCCTCCTGAGCTGTAATAGGGAGAGCATGGACACGCCCCCTGAGCTGTGATAGGTAGAGCTTAGACACTCCCCTTGAGCGGTCAGCTTTATAGCAGAGCAATGAATGGGGAGATCTCTGGATCCATGTGAGGTACAGGGCTGGTTCTAGCTTTATTAGAAAGAGATAATTGATTTTCATTTTTACATCAATCATGGCTTAACCCCTTTAATTTGTTTAGCCTTGGTTTATATCATAAATCCTTGATTACCTTGCATTGCCATTCTGAAGCGTCTAACTAATATAAGGAGATCAAATACAATTTCTCAGATACAATATGGTTGCAGTATCAGAATCCATACAGCATGCTATGAAGAGACTGTGAATGTTCAATCTTTAAGAAAAACCAGAAAGGAGTCTATTTCCACACTATCTTAAGTCCTCAGTAAGCCCTGCTTTCTGCCAAGCTCCTCGAAAACACAACCTTGTCTTTTAACCATAGGTGTGAGCACACATTTTCCAGCAAACGGCTATAGGGAAAATGTTTATTTTTTAACACGTTTTTGCCTCAGCAAAACTACAAAAGTATAGTAAACTTTATAGGCCTGAAGGGAATCGGACAGAGATCTTGTGTTCTAAATCTCTAGAATTACAGCCTCAAATAGAGAGCTTTAAAAAGTTAATTGTACGTTCGCCCTTACACATTGATGCATTTTTTGAGCCATCAGAGAGCAGACTGTAAATCATTTCCAATTTTATATATCTCTTCTGTTTTTATCGGTGGGGGTGTAAGGATGTGGAGGGGGGCCTAAAATAAAAACCTCTTATGAGCTCTATTGGGCAGTTTTGAAAGGAACCATATAAATGTCCATGAAATGTTTGTCCCACCTGCAACTTTGTGTAGGCTCTTAAAGGGACCCCAGGGAGGTCTAAAAAGACTCAAGGAACTTTCTCTTTGTAGTCAGACAATTCCATTCTTGAGTTACAAGGGTTTTGCTCTGCAGAATATAGGAATCATGTAGACCTCTGTCTGCTCGGTAAAATTCCTGTAATTTTTTTTCCCCCTTTTGCATGAAAACAGTAGTCCAGATTCAAGTCGAGCACTATTCCTTAGAGTCCAACGAGGTCTAGGTTCATTACGTGCCCTTTGAAGATAGATTTTATGATGCTTTATATACAAGCCTGTATAAGGAATAATTCTTTTTCACAAGGACAACCTTTCGCTAAGGTCAAAACTCTCCACTGGCAGAGTCCAGTTAAATGAATGTGCTATGTGTATGGTTCCTTAGGGAAAGTCAAGCTTTGGAAGGTTACAGCATAAAATTTCTGTGAATTCACAGGAAAGACGTGGAATTATAGACTTAGAGACGAGTTGACAGCTTAATGCAGTGATTGTGCCTTGCCAGGGTCAAGAAAAAGGTTGATGAGTTCAGCTTCAGAGAAAAACCTCCCATCCCATTTTTCCATTCTAAGGAACATAGTAATCACTTGTCGTGCAGACATAATTGTATGTAAGGTATGAGCCATATGTCTAAACTGTGCTTGTTGTCTCTTGTTATTTTGGGTCCTGCTAATTCTGAAGCCAAGGAGCCATTCTCATGGTATGTAAGGAGACTTGACTATGGGGAATTTATTTTTTATTTTTTTGCATTGATCTCAGGACTACAAAAGAAGTAGACTGCATAGTTTGTGCACAATTCTGCTTTGCAGTCATTTGTAACCTTCAGTTCCCCACAAAAAGCTATCATAAATCTGTAAGGTTTCCTGGTGTTGAAATATTTAACTAACTGATGACATCACTAATGAACTCGGTGGATCAAGTGACTAAAAGATGAAATAAACACTGATGTTTGCCACAAAGCAAAGCCATTTCGTCCTGATGACTTTACAAAATTGATTCTTGGACATATAGTGTTTATCCTCATGATCTTTCAGAACCTTTGCCGTTGCACTCTAAGTACATGAGGAATTACTGCAAGCTTATATTCACACCTAACTACTCCTACAAAATTACCTTACAAGCGTTGGTTGGAGGATGACAACAGCAAGATGGATCTGAAACACAGATATTGCCATTGTGTAAGCTAGGTACAAGGTCCTTCACTTGCTAGATAACTATTAAGATGTTTGGATCACATATGGTGGGATAGTGTGGATAACTAAAGACCAAAAGAATTTTTTTTGCTTCTGGGTTATTACATTCAGACAGCCATAACTTTTTTAGGCCTCAATTACATCTCTGTCAAGCAGGTCCGGCACAAATCCCGGCTGTCAGCCGGACAAAAAGATGTTGCATGTTGCCGAAACCTTTCATTAAGCCTTATTCACATGTCAGTGTTTTGGTCAGTGATTTTCATCGGTGATTGTGAGCCAAAACCAGGACTGGAGCCTCCGCAGACATAAGGTATAAAGGAGAGATCTGCACCTGTTCTTTGTTTATGACCTGCACCTGGTTTCGGTTCACAATCACTGATTGAAATCACTGACCGAACATGGACTGTGTAAATAAAGCATTATGCTGGAAAATGGCTAGATCACCACCTGATCCATTATAGTCAATGGGGATCCAGCTGAGAACCAGAGAATCCAGCAATGCCTGATCCAAAGCCTTGTGTTTTTCCATCGAGATAGTCATATGACGGCTTGTTTTTTGTGGGGCAAATTATATTTTTAGTGACATAATTTTGGGGTACACAACTTATTGACTTGACAAGCTTTTTTGGGGTGGTAATGGGAAAAAACAATTCTACTTTCTATAATTCTTTTATCCTCCTAAAGAGAGATAAAGATTTAAAAAAAAAATCTAACAAATGCGTTGGAAAAATGCTAGACTTGGTCATTTATTTACTGGGGAAAATGATACAATATTACATATCTGAGTGGCAAAAGCATGCAAACCTTGAAAGTGAAATTAGAGTCAGGTGTTTTCAATGGAATGCAATTGAATGGATTTTATTTAAGGAACAGAGATATATCAAAGTCTGATCTTCACAACACGTTGTTGGAAGTACATCATGACACAAATGAGGACCTCAGAAGAAGGGTTGTTGATGCTCATCAGGCTGGAAAAGGGTATTAAACAACCTGTAAAGAGTTTGAACTATACTAATCCACAATCAGACAAATTGTGTACAAAGAGGCAATTTAAAACCAAAGCCCCCAGATGTGGTTGACCAACAAATATAATGCCAAGAGCAAGCAGTGTCTGCAAAGTCACAAAGGAACCCAAGGTAACCTCTAAGCAAATAAAGGCCTTTCTCACATTAGCTAATGTTAATATTCATGAGTCCACCATCAAGAGGACACTGAACAACAAGGTGTGTATGGCAGAAGAAAGTCGCTGTTCTCAAAAAAGAACTTTGCTGCCCATCTGCAGTTTGATAACCATCACCTGGACAAGTTAGAAGGCTACTGGAAAAATGTTTTGTGGACGGATGAGACCAAAATAAAACTATTTGGATTAAATGAGAAGCATTATGACTAGAGAAGGGAAAACGCTACATTCCAGCATAAAAACCTCATCCCATCTGTGAAATACTGTGGTGGCTGTATCATGGTTTGAGCCTGTTTTGCTACATTTGGGCAAAGATGGCTTGCCATTATTGATGGAAAAATGAATACAAGCAAGTTTACTAAAGGAAAATGTCAGGACATCTGTCCTTGAGCAGAATCTCAAGAGAATGAGAGTCATGCAACAAGACAACGACTCACACAAGTTGTTCCACCAAAGAATGGTTAAAGAAGGATAAAGTTTAAAGAGGTTCTCCGGGAATTAAGAAAATGAAAATCCATAAATATTACTTTATTATAAATATATTCCTAAATACATTTCATTAGTTATAATGGCTCATTTTGTCTAGATAGCAAAGATTAGGAGAAACAAAATGGCCGCCGTCCTATTAGTGCACACAAAGCCTGTCCTAATCACCAAGGAGGACAAGTTACTTCAGGACACTGAGCTAAAGAGCTGCCTCATCCTCCTCACTGCTCAGCTTGTCAGGGGTTATGATTGTAAATACAGCTGATAAGATCTTCAGCTGAGTCTGAATCTGAAAGAGTCCATAAGGAGTCATGAAGTACAAAGAGGACGGACAGGGCTGACTATGGTAATGGAGACTGAATACATCTGCTCATGAACTCCATTCCTACGGAGATTCAGCTGAAGATCTTATCATCTGTATTCAGGATCATAACCTCTGACAAGCAGAGAGGAGGATGAGGCAGCTCTTTACTTGTTGTGAAGTAACTTGTCCTGCTGTGTGATTAGGACAGGTTTTGTGTGTACTAATAGAAAGGCGGACATTTTGTTTCTCCTGATGATTGCTCCCCAGACAAAACGAGCCATTATAACTAATGAAAGGTATTTGGGAATATATTTATAATAAAGTAATATTTAAGTACTTTCATTTTCTTAATTCCCGGAGAACCCCTTTAAGTTTTAGAATGGATAAGACAAAGTTATCATAATAGATCTTTAATAGAGATGAGTGAGCAGTGCTCGTTACGAGCACTGTAACGCTCGGGTCCCGTGTGAAATGCCCGCAGGCATTGCGGATCCGTCCTCATCTGCATGTAAGTCAATGAGGACGGATCGTTTGGTATGAGTGTCATACCAAACGATCCGTCCTCATTGACTTACATGCAGATGAGGACGGATCCGCAATGCCTGCGGGCATTTCACACGGGACCCGAGCGTTACAGTGCTCGTAACGAGCACTGCTCGCTCATCTCTAATCTTTAACCCACCATGATGTACCCATGAGTGTTAAGTGGTTGTATGAAGCTGGCAGTGACTGGGATCAGCGAAGGGGTTCCCTCTGTCCTCCAATCGAAGCCCACCTGGCAAAATTCTGATTGGATCCCATGACAGCCTGGGGCCTTGTGAAGCTGTGTCTGAGGCACAACTCAGCAGGCAGCAAGTCAGAATGGCAGGTGTCTGTAGTTGCATAGTTCCGAGCCTTCCCCAAAATTTAATTCTTCTCTATGCCATCAGTTGAATTTTTGACCAGGTGTCTGTAGTAAGTATCATCTTAGAGAGGGTTTTCAAAGTTGTCCTCTTCTAGGGTACAAAACATCACTTTTGTCAAAATAAATAAGAAATGGATCTGTGGGGATTTTCACACTCTTTTGGCTGAGGTTGATGAAAAGATCTGACATGGCTGATATAAGCGATTTATCACCAGCCCCATCAAGCCATTGCCACTGTCTGCCTGCCTACCATCATGTTCTGTACAGTATGGCTGCTGCTGCCACCAGAGCTGCTACTCCCCCTACGGCACTTTCCTTATCCCTACTGCCATTACCCCTACACAGCCGCCACTAGCACTACCCCAACACAGCTGCACACACAGCTGATACCATTAATTATTCATGGCAGTGTTCTTAGGCAAAATTGTGAGTGAGCCCACTCCCTCAGATGAGAAGCAACCCACACATGAATGGATGGACTCAGGATGCTTTACTGCTGGAATGATATAGGACTCATGGTAGCGCTCACCTTTTCTTCTCTAGACAATCATTTTTCTATATATCCCAAACAGTTTGAATGGAGAAAATAATTTTCCACTTTTCCTCTGGAGTCCAAACCCTGCACTTCCTGCAGAATATCAGACTGTCCTTGATGATTTTCTTGAAGAGATTTGGCTTCTTTGCTGCCCTTATTGACACCAGGCCTTCATCTAAAAGCCATCACCTCAGTGTGCATGCAGATGCACTCACATCAGCCTGCTGTTATTCCTAAGCAAGCTCTGCACTGGTGCTGACCCAATCCCATAGCTGAATCCACTTTTGGAGACAGTCCTGTCACTTTACATTAGTTGAACCTCTCTACTTGAAGTTCTTGATGATCTGATGGCTTGGAATTTGAAGAGCAGAGGACAGTGACATTAGGAGAAAACTGGGCTGGCTAGCAGCTAAACAGAGGAGGAGATATCGACGAGTAACTCCAGGGGGCCTGGGCACTTGCAGCGATCGAACACAACCCTGGGCACTTGCGGTCCTCATTTGCATATCCCTTCAAAGTTCGTTTCTGGAGCATTACAGCTGCAGAAAAGCCAAAGAAAGGTACCATTTATATGTGGACATTACTAAAAGATCTATTTAGAAAAGCCATTGACTTCAAATCAGTCCACGATCCGCAAGATGCAGTGAAAGATGGGACATGTTTTGCGGTCCACGACATGGGCAAGGCAGGACCACAGTTGTGTGTATGAGGCCTTACAGTCCTGTATAAAACCCATGGAAATATTGGTCCTTTTAGAAAATGGGGATTTTTTTTTTTTAAAGCTGGTGTTTCTTAAAAGTATACGATGTACCAAAATTATTTTCCAGGTGTTTTAATAATTTTGGATCGTATTTGGGAGGTCTGTGGGCCAGATAATGAAATCTAGCGCACACATTATTAAATGTGTAAAGCCATTTAAAAATAAAGTAGGAAGGGTGTCAAAAAAGAGAAAACACACAAATCTTTCTGCAAAACGGGATGCACACCAAAACAGCCAGCTTTTCTACACCAAAAAACTAGAGTAGAACTTTCTTAAATTTCTCTGCAATGTTTTTAAGGATTTTGGCTGCTATAATTTGCAGATATTTAGGATTTCTAAACTCAATGCTGTAAGATTACTATTACAGCATGTAGATTGTGTATACTGTAGATTTTGTATACTCTTCCTTTCACATGTCAGTATTCCCTCAGTATTTTTCATCAGTAGTTAGTAGTCTACTTTTTTTTTTCTTTTTAATCTACTGGTTTTGGATTACAAGTGCTGACTTCTGAATGAGGCCGTACACAAACCAGTCCCCTATAGTTATTTGTAGTCTATGGCCTACCAGTAGCAACAGTGGACCCTAAACAAGCGAAGGAAAGTTTTCTTCTTCTACATCTGAATCCACTTCTAGTTTTGCACTGCGAGTTGGGGAGGGATCTTTTCGCTTGAAAGTCATGACTTATGTAGTGCTGTGCCAACATCTTCTGGAGTGTACATAGAAGATATTCATTCACTCCCACTCACAATCCCAGGCTCTAGGCCTGGTAATCTAATTTCTTAGTAATGTTCTCTGTGGGAAACCATTGCATAAAATCTCACAACTGTGTTTACTATTGGAGAAAAGCTGAGGCTGAGTTGCAGTCTTTGCACCATCTTGCGTATAGTTCAAGCCTTTAAGGGCAAGTCTAATATTACATTATTCTAGAATATGCAGGTACGTACTGTATGTACCTTCTTAGTGATGGTTAACTAAGAATATAGTGAATCTAAAGTATTTTATCACCACATTCAGTACAGAAGTGCATATTTGGGGGTTATACTGGGTTGGTATTCTCCAATATATGGCCAGGTATTGCAGAACTACAACTTCTAAAATGTAAGGCCACACTGGGGATTTTACAGCTACAAGTTGGAGACCACTGTCTTTGGATGATCAGATAATTTAGCTGCCTTGGGAGTTAAAGCAGTAAAACTGCATTATATAAAAGCTGTTCACTTAGACTAAACTTGTACAGTATAATATCTCAGTCTCATGGGTTTAAATAAGGGGCTCAGAGCCGAATATTCAGTGCCAAGGACAGGACTGGATCCTGTCATGGGAGATGGGGGTCGTCATTCTAAAAGGCTTTCTTGGGGAAAGCCTCTAATGATCTCCAAGGATGAGATTCAGTGAATTTATAGCCCATGCACCGATACAACCATGTGCACGAACTATAAATGAATTTTAATGCTGCAGATGTTTCATGAAGATTACAGACTATATGAAATCTGCCACATCATGGAGAATGGGAAATCAATAGGAATCTCTGATGTAGGTCATACGGCTGTGGGTTTAAAATCCGCAATGCGGTAAAAAGAATAGTTGACACGTCCACCTTTTCAGCAGATTCTGCCTGGAAACCACTGCAGGTATCCAAATGTGGCTTAGCCCCTTTAGAATAGGGCTATTCCATGTGCAGACCTGCAGCAGCTCAGATTGCAAATCTGCTGCAGAAATCTTAGGGCTTGCCTCAGTTTCCTGCCACATATTTAGAGACTGATTTTTATGATGGAAAAATCCACTGTGTGAATTTACTCTAAGGAACACAATGATGAATTGGGAAAAATAGGATAATGAAAAGACAAAAATATAAATCTCATGTTGCATCATTGCCTGCCTTTGGTAACAATCTAGTATTCTTGTTTTTAAAACAACTGGGCTTCCGTTACAAATGGTTAAACACCTCCAGTAATACAGATGGCATGCCACAGGCCCAGAGATTGCTTAATTGGTCTGTCACATCCACAGCTTCAAACCAATCTCCAGTTATAAAACCTCATCTCAGTATGGCTTTCCGCAAACCACCGGTCAGGAAAATATGGATACCTTCCGTGTACATTCTGTATTTTTCTCACTCCTATGCAATATGAATATAAAATAACAAGAATAAGACAAGTTCCATCATTTGAGGAATAGATATACAGATACAGAAAGTACATTGGTAACATCTAGAGATGACAAAGTGAGCTTAGGATGCTACATCCGAAGCCGCGTTGCTAAAAAAAAAAATCATTATAATGCTGTATGGAGATCCTTCTCTGTACAGCATTAAGCCTCATTCACACGTCGGACATGTGCAGTACACGTTCTCCACGGACAGCACACGTCCCCAATCATTTGAATGTGTGTGTTCAGACATCAGTGTTTCATTACGGTCCGTGGTTCTGTCTTTTTAGCACGGATGCATGTCCTATCTTGATCTGTGTTCCCGGATCCCTCACGCCCATTATAGTCTATGGGTCCGTGTGGCATCCGTGTTTCATGGATCATTAAGAAGAGACGCTTTGAAAATTATTTTTCAGCTGTTCAGTGTCAGTAAAACACGGATGCAACACGGACAGCAAAAAATGGACCCACAGACCAAACACGGATCCTTCACGGACAGCTTCGCGGATGCCTCACTGACCACCTGCTCACGGATTTGAGCACGGACATGGACGTGTGAACGAGGCTTTAGATGAAGCAAAGTCTGTTATTCACGAAGTTTCGCAAGATTTCATTGAATACCTTCGGTAATTGATTACAAAAAAAAAAAAAAACCTTCAAAAACTTGGAACCAAACCCGAGTTTGTTTCCAAGTTTTGAAGGTTTTTTTTTTTTTTTTTTTGTAATCAATTACCGAAGGTATTCAATGAAATCTTGCGAAACTTCGTGAATAA
This sequence comes from Rhinella marina, assembly GCA_900303285.1. Taxonomy (NCBI): domain Eukaryota; kingdom Metazoa; phylum Chordata; class Amphibia; order Anura; family Bufonidae; genus Rhinella; species Rhinella marina. The sequence goes on from ONZH01012843.1 coordinate 102,507, forward strand.
CAGACTTTGCTTCATCTAAAGCCTCATTCACACAAAGCCGCGTTCGATTCCATGGTTTTTCACCGAATCACCGAAGTTATTCAACGTGCGACTTTGTGAATAACGGACTTTGCCTCATCCGAGGCAGTACATTCTAATGCTGTACGGTGAAGTATCTCTATACAGCATTATAATGAATCTTTTAGTGACGTAACTTCGGATGTATCATACAGAGTTGCTTTGCTCATCTCTAATAACATCTGTATGGTGTCCATTTTTTGTCTGACCCATAGAAACGAAGGGTCGGTGTGCTATCCACCATAAAATACGTATTGGACATGGATACAAAATATACTCGTGTCCATCAGGCCTTACTAATGTCAGCAACCTTTCACCCCAGATAAAATACTCCAAAATGCTTTCTGCCATTAGTACACTTCATGATTGGTCACAAAGGACTAATTTGACGGCTGCCTCTCCCGACTCTCACGACTGTGGCTCCCCTAACCTGAAGAGATTTATAATACAGTCAGTTCCTATCACCTTGTGGGTCTACTGTACTGTGCTGACATCATGTCAGCATAGTAATATACACCCGTGATCAGATAGGAACTCACTGTATCATAAATCACTATGATGCTGTCAGTTTGGGTCAGAGGATCAGCGGTCGGTTCGGGTTTCCCGGACAGAGCACGGTCATGTGAATCAGCCCTTAGAATTTGTGGGTTTTTTTACACTGTGTTTACAAATTGTGGCCAAGAATCAATTTGAATGCAACATGTGAACACAGCCTTAGAAAGGATCATGTTCTAGATATTAAATTTTTGGATCAATATTGAATACCACATGCAAAAACAGAATTGTAAGCTCCCGTGGGCAGGTCCTCTCCCCCTCTGTACCAGTCTGTTAATAGATTGATGTTTATCATATTTGTATTTTTTATATTATGTATGTGTTACCCCTCTTCATGTACAACATAGTATTAATGGCGCTTTCAAAGAAGTAATAACAATATCATTGCAAAAAGTTGTGTAATCCATTAAATTTTCTTTTTTTTTTCTTTTTTTGGGGAATGACAGTGGCTTTGAAGTTTTTTTGGTCAGCTATGCTAACAAAGAAATAACATTTTCTTAATTTTCTCTTTTTTTTCTTCTTTTTACCCATACTTTGGCGACCATATTCCTGCAGTGTTGCCAAGACCTTTCTCTGATCTGATGAAAATGTATTAAATTCCAGAGACGTTGAATGGTGGATTAGAGAAATGGGTGATTGATTTGCGCAGCTGAGGAGCAAGATTACAAACATGTTTTGCTAAAAGAGCCTGTCGCATGAGGGATGAGTTCATTAAAGCATTACGCTAAAGATAGACTCGATGACAGGATGAATTAGTATTTTTGTTTTTGCAACAATGTTGGACGACCAGGTTCTTTATTGCTTGCCTTTTAGTTCATGATAAGACCTATCATTACTATTTTTAATATTCTGGACCTGTATCCATTAATAATACCCTGCAGAGAGCGGGGGAACCAGCAGGAGAAGAAATAGACCTAGAAGTTTTTGTAACCAGACTGGAAAAGGACAAAGAACTCTAGGTCCCTAATGTTTTTATATAGGACTGCTGGTTTGTATACAGGGTTATAACTATAGAGGGTGCAAAGTCAGCAGTCACATTCGTGGCCTGGTGCCCAACAGGGCCTAATGGTCTCTTTGACCCATGGGAAGACCAGAATTATAAATGACACGTGGCAGTACTGTGGTCCCATTATGTATTTTGCATTGGGGTCAAGGCGCTTCATATTGCCCCCCTGATGAGAGCACAAAGGAGGAATTTATCATTCCACTACTCCATGGATTTGGTATTTAAATGCCACTGCAACTATGTTTAGTTGCAACTGGCATTTTTACGGCACCTTCGCCAGTTTTCCCCAGCAACGCAGAACCCATTAAGACTGGCATAGCACATGCCAGTCTTGATAAATCAGGGTAGGTCATCAGTATCTGATCGGTATGGGTCTGATATCTGGGACCCCCGCCGATCAGCTCTTTGAGATGGCACTGACGATCTTGTGAGCGCCGTACATTGTACAGAGGCTGTGCATGGACCTATTTACTTGACTGGGGCTGAACTGAGCCTAGATCATGTGACTGATGAACATGATGTCCCTGGCCTTACAGGAGTGCTGCAGCCTTCTCAAACAGCTGAAGGGCAGGGGTCCTACATATCAGACCTCCACCAATCAGATACTGATGAGCAGGGGCGGTCTTGGCATTTCTGGGGCCCTAAGCGAAGTTAAGTCCGGGGGCCCCCACCCCCCAATGATGCGTCACGCCCCTGATGACACGCCCTCTGATGACACCCCCCCAATGGCACGCCCCCCCACACATTAAAGACTGGGACTAGAGCATGCTCGGGTGGAATTTGCGTGCGCTTTTTCAAATCTGCACGCTAATTCATATGCATATTTTAGTATGTACACTAATGTGTATGCATTTTATAAATTAGTACGCATTAGCGTACTAATTTATAAAATGAGTACGCATTCGGACAAATGCAGTACGTGACAGCTGGGCGGGCGGTCTTGGACACCAGCACAAGAGCGGAGCGTGGGGGCCCCCTTGTACGTCGGGGGCCCTATGCAAATGCATAGGATGTGTGGTGCCCAAGACCGCCCCTGCTGATGAGGTCACCAGTTAAAAATTCTCGGAAAATCCTGTTAATACAGGTCAGTACTTCTCTATAATGTCCTCCATGATCCTGGGGCAGCTTTTGAGAGTGAATGTTAGGAAGCAGATTCTCCTCTACTTTCTCTGTGCAGTCATTGGGAATTAGTCTCCACCCACCAGCTCAGGAAGAACTGCACTAAACATATAGCCTGCAGAGTGGAAAACTGCTAAACAGCGACACATACTGTACTATTGATTTCTGCAAGATTTAATGAAAGGTAAATTACAGTTAAATTATTTCTCTCCAAACTGTATACACATCTACTTAGCTCCTGCCCGTCTATAACATACTGCCTGCAGATCAGACAGGTTCCCTTTACACTTCATCCCCTTGTAGGCAACTATTTCTACTTCCTACAGGCTCATTTGCATATAATAAAACATAATTTTTCTCAGCAATGCGGGCAAATATGAACATGGGATCAACACAGATGTCTTAAGCTACCAAGTGCACATGTAACAGGTCAGCCAGTGTCATAGGGACAAATCTGCTGACAGATGCCCTTTAGGGTTTGTTGAGAGAGAAACAAGGGACTGTACATATTGGTTGCTGGAATCCGTTCTCTTTTTGAAAAAAATAAAAAATAAAATAACAGCCTTTTCTGATTTCTAAATGACTCAGTGCATATTGGACTGTAGTAACGGGATATTTTTCTTCCAAATTGCACTTAAATCGATAAAGTGAATTAGCAGCAGTGAAATTAATGTTACTAAAGACATCTTTGTTTTTCTCTGCAGAGAATACCTGCCAGTGAATAGATTACATTGGCCTTAGAGTGTTGCTTATGTGCAGACCTTTAAACCTTGGCATCTCTATTGGTTTTTCTTAGAATTACAACTTGTGTGTGTGTCCCTGTGTATATATTTAACAGCAAGTAGCCAAAATGTCAGATGCTATGCATTTTCTTTTGGCAGCTTGCATTTTATGCCTGCAACAACATCTCCTGCTGGGAGAAGTGTTCATGGCTTACTGGATGGAGGAAAAAAATATAATGGGAGTCCTTGCTGGCAGCGGGACTCATTTGTACTCCGGAATTCTGGCTTCAAAATGTCGCAAAATGGGGCTTTTGCAAGTTTTTGGACTTACTTGAGAAAAAAATTTGCAACTTCTTGCATTTCTACACCACTCACTGCAGTTTTGAAATATGGGTGGGAAAGTTGGCGTGGTTAGCTAGGTTAATGAACTTAATTCCAGATTTATCACTGACATATTTAAAATAAAGTCACAGTGGCAGGGGTCAGCAACCTCCGGCACTCCAACTGTTGTGAAACTACAACTGCCAGCATGCTCCATTCACTGCTATGAGAGTTCTGAGAACAGCCAAGCAAGTGTGCATGCTGGGAGTCGTAGTTTCACCAAACCTGGCGTGCCGAAGGTTGCTGACCCCTGGTCTAAGGGCTCATGCTCACAAACGTATTTTCTTTCCGTGTCCGTTCCGTTTCTTTTTTTTTTGCAGACCGTATCAGAACCATTCATTTCAATGGGTCAGCAAAAAAAAACAAAAAAAAACAAAACACAGAAGTTACTCAATATGCATTCCGTACGTCCGTGTGTCCATTCCACAAAAAAAAAAAAATAGAACATGTCCTATTATTGTCTACATCACGGACAAGAATAAGACTGTTCTATTAAGGGCCAGCTGTTCCATTCTGCAAAATACGGAATGCACATCTTAGTTTATTTTTCAAGCCGTTCATGTTTCACACTACATTATTTTTTTATTTCATGTGCGCACAAAATGTATTTAATAGCAAATAATAGTGATTTATGGGGAGGGGGTTGTGAATTTTTTTTTTTATTCCCCAATACAAGGCACTTGCAAACAATTTTTTGCAGTACGGAGGCACAGAGATAAACCTTACAGAAGCACTCCGTAGTTCTTCCGTGCCTCCGTTCTGCACCTTCTGGATTGCGGACTCATTCAGTTGAATGGGTCCAAATCCGTGATGCGGTACAAAAACGTCATGTGCCCGAATATTGCGGTCCCGCTGCAATACGGGCCTGGTCTGCACAGGTTCATGTGCATGAGCTCTAGAATGTATTAGCAGGCTCCTGTATATTAATACATTATACTGTGCGTCAGTATGAGGCCTAGTTTACACTTCATTGTTTGTCAGTGATTTCCAGCCAAAACCAGTAGTGAAGCCTGCTCAGAGATGAGGTATAATGGAAAGACTTGCATCTGTTCTGTATTTTTGCCCCACAACTGGTTTTGGCTCACAACCACTGATGGAAATCACTGACCAAAATACTGAAGTGAGAACTAGGCCTGAGACAGTTTGCTATAAGACACAATCGCATTTAACGATTTAAAGCCGATGGCAGAGCAGCATTTTCATGCAATTATCATGTGCAAATTTCTTACATGACTTCATGTATTGGCTTAATCGGGGATCATTCCGGCAGATTACATTAGAATTCCTTTACAGGTTTCCCATGGTTGGTTACTATGGCTGCTGACTACACACACCGTTTCTGTTTGTATACATGATTATTGTGCATCGCTATACAAACCCTATGTATCCAGTATCATTTACACAATGTATACTGGGAGCGTGCATGATGCTAGTTGCCAAGCAATATATCAACAGCAGACATAGCACTTTCAGGCCTCCAAAGCAGGGTTGGATGCACAGATCATAAACAGAGGCACACAACAGAGTCCCCGTGGCTCCTTCTTAGAGCCATAGGTACTTCTTTGTACCACCATATAGCGCCTCTTTATATGGTTGTATTAGAGCTAATTCCCATGACTGTGATTGGTCCAGGAAACACGGTCCATGTGTCAGCCACATCTCCAGTGCCATCTGAGGCTCCCCTGACCCGAACAGACCATCATAGTGATTTATGATACAATCGGTTCATACACTATGTGATTGTAGATCCATTCTACTCTACTCGCCTCATCATACGAGTACAGTACAATAGACCCCCGATCCAATATGATACTGTCAGTTCAGTTCAGGGGAGACTCTGTCGGCCTGGTAGGCTCCCAATGTATCAGTAAGATGCATAACATGACCTATGCCAGATTATGGACCATGGCAGACCAGAGGCATGACTTGAAGCTCCTGTGACCTAGTTAAAAATCTGCTCCACAACTATCAGCCATCATGTCTAGTACTGGTTGTCTTATATGGGACATTGAGACCTTGCGGGCTTCCTCAGGTTCCACAATAGCCTATACCACTTGACAATGTTCTGTGGACTATACATGTGTAGTATATTTTTGTAGGCATGATTAGAATTTTATTTGGTTTCTGGATCCCTGCAGGCATTTCACACCTCATTTTATTTTTTTTATTTCTTGCTATCGTTTGGCGATTTACAGCTGTGAACTGTGTGTCCACTTGTTTCCCCATTCAGATGGAAAATGTTGGCACCTACTTCTGGATTTTTTTTCTGAAGTTTAAAGTAACTAATAAATGTGGGAAGTTTGTATATGTAAATTAATATTTATTGCCGTTTTGGAAACGTACAATGTAAATTCAGAATTCAAAGTGCAATAGTGAAGAGCTTGTTTTATTGAAAGTGGGTATCGGGCATAATAATCTTTATAACTGTAGTTTGCCTTTTGTTAAAACTAGTGTTGAGCGAATCGGGCTTTGGATCATAGATCCGAAGTCGATTCATTCAGATACTTTGTTTTAATGGTGTCCGGAGACCTGTTTCAGCCAAAGTCGCGCGAGACTTCGGTGAATGAATTCGGTAATCTCTGCGTCTTTAAAAACATTTTAAAATAGCAATCTGAAGTCGGGTTTGGTACAGAGGTACCAGCTGGTACCAAAGTCGGCTTTGTATTCCGAATCTTAAATGTTTTTAAAGATGCAGAAATGAATATCAAATTCATTCAGTGAAGTCTGAATTTTGCCTCTACGGAGGCCATACATTTTAATCACTCTCAGGAACCATAGCTTATTCCCTGTGAGACCAACACTTCAAAGGGAAAATCCGTAATCATATATTCTTCTCCTGGGAGAACATCTAAATCCTACCTCAAGAAAACACTTGAGAGACAAGACAGCAGAGTGATCAGCAAAATACAGCTTTACAGACACTGCTGCATGGTGAGGGACAACAGCTCAGACACCACCACTTACCTAAACCATCGCTAGGCCAAACTAACATTAAGCCTGTACTACTGTGGACACCTATATCCACAAGTTTTTGCTAGTGCCAACCTATTGCCATCCAACCTGCCAGCATACCTCTTCATCTGGTGCCTGAATATGCACTTAGTACTTAATCCTGCTGGATGTGCCACAAGTTATATTTTGCGCTAATAAAAACTGTTATACGTTTACTTCTGGCCTGATTCTTCAAGCTACTCTTTCACTGCCAGGGAGCAACAGCCGGAGGGAGCACAGCATGACACAACATCTCATCAAGGCCACTATCACTCCTATCATCTGCACCAGCTCCAGGGGCTTGTTGCACATGTAAATGCAGATCTCCCCTCTGCTCAACGATCAGGCGATTATTGGGAACAAATGGTTCTCTCTCAGATATTGCTTGTACATCAGCCTGTGCAGAAAGACAGTAACTCTTTATGGTATAAAATTAGGTACTGTGTTCATATGAGCCCTGAAATCAATCTAGCTCATCATTTACTTATTCACATTTCATTAATACAAGTTATGGCATACTTGCTATAATATGAGTTACAGCATACTCCAGGGCTGGCCAACCTGTGGCTCTCCAGCTGTTGCAAAACTAAAACTCCCAGCATGCCCAGTCTGCCTACAGCTATCAGCCTACAGCAGGGCATGGTGGGAGTTGTAGTTTTACAACAGCTGGAGAGCCTCAGGTTGGCCAGCCCTGGCATACTCTCTCAGAACATCTGGGAGGCTCCCATAAAAAAGGGGAGACCTGACGCTGTCAAGGTCTCCATGAACTTTAACTGTATGTGGCACCAGGATGCTGCATCAGCAATAACGTAGAGCAAGGATGGCCAACCTGAGGCTCTTCAGCTGTTGCAAAACTACAACTCCCAGCATGCCCAGACTGCCTACAGCAGGGCATGGTGGGAGTTGTAGTTTTAGCTGGAGGGCTGCAGGTTGGCCATGCCTGACGTAGAGGTATTTGGTATATGGCTGCTGCAGCCAACTCACTCTCCTCAGGGTGTATGGCACAAGACAGCTGAAGACAGTGATTGGCTGCAGCAGTCACATGACATTCACCTCTATATCGCCTCTATATACAAACACAGGGAGAAGGACAAGAGCTGCAGCACTGAGAACGGCAGAGAGAAACATGTGAGTATATGATGACTTAAAAAAAATGGTAGCATTTAGTAGCAAGGTAATTTGTCCTTGTGGCATTGTAGCATCTTGGGGCACCAAAAAAAACATGAAGGACAAGCTTATAGCCTGCCACAGCTGCTCAAATGTCACACTTCAAAGTGCAGAAGTTAATATCAGCGTAATGTCAAAGCATAATTATTTTGTATGGGCAGCTCAGAACAGAATAATTCAGTGTGATGTAAAATACGTGCTGCTCTCAAGATTCCAGGCATGTATTGGTTTGGCTCACTAGTATATAGGCCATCATGTCTGGAATCCAAGTCAAACATGTTGACTTCAGACTGTGCCCTTATGCCATTTCTATTGCTCGTAAATTATCTTGTGGTCAAACAATAAGGGGCATTTATTAGGAACATTTTGTAATGGAATCATTCACTAGGATACCATTTAAGCAATTGACATGGCAGATCGAAGTACATAATGACATGTTAGAGGTTTTACTTGGTGGGAGTCTGCAGACTCAGACATATTGCCAGGGGTGAAGTTTTGAGTTGTAACCAGTAGGGGTTTAATTCACCTTAAAAGCAGGTAGAAGCTTCCTAAAGTTTAAGCTAGTAAATTTCATGGCTCACACTATTAGAGAAAGATAAGAGGAGTTCTCTATGATCAGGCGTCAGACAGCAAGGGACCCATATAAAGCTCTTGCACAGGGGCCGTCCATGTTGGACCCTGGCTGGAATACATGGGCAAAATGATTTGGCCAAAAGTTTTTGTCTCTCCTTGAAGAACAAGTGGTACACTGGTTTGTAGAAAGCCTATAGTCTGTACACAGCTAACCCCAGGGCCAGTGGTGTACATAGAGAAGTAAGGGCCCCATAGCAAGGATCAGACCAGGCCCCACACACAGGACAGAAGGGTTTCTGTCTAAACCCCCTTTCAATGACCCTTGGGCCATTTTTTTCCACTGCTTCATTTGCTAAAAGTTGTTCCTTTAGAGGGTAGAGTCTTGATTAAGTTTTCACCTCCAGTAGAAGAGGAGATGATCCCTACTGGATCCCCTTCTTGCCCTGGGCCCCATAGCAGTCGCATGGTCTGCTACTATGTTAGTTATGCCCCTGCCCATGGCACTTCTGCCCCTTTGTTCCAAAGACCCACAGTTATCTAAACCTTCTGACATGTCAATATTGCACTACCCCGCAAATGGGTCACTGCAAAAGAGTTAATTATTGAGTTTTTATCTGGCTAATTGAAATGTCTTGATTTACTATAGATGCTTACTGAATGAGAATGTATGGATAGGCCAGGGTTAATAACCTCAACTTAGCCCTTTAGGTTGCTAAGAGATGGACCTGTGTCCGCCCCTAGAGACAGTTCCTACTCGAGTCTAGAAAGAAGCAGAGCTACTGAGGAGGACCTACATATGTTTCCTCCTCACTACTAGAACATCATCACAGAAATTTAAAGCTAAAAAAATCAACTTTATCTGAAGCACTGCAGAAAGATTAGAAGGTCCAGAGTCTGAAAGCCGGTATAAAAGACTCAGACAGCAAGGTACTGTGCTCATTTAAGGCTGAGAGAGACTGCCGCTATGAGAGGGAATATTTCCAATGCACTTTCCATACTTGGAGATGGCTTGGCAAGCCATATCTTTAATCCGTACCCCTCAGCCTGAAGATTACAGAAGTATTTATAAGAACCTTAATTGCTAGCCTTGGATTCTGCAGAGAGATAGAGAAGCCTTAGAAAAACATAGGGAAGGAATATTACAACCCCCACCATTGTTGCTATCCATACATTGCTTTTGGGAAGCTCTGCACTGTGATTTGTTTGGAACTGTACCTTGATACTATTGGATGTACTGCTACTTCTATCCTACACTTTAATGACAAGAGATTTAGTTTCTACCATTGGCCTGGATACCCACTCTAGCAACATCTGCCAGCCATTGCACCTCCATTTACACTCCAGCCTTGCACCCTGCCAAAATACCGAACACCAAAGGCACCCCAATCACCATCAAGCAGGAGCCCCAACATCATGGTGTGCCCCAATGGAAGAAAGGATGCGCCCTCCTACCACTGCACAGCCCTAGGAGGGTATCAGTGTGAGGATCGACAATGTGCTCTGTCTGGACACTTAGAGCAGTTTTACACAAGCGAGTTCATTGTGGGAATCACGCTCCATGTGAGAGCATGATCCTCCGTTCAGGACATGCAGGAGCACACAGTGTTATACTGATTTATAATGCAATTTGCCTCTGCTTGACCTTATTGCTACAGAATCAGAGTGACATAAAGCTGTCAGTGCGATCCTGTAGAAGTAAGGTTATAGCATTATAAATCCTAATAATGCCGTGTGCTCCTGCAAGTCCAGAACAGAGGATCATGCTCACACATGGAGCGCCATTCCCGCAATGGACCTGTAAAACAGCCCTTAAGGTTGCCAGAGCCTCTACCACTCGTATCCTCTACTTGCTCCTCCAGGGAGGCCGCTGCACCATGACATCTCAGAAGGTCTTCAAAATGAGTGGTCTTTCCACATTGGCTACTTTCTGCATTTTCTGTGGCTTTTTTGAGTCTATAATCGGTTATGAAGTCTATAATTGGTTGTTTTGGTAATTTTTGGGATCAGTAGAGGTTTTTCAGAATAACTTAAAAAAATGGCTGTAAGAAAGACATAGGGGGTCATTTATCAAACACCGGCGTTTTAGGCCCGTCTTTCATGCCAGAGGATGTACTTAAGCAGATGAGGTGCAGTCCTCGTTGAAAATTAGGCAAATCCTCCAGCAATTCGGGTACCTAGATTGAAAATCTACTCCAGCCCCTGACTAGAGTACATTTCAATTGTCATTTATACCAGGAATTTGCCATAAAAATGGCATAAAAAGTTTTTGTGCGCCTAAATTTAAGCACACAGGCATTTAAAAAGTCACAAGGCTGGCCAATGATACTTTCTTATGGCAAAAATTGCCGTAGGAAGTCATAATAACTGACCCCCATAATCTAAAAAGAAAAAAGAACTAAAATTCCATGTAAAAAAAAATAAAAATACCATACATAGGTCTTTGTAGCAGGTTTTGATGCAGCTTTTTTTTTTAGCCAAACCCAAAAGTGGATCCAATAGGAAGGAGAAGTATACATTTTTCCATGATATTCCTTATTCCTTTCCAACCCATTTCTGGTTTTGGATCAAAAACTGCATCAACTCCATGCAGTGGTTTTTCTCTGGCCAATCCCTGGATTGTCTGCCAGATGGAACACCCTGCAGCCAGCGTGAAAGAGGCCTAAGCTTACACAATATTTAGGATTAGTAAATCTCTGCCAAAGTACATTCTAACCTGCAGTGTCGGACTGGGGTGCCTAGGGCCCACCAGTAAAATTTATTTTCGGGGCCCACCATACCGATACATTCAAATATTAGCTGCTCACATAGCAGTGAGATACTACCGGATGATTAAATATGGGGGTCCCTGCAGCAACCTTGAGAAGGTAGGTCCTGGGTAGAAGAGGACACTGGTAGCTTTCCTCTATACCTAGAAGTTATCTCAGCTCTGATCGTGTCTATAATAATAATCTGGGGAGTTTCTTTAATAATCTATCAAGATTTTTATGCACATAGGCTGGTTCTGGTGCTGTACATTAAATATATGTACCGTATGTAGTACAGTAAGTCTACTGTGTTAGGAGGGAGACTAAGGGCCCACCTTGCTCAGGGGCCCACCGGGGGATTCACCTGTACCCCTGTGGGCCAGTCCGAGCCTGCTAACCACCAATAACGCCGTTCGCTCGTGCACTCAGCAGGACGGCAGGACGGGTTCTCATCCTAGCATAAGTCCAGTCTCAGACAAGAGAGTTCACTGCAGGAAATATTCTCTGTGGGGGAGCGTGATTTCCGAGCCTGAACTCTTGCTACTGTGACAGGATCTCAAGGCATCATAATGATTTATAATGCTGTGAGTTCCTGCTCGACATCAGCTGTAATGAACTGTACTGACATAATGCTGTGAGACGGGCCTAAGTAAGAAAGTGCCCTTTAAGCACAGCTATAGACTAGTACAACTCAGGAGCTATTCACATTTAGAGTTTTCCTTAGGATAAAACCCTTGATGAATGCCACTTTACAGGCATTCAGTGGCATACCTCTACCATTGTACTAAAACTTTTTTTTATTGTGTTACATTGTATAGGAAAGTACAACATACTACACTTTCCTATACAGTAAAAAAAAAAAGCTGTGCTGACATATAGCAGCCCAGTTTATGTCAAGCGAACATTCTTGTGGCATATGCTGGGTACACGTTGGCCTATAGATACATGTTGTTTGTGCGCTGGAGGTTTCCTGGTGCACACGCCGATAATGAAGTAAGACTGAATGGGGTCTAAATGTGAATAGAGCCTTAGGCCCCATTCACACGACCGTATGTTCATTTCCGTATCTTATCCTCATTTTGCGGATAAGATGCGGACCCATTCATTTTTCCATAGGAGAAAAAAAATGCGGAATGCACACCGTGTGCATTCCGCATCCGTATATTACGGAAGTTCTCCCGCAAAAAAAAATGAATCATGTCCTATACTTGGCCGCAAAACACGTCCGTAGCCCCATTAAAAGTCAATGGGTCCGCAAAAATGCGGAACACTACGGAAGACATTCTGTATGTCTTCCGTTCCGTTTTTATACGGACACGGAATACATACGGTCGTGTGAATGGGGCCTAAGGCTCCATTCACACGAACGTATATTTGCGGGTCCGCATTATTGCGGACCCGCAAATATACGGGGGCCGCCTGGCGTGTGTTCCGCAGCGCTCGGAACACACGCCAGGCGGCCCCGTTGAAAATGCCTATACTTGTCAGTGCGTACGGACAAGTATAGGACATGCTCCCGGCCCCATAGAGGTGAATGGGGCCGCATCTATTCCGCAATTTTGTGGATAGATACGGCCCCATTCAATACGGTCGTGTGAATGGGGCCTTACTGCTAGTTCTACTGCAGAAGGCGAAGGTGCTTCATAGATAAATGGCAGTAAACTTAGCAGAGCGTAGATCTTTTCAGCAAAATTGTCAGTAACATTCCCTACTTCATTTAGAAGAATTTAGAAAATAATGCAAAAATCAGAGCAGGAAGAAATCACATCTTTAACATGAACTTTCTGACATCATACTGTAGCAAATATCATTAACTGACTGATGTAGTACTGCCCCCAAGAGGTGACACTTGCAAACAACCGCATAAGATGAATAATAAAGAAGCATACCAATTAGTTTTGGAATCTAGTGAGTTGATATTAAAGGGTTTGTGCAGTGCAAAGATATTGGTGACTTCTCTCCAGGATAGGTCGTCAATATCAGATCGTCGGGGGTCTGATTCCCGGCACCCCCACTGATCATCTGTTTTCAAACCTCTCACATTTCTAAGAGGAAAGACAGCTGTGACAAAACTTTAAGACTTTGTATCCCTCTGTATTCACAAAAATATTTCTGTGTTATGTATGCAGTGCCTAGCAACTGTCCTACAACACCTCATTACTGCATGACACATAGGATACACTGTGCAGTATCCATATAAAGCCAAAATATCGTATGGTGCCCACACAGAGAGTGCCCGCACATAGCAGTGGTACAAGGCCACCACCAGGCAGTACTGGTGGTACCGCAGTCATGAGCCCAAAGTACAGATGAGGGACCAGGGCCAAGCCAAATCGGCAGCCTTATTAGTATCGGTTAGTAACTGCTTGGGGAGTGAGGGCGGCCCTCTACCAGCAAATAGCGGGAGGATTTTCACGCTCGTGTGCTATGTCAGTCTTGATATCCCCTGTGCTGCCTCCTCTTAAATTAGTCACGTCCTCCGGCAGTCCATGAAACCTATGGCCGCTAGAAGCTGCTGTAGGTTTTAGTGTTCATTTACTTCAGAAAACTGGAATAAAAAATGATAATTGTCCCAACACCATAGGCCCCACCCCCTTCAAGTAAAGTGGGGAGGATGGCATACAAATGACTAAATGTAGTGACGTGGGGTTTGTGACTTTCACCAGAAAACTGGTTAGGAAAATAAAATTTCCCCACAGACTTTTACAAAAGAAATTATTTTACAGGTCATTGTTGGGAACTGATCCAAAGACAATCTGTAGCAGGCAGTAGATTTAGAAGCTCACAAGTAGATTGTATTGATTAGGTATGCACCGAACTCTCATGCATTTAATTACAAATAATGTCAGTGCTAAAACTAAAAATAACAAATTTTTATTATTATTCCAATCTTAAAAAATGGTGGGAAAGAGAATAAATAAAAAATGTTAAAAGAAAACCCAAAACTATACACTATAGACCTGCTAAATTAGAGGGACTAGATTTTCTGTGGTTAAAGATGAATGTGTCAAATATAGGTGACCTCTTAATAAATTTGGGGCATTTTCAAGCAGTCCATGCACCAGACTTCCAAACCTACACCAGGTATGAGCCCCTACCCTGCTGTAAGGATAGGATTTTACGGTTTTCTTCAAAGGCACCATATTAAATAAATGGTACAACAGTTTTATCTTTTTAGGCACATAAAATGCTTCTCTTAGAACAGAGGAGTCCTATAGAGTAAAGGTAAGTCTATTGTCTGCTATACAGAAGGTCTGGTGTTCAATTTCCCAAATAGATCAATTTAACCATTTTCCTAATAAAAGTTATAGCAAAAAAATTACTTAAACGGGTCCCTGAAATTCCTGATGGCAGCCCAGCCACTGGACTCCTAAACCCAGAAAAAGCAGAGGTTTGAATTAATTTCAACTTCGACTGAATCTTTTGATTTTTAAAGGGGTTGTCTCATTTCAGTAAGTGGCATTTATCATGTAGAAAAAGTTAATACAAGGCACTTACTAATGTATTGTGATTCTCCATATTGCTTCCTTTGCTGACTGGATTAATTTTTCTATCACATTATACATTGCTTGTTTCCATGGTTACAGACTACCCTGCAATCCATCAGTGGTGGTCGTGCTTGTATACTATAGGAAAAGGCAGTAGCCTATGTGCGCTCCCATGGTCCCGGCCAGACAGGCTGATGTTTTTTCCTATAGTGTGCAAGCACGACCACTACTGATAGATTGCAGGGTGGTCGTAATCATGGAAACGAGCAATGTATAGTGTGATGAAAAAATGAATCCAGCCATCAAAGGAAGCAATATGGACAATCACAATACATTGGTAAGTGGCTTGTATTAACTTTCTCTACATGATAAATGCAACTTACTGAAGTGAGAGAACCCGGGTGCTGTAAATAAAATTAAAAAAATCCATCACAATCAGCTAGCCTGCTTGATGACTGTTTCCCTTATTTTCTTTTATCCAGTACTGTACAGTCAGCTCAATGTACTTTATGCAACTCAACAAGAATCTTAGAGCACAAAAAAGTGCATCATTCAAGCTGAACTGCAGCCTAATAGTTTCTTCATGCCACATACACGAGTGAGGAGTTAAATCGATTTGTCTGGTGTGATTCAACACGTATATAATTGGCCCAAAGTACTTGTAATACGTGTACTATTGGAAACAATTTTCTCTGCAGAAACAAAGCGTCTGAAATTTCAGATCACATTTAGGAATTACTGCAGGATAAATAAGGTTCTGGGTTACAATCATGCTGGTCTCAAAATCCCTACCAAGAGGGGAAAAATGTTCTGCAATGCAAATTGTACAGTTTGCTCTTCCTTCTATCACAGTTCATCAGGGTGGATTTCTTAGTCAGTTCTGGGCATGGTTTCAAAGCCTCAGTTGTTGCTGAAATAGAGATTTTCAGCGTTCCTCACCAGGACATGACACACATCATTTTCGAGGCAGTGGATATAATATTATTTTACCCCTTTGGTACAGAAGACACAAATGTTTTTTTGCTGTTGAGGAAGTTAGTTTTTGTCTAGTTTGATAGTGGTTAAAGTCTTTAAGCAGTTCTTACATGGATATGCAAATAAGAGGCACCTTATTTCACTTTCATATGGTCCAAGATGCACTTGTCAATCATTTAGGGATGAATTAAAGGGGTTGTGCAGAGGTTTGCGGTGGCAAATTACCTTTAAAGGAGTTGTGCAGTGCTACAATATTGATGACCTATCCTTAGGCTAGGTCATTAATATCAGATCACCTTTTAGAAGAGACCGCCGCTCCGTGAGAGCCATGGCTTCTTCCTAGGCCATGTGACGTTACTGTACATCAGTCACATGGCCTAGTTGCAGCTCAGCCGCATAGAAGTGAATGAGGATGAGTTGCTATACCCAGCATAGCCGTTGTACGGCGCTGTGCTTGAAGAGATGCTAGGAGCCAGC
Organism: Rhinella marina; assembly: GCA_900303285.1. NCBI lineage: Eukaryota > Metazoa > Chordata > Amphibia > Anura > Bufonidae > Rhinella > Rhinella marina. The sequence continues at coordinate 118,762 of ONZH01012843.1, forward strand.
TGCACTAACCAGTGCCGGGACTTGAACCCCCGCCAACCTGATAATGATTGCCTATCCTGGATAACCCCTTTAAGACTTAAAGAAGAACTCCCGACAAAAATTTTATTCCATGTCCTGCTAGAAATGTACATGATATCTGTAGTGAATGTCATTTTCTTACCAGTGTCTGAATTTTTGACTTCTATCATCCTGAAGTTTCTTATCTGTGTCATGTGACCAACAATTAGACCCACCAACTCACACATAGACTTATGTGTGGACGGGAAGTCTAATTCTCTATGCATTCCTATGGAAGCCTCACTTTCAGTCTCCTAGGAATGAATAGAGAAGTGACTGGCTTCCTGTCCTGTGGTCAGGTGGAGGTCAGGGAGTTGGTCACATGACCCAGCTACAATAAGAAGAGAGGTTTTTACTCACAGAAACAGTCACTGATAAGAAAATGACAATCACTACAGATTATATCATACACCTTTCTAACAGGTCAGAGAATAAAAATTTTTTTTAAGGGACCATCACCTTGCCTATCCCCTATACAAAGCCTTTTGGAAAAGCTAGGGCCTCATGCACACAACCGTATGTATTTTGCAGTCTGCAAAAAACGGATTCGCAAAAAATAAGGATTATATCCGTGTACATTCCGTATTTTGCGGAACGGGACAGCTGGCCCCTAATAGAACAGTAATATCCTTGTCCATAATGTGGACAATAATAGGACATGTTCTTTTTTTTTTGCAGAACGGAAATACGGACATATGGAAACAGAGTGCACACAGAGTTTTTTTTTTTTTTTTTAACCCATTGGAAAGAATGGTTCCGCGTACAGTCCGCAAAAAAAAACCCCAAAAACCCCATAATTGACATGAAAAGAAAATACGTTTGTGTGCATGAGCCCTTACTCTGTGAATTACTTAAGAACTGTGCCTACTGCTTGTATTTGTACTGTGCCACCCATCATCTCTTCAGTAAGAGAGACTTTATTTTACTATAACTAAGCTAGTCTGGTCATTGCTCTGCATATCCACCCTAGGCCTCTGTTCTATCAACTTGCACCCCAATGTTACTTAACAGTGGGCACCCCAACCACCACCAGGCAGGAGACCACAAAGTCCAGGGTGTGCCCCAAGAGGAAGAAGGGCTGCGCTTCTTCCTTCACCCCACCAGTGGCCTGGGGGAATGATGCAGTAGGGATTAGCCACCATGAGGACTATGACCACCCTTACCATTACTGCTCCTATCTTCTCCACCCCACACCTCCCCTGCGGGCTGGCACATGCTACACTACAAACTCACACTACACTGGTAACTACAAGAAATTACTTTGTGTGGAAACAGACATGGGGCTTATGCACACAAATATGTTATGGCCTCTAACATCCTCATTCTCCAAGGGCCATGCTGTGTCTGTATACCGCCGATTAAAGGGCTTTTTTTGTCTATGTAGCACTGAGCCATAAGGCACCATATGGCAGTACAAGAAGCTGTAGAGACTCTGCGTGCCCAAGTACAGGCTCAGTGCACACATCTCTGCCATATGCAGCAGGCCTATGGTAGAATATACTGTTTTGCCATTATGGTGATTGTTTTTGAAAATCCTTTATTTTAATAATAATAATTTAATAATCCTTTATTCGTACCACTACAATTTGCCAAGTTGAAAGCAAAGAAATTGGCTAAGCCGAGTTTCTGTGTGTTTATTCAGACGTACTACGGCATGTCAAGAGGAGACAGCCCAGCATGAAACCGTACTAGTTCAGAAGACATTCAGACTCTCCCATCTCATGTATTATCCTTTAGTAACAGTTGTCGGTTATTATGTTGTCTTCGTTGGGTCAAAGGATGACAGGACCCATTCCTAGAGCGGCTTTGAACAAGGTCACAGTAAAGAAAACAAAGCTGATATATTGTCATTTTAACCTCAGTAGCTTCAGCCATGGAGCCTTCAAGACTGATGCCACATGTTCCCGAGGCGTCACCTAGAATTTCTTCATCAGTTCTTTGGAACAGATTTTACTCTGGAATAAGAAATAACCCAAAGGACTCATCTTAGTTAAGATGAATCATGACTATAAGAAAAGGCAAGTAGGGAAGTACACAGTCCAATAATATGAAATGCATTCAGCCTGCGTAGAATGGTTAAAAATATAGATACTTATTGCTATACACTATAGAAAATATAGAAGCACTAACCCACTCTGAACTAGTGGACATCAGGCTGTAGTAGGGGTGGGGAGCATGAAATGGGACAGTATCCATAGACCCATTCCTGTGGTACAGCCATGATATTCATTAATTTCATGCCTCACAGCCAATTTCTACACCAAATGTTATCCAATGTGCTTCTGACATGTATAGAGGCTAATCACAGACTGAGGGGTTTAAAGGGGTTACTTATCTCTTTGTAACTGATCAGCGTCTGATCAGCATGGGAGGACCCCCATAGATCAGATGCTGGTGTCCTATCCAGTGGATAAGTCATCAGTTACAAAGAGTCAGATAACCCCTTTAAAGAGAGGAGAGTCAAGATGTAGCAGGCAGGGATCAGACAGGTAGCGGAATCCAGAAGACAAGCGGGTCAGAAACACAAGCACAGACAAATTCCCCCTTTGCAGGACACAAGGACCTTTGGTGCTCAGGTACCTGGGAAGGGGGCTGGATCACTTATATAGGTGCAGGATGGGTGGGATTGGTCACACAGGTCACATGTACTAAACAAAAAAAAAAACAGTAAGTGATGTGCGCCAGCCCGGGGGACAGTCTGGAAGGCATGCAGTGTGCGGGGCTGGAAGGAAACCATGGAGCGGATTCCAGGAAGGACAATGCCCACAAGGACAGAGCCCAAGACCGCGGCAATCAATGGGAAGACACCGGTAACAGATTATCGCAGCTACCTGCATCGTAATGCAGCCGGACATGGACAATGACAGTGCTCGCTTGAACATGGAGCTAGGGACCACGGCGGCGAGTAGGGGGAACATCGGCTGTCAGCAACAGCTGTTGTATAAGGAATGTTTTCCCTTTTACTTGTGCTATGATGTTTAGCAAATGAGATTGTCACGAGGGGAAGACAAGGGTGGTGAGCCCTGCGCTGAACCCCTCCTTCTTTCCCTGTCTACTTGCCTCAGTCGGCCCTAGGTAGCCGCGGACAACCACGAAGGCGGTCCCTACACTGGATAAGTGCGCAGGAGGGAAAGGGAACACAGGGACGGACACAACACAGACAGGACAAACACAATGGAAGAGTAGTCAGCAAGCCGGGTCAAACACAGGAGGTCACGTAAATACCAGGGGTGAAACAAGAGAGAGGTCAAAGTCCAGAATCCAAAAGTCCAAATCCAAGTAACTGTCCAAGCACAAAGGTCGCACGAGCACTGATCAAAGGGGTAACTAATCACAGGCGATTTGAGAGGGCAACTGGACTGCTTTAAATAGCCCTCCAATGGGTCATGTGGCGTGGCCAGCGCCACATGACCCAATACATAAGGGCAACTTATAATATATATATATATACACTCTGAGCGCTGGCTTGCCGGGCCAGCGCTCAGTACCGCCCACTGCTCGTGTCTAGGGGGGCGGGGACGCCGGGCACGCAGCATCCGGAAGCGCGCCCGACGCTCCCCGCCTCTCGTCACTATGGAGACGAGGACGCATGTCGCGTCCTCGCTCCGAGATAGCGGAAGTCCGGCGGCGCTGCAAGCGGGGAGCGCGCCGCCGGTCTTCCGTGACAGTACCCCCCCTTCACGAGGGGCCACCGGACCCTTAGCAGCGGGAGCAGGTTTATCAGGATGCTGCAGATGGAATTTCCGGATGAGTGAATCTGCATGCATCCTGGTCAAGGGCACCCAAGACCTGTCCTCCGGCCCGAACCCCTTCCAGTGTACCAGGTACTGAAAGGAATTCCGAACCCTCCTCACATCAATGATTCTAGCAATCTCGTGCTCCACTTGACCCTCCACCTCGACCAGAGGCGAGGACTGTTCCTCTGGACCAACGGGAGCAACATAACGTTTCAGCAAGGACATATGAAAAACATTATGAACGCGAAGGGAGTCGGGTAAACATAATTCAAACGATACCGGATTGATCACCTTGGTGATCCTGTATGGACCAATGAAGCGAGGCGCAAACTTATAAGATGGTACCTTCATGCGTAGATTTCTTGTCGACAACCATACCATGTCCCCCACCTTGAAATTCACACCCTTAGAACGTCTCTTATCAGCCTTTGTTTTTTGGATACCTTGGGCCTTTTCCAGGTTCAACTGAACCTGTGCCCAAACTGTGCACAGTTCTTGAGAAAAAACATTGACCTCTGGAACAACCGAAGAGGATGAGGAAAAGGAACCAAAGCGCGGATGAAAGCCCATATTACAGAAGAAAGGTGAAACCCCAGAGGAGGAATTCACTCGGTTATTAATAGCAAATTCGGCCAGAGACAGGTATCTGGCCCACACAAGCTGGTTATCTGTCACATAACATCTGAGATACTGCTCAACAGATTGATTAAGACGATCAGTCTGACCATTGGTCTCCGGATGAAAGGCCGACGAAAAGGACAAAGATATTTCAATCCTCTTACAGAAAGCTCTCCAGAATTTAGACACAAACTGCACCCCCCTGTCCGATACAATATTCTCTGGAATACCATGCAATTTAATTATGTGGTCCAAAAATACAGACGCCAAGACCTTAGCAGAAGGTAACTTACACAACGGAATAAAATGACACATCTTGCTAAATCTGTCAACCACAACCAAAATCACAGTTTTACCCTCAGAGCAAGGTAAATCCGTGATGAAGTCCATGGACAAATGCGACCATGGTCTGCTAGGTATGGGTAATGGACGTAACTCACCCATAGGCCGTGTCTTGGGATTCTTGGACCTGGCACAAGTGTTGCACGCAGTTACAAAAGCCTGAACATCCCTGGAAATCGATGGCCACCAATACTGCCTAGAGACTAACTCCTTGGTGGCATTGATACCAGGATGACCACATAATACAGAGTTATGGCACTCACCCAGTAGTCGCAAACGCAAATGAGCCGGCACAAACAATTTGTCATTGGGGGTACCAGTGGGAGCGAGATGCTGTCCTGCTGAAATTTCGGATACTAGATCAGACGAGGTAGCGGCCACGATGATGTCAGCCGGCAGGATGGGCTCAGGAGGAACGTCAGGAGGCTGATACGCCTGAAAGCTCCGGGATAAGGCGTCAGCCTTAATGTTCTTGCTTCCTGGTCTAAAGGTGACACAAAAATCAAAACGAGTAAAAAACAAAGCCCACCTCGCTTGTCTAGGATTCAAACGTTTAGCAGACTCCAAAAACATAAGATTCTTATGATCCGTGAGGACCACAGTGCGATGTAATGCCCCCTCCAGGAAGTGACGCCACTCCTCAAATGCTCATTTAATGGCCAACAACTCCCTATTACCGATATCATAGTTCCTCTCAGCAGATGAGAACTTGCGGGAGAAAAAGGCACATGGCTTAAGATTGGTTAAGGTGGAGGACCCCTGGGACAGTACTGCCCCTACCCCATCCTCAGATGCATCCACCTCAACTATAAAGGGCTCATTCTGATCAGGCTGGATTAACACAGGGGCATTAGTAAAACACTGTTTTAGCTTCTCAAAGGCTTCAATAGCTGCAGGGGGCCAATTAACTAGATCCGCTCCCTTGCGAGTTAGATCTGTAACTGGTTTGATCACCAACGAAAAATTTTTAATAAATTTGCGATAGAAGTTCGCAAATCCTAAAAATCGTTGGAGCGCCTTAAGGGAGGAGGGTCGCACCCAATCAAGGATGGCCTGCACCTTAGTTGGGTCCATTTTGCAAGAAAAAGGGGTCAAAATGTATCCTAAAAAGGCCACCTGCTGAACGCCAAAGATACACTTCTCCCCTTTGACAAATAGTTTATTCTCACGTAACACCTCTAACACCTGCCTGGTATGAGAAACGTGAGATTTCCAATCTGCCGAAAAAATAAGGATGTCGTCAATGTAGACAATCATGAACCTCCCAATAAAAGGTCTAAAAATGTCATTAACAAAATTCTGGAACACCGCGGGTGCATTGCTTAGCCCAAAGGGCATTACTAAATACTCATAGTGCCCCTCAGGGGTATTGAAGGCCGTCTTCCATTCATCCCCCTCCCTGATTCTAATCAGGTTATAAGCTCCCTTCAAATCCAGCTTAGAGAACCAGCAGGCGCCTTGAATCTGGTTCAGTAAGTCAGGGATAAGGGGCAGCGGGTACCTGTTTTTGACCGTGATCTTGTTAAGTTCCCTGTAATCAATACAGGGCCTCAATCCTCCATCCTTCTTACCAACAAAGAAAAATCCGGCCCCCATGGGGGAAACTGAAGGCCGGATGTGACCCTTGGCCAGACTCTCCTTAAGATAATCCCTCATGGATTGACGCTCAGGAGTGGAGAGATTGTAAATACGGCCCTTAGGATACTTAGAACCCTCAATAATATCAATGGCACAATCATATTGCCGGTGAGGAGGAAGGAACTCAGTCTCGGACATGGAGAATACATCCTGAAAATCTCTGATATATCAGGGCAGGATAAGAGACTCAGTGGTACCTCCAAGCTGCAATACTGATTTGCAACATTTGGAACAATCACCTCCCCATTTCTCTAATTCACCTGCAGGCCAGTTGATCACAGGGTTGTGGTCCTGTAACCACGGCAGACCTAAAACGAGGTCAGCAGGTAAATCCCTTAGGACAAGGAAGGAGCAAGTCTCAGTATGGGAAATTCCCACCGTTAAGGAAAGCTCGGGGGTACAAAACTCCACTCTCCCATTATTTAATGGTGTGGAATCTAAAGCAATGATTTGAATTACCTCCCTTAAAGGAACTAGCGGAATACCCACAGATTGTACAAAATCAAAATTTATAAAATTAACGGCAGAACCTGAATCAACAAATGCTTGACCAACCCCCTTAATTTGATCGTAGGTAACAGAGATAGGTAGCAAAACATTCCTTCTTACCACCGCTGGAGTTACCTTACTTCCCGCTGGAGATCTCCTAGAGGGCGGAAGTTTGGGACACTGCTGGAGCCAGTGGTTCGTTTGACCGCAGTAAAAACAGGCTCCCTTCAGGCGTCTCTGGTCCCTTACGGTTCCACCTAACTGCATGGGCTCCTCAGGAACTCTGGTAGGAGATGGACTTGGAAGAGGATTTTCAGGCAAAACGGCAACCTGAGGGATGCTAGAACGTTCCCTCAGTCTCTCTCTCACCCGTCGGTCTAGCTTAATGGCTAAGGTCATGGTCGCCTCTAAGGAATCAGGAGTGGGATAACATACCAGAAGGTCTTTCAGTTGGTCAGACAACCCCACCTGGAATTGACTTCTTAAGGCTGGGTCATTCCATCCAGAAGAGACACACCACTTCCTAAACTCTGCGCAATAATCCTCTACTGGACGGTTACCCTGCCGAATGTCCCTGAGCTGAGACTCAGCAACTGCAGCCAAGTCGGGCTCCTCATATAACAGGCCTAAGGCCAGAAAAAACGCGTCCACAGTCAGCAGACTAGGGGAGTCAGGGGGTAACGAAAAGGCCCACTCCTGCGGATCACCCTGCAGCAAGGAAATTATTATTCCCACCCGCTGCTGCTCGGAACCCGAGGAGTGGGGGCGTAAGCGGAAATATAATTTCACACTTTCCTTAAAGGAACGGAAGGTCTTCCGGTTCCCCGTAAATCGATCCGGCAGCTTAACATGAGGCTCCACGATGGGGCTGGATGTAGAGGGAGCCACTATTGGTACGGATTGGAGCTGCTCCTGATGCTGGAGCCTCTCGGCCAGATCCTGGATCGCTTGGGCCATCCCTTGAACCTGGTCCGTGAGAGCCCGCAACTGCTCCATAAAATTTTTGGGGCCTGTGATTCTGTCACGAGGGGAAGACAAGGGTGGTGAGCCCTGCGCTGAACCCCTCCTTCTTTCCCTGCCTACTTGCCTCAGTCGGCCCTAGGTAGCCGCAGACAACCACGAAGGCGGTCCCTACACTGGATAAGTGCGCAGGAGGGAAAGGGAACACAGGGACGGACACAACACAGACAGGACAAACACAATGGAAGAGTAGTCAGCAAGCCGGGTCAAACACAGGAGGTCACGTAAATACCAGGGGTGAAACAAGAGAGAGGTCAAAGTCCAGAATCCAAAAGTCCAAATCCAAGTAACTGTCCAAGCACAAAGGTCGCACGAGCACTGATCAAAGGGGTAACTAATCACAGGCGATTTGAGAGGGCAACTGGACTGCTTTAAATAGCCCTCCAATGGGTCATGTGACGGGGCCAGCGTCACATGACCTCATTTGCATACTGAGCACTGGCCAAACGTGACCAGTGCTCAAATATGCACAAATTTGGCCATGTGGCGTGGCCAGCGCCACATGACCCAATACATAAGGGCAACTTATAATATATATATACACTCTGAGCCCTGGCTTGCCGGGCCAGCGCTCAGTACCGCCCACTGCTCGTGTCTAGGGGGGCGGGGACGCCGGGCACGCAGCATCCGGAAGCGCGCCCGACGCTCCCCGCCTCTCGTCACTATGGAGACGAGTACGCATGTCGCGTCCTCGCTCCGAGATAGCGGAAGTCCGGCGGCGCTGCAAGCGGGGAGCGCGCCGCCGGTCTTCCGTGACAGAGATATCAATAAAGAAGCAAACTGCTATATACGCAATAAAGCATCTGAAAATAGAAAAAAAACATCTTTAATACAACAGAATCTAAATACTAAAAACTTCAATAACCTCATAACACAAAACTTTAGTGTTATTTAAACTAGGCAGTAAATGTAGAGAAATAAAATGTTACAGGTTCCCTAAGAATTAGATTTATGTGAAAATACAAAGAGATTACCAAGGCCAGAGACACATACAGTATTAACTGGAGTCTTTTCCCTTAATGCATGGGTCAAACTTATTAGCAAACCTGGAATTATAGCTTTTACAATATTGATCTCGAATGTAAAAGGTGTTTGCCGCTAAAGAAATAAATGAATAGAGAAAAGTTTGTAATGAATAAGAAAGTTGTTTGACAAGGACGTTATAAGCAGTTCTAGGAATGTTTTTGAAAAAAATATTTTGGCTGACAATTTTTTATTTAGGGTTGTACAAATTAAATCATTATTTTCCTCTTTTTCATTGAATTTGGTTCAAATTGTAATAGAAAAAATTTAAATGATTTGTAATATATTAAAATCCAACGTTCAACCTTCTGAACTTTCTCTTGAATGTGGCAAAAAATCTTTGCATCTACTTATCTTTATTATTGATTTTTTTGGGGGTGGAAAAACAGATCTTAAAAAATTACCTTTGGCATTGGATTGGAAAAAAGTATGAATGAAAGACTTAGGTTATGTCTGTATACAGTAGATTGCGGATTGCAGGCCACTACGAAGAGGTTAAAGGGAAGCCATTAGAAGCTTTGTGAGCCCGAACCATAAGCAGCATGAAATACCTGAAAGATTCCTGGCTATGATTTACTTGTGTTGTGCTGCATTGTGTGAACGAGGTCTTTATTGCTCCTTAATAAAAAGAAAAAATGTTGAAGTTGATTGATTGGGTTGGTTCAGTTTGCACTGGCATTTTCAGCCATAAACATGATTTGCCCTCAGGGATCACAATCAACAAATCGTAATAGACAACATGGGGGGGAGGCTTACTAATGAAAATGCAGTAGCATTCTGATGCAATTTGCACCAAGAAAACTGGTGTACATGCTTTGCATCACATTTATTAAGTGCCATGTTTTTCATCTTTTGACAATGGGGTGTGGCTTGATTGGAAACTGACATGGTCTAAGGCCGGTTTCACACGACCGTGTTTCACGGCCCGATACGGGCCGTGAAAGCCCGTCCTGTGCTCCCCCAGAGGACGGGAGCGCACGGCGTCATTGGTTGCTATGACGCCGTGCGCTTCCTTAGGCAGCCGCCGTACAGTGAAACACTGTATACGAGCGTGTACAGAGTTTCACTGTACGGCGGCTGCCTCAGGAAGCGCACGGCGTCATAGCAACCAATGACGCCGTGCGCTCCCGTCCTCTGGGGGAGCACAGGTCGGGCTTTCACGGCCTTTCACGGCCCGGTCGTGTGCAACCGGCCTTAAGGGGAGGAGAGTGACTTAAAATGTGTCAATTTGAGCCAAAAAAAACGACAAAATTTTGCCACAAAATTCTAGTGTAAAGTAAGTCACCTAATAAATGGCATAAACGTAAACTGGCCATTCACATACTTTTGTCTGACAAACCCAACCAAAAGGGCAGGTTCGGTTGACACCCCACACACAGTGTGTGGGATGCTTCTGACTCTCCCCCAGGCCCCGATAGATGATGTTTGAGGAGACAAAGACTGACTGAAATTTATCAGATTAAGAAATATAGATAAGCACTCACCCAATCTGGATTAGCATATAAGTTTTATTTCACCAAACATATATCATAAAAAACATAGAATAAAAATATATAAAATGAAAAAATAAAAATACATCATTAAGAACATTAATTACTCATATTAGCATGGTTACTAGTTTTTATTGACTGAAATTTATATTCTTTGGGGAGATAAGCTGCCACCAGAACTGTCTGGCAGTAGTGTCCTCTGCTCCCCCCATGGCATACACAGAGACGTTTGGCCAAACATGTATGGGTATGGGAAAGCCGGGATGGGGATGGGAGAACCAGCTGTCATTCAGCCGACAGCTATTGAATGTATATGGCGAGCTTTAGACTAGACAGTGTAGAGGTGCACCAGATTTATCATCCAGTATCAGCCACTGTGATAACCAATAGGAAAAAAAAATAAAAAAAATGCTCCTTCACATACCCCATCCACTACCCATCTCATCCCCCCTTCTGTCAGCCACTGTTGCAAATACACCCCATAAACATGCAAACACAGTTGGTTTCTTCAGTACAAAAAGGTCTCCGGTACCCTGAGATGGATCAGGCAAGTAGAAGCTCATCAAGCAGAACTCTTCCTTCTCCAATCTCTATTTGTTGTGGAGGCCTACAGGGCAGCCAGAATTGGCATGTTTGGCTAACTTTCATCTAATGTTTATGCATTGTGCATTTAAGAGCCAGTGCAGAAGATGGGAGTGATAGTGGCTCTGATGAGGTGTGTCACTGTGTACTTCCTCAGCCCGTTGCTCCTTGGGGATTGGTACAATGGAAAGGTGGTTTGAATAATCAGGTCAAAAGTAAAAGTATAACAGTCTCTCTTTAGCGAGTAAAAAAATAAAACACAAGTGAACTAGATACGGTCTCTAGGAGCGGGAGCTCTGGCATGTGCTTCCTCTCCCTTCCACTAACTCTCAGAAACTCCCCCCTCCTGGCAGGAAGCAGAAGCAGCTCACTCCTACCAGAAGGGGAACAACAGGGTGTTTAGCCCTCTTCCTGACAACGATACCTTCTCTGCTGGAATGAACGGTCCAAACATATAAAACATTGCCAATTCCCCCAGGTCTGGGGTACTGCATGTATTGCCAGCTGTAGACAGAAATCTAAGTACAATTTCGAATACACAAGATACTTTGCTATTAGTATGATGAGATCCTCTAACCAAAAAGGTATATTGTAGAGTGACAGACTTATCTGCAATGGTAATTAACCCATTCCAAAAATAACAGATCATTAGGAATCCATAAAGCTTGTATATACTTCATATCTATGACATTTTACTAGGCCCACATCATTTGAGCTTTAGAAGTCCTTTCATATATTGGGTCATATAAATAATGTTTTGGTGGATTTTATTACTTTAGATGTTTTTCTAAGAAGGTCACAGTGACCCAGACCTCTCGATGTTAATAAAATCTAAATGAGCGCTCTATAAAATTAACTGCTGTTCCACCATGGCTCAACCCTACAACTATGTTATTAGATGTCAGGTAGATCCATCTGATGCTCTGTAAGTTGCAAGAATGACTACCACCATTATCCGCCTTGTAGTTGGAAATACAGTCCACACGATTATTGCTCTACTGTGCGCTCATCTGCCTGCAGTTTATCAAACTATTCCCATAATTACAGATTAGGTGAACCACCCAGGACTTCCTTCTGGCTGTCTCATATTATTGTATTCTTACCATCCGGCTGAGAAAGCCCAGGTCCCTAGGAACGTTTCCTGGTTAATATTAGACTCATTTTTTTCTACTTTAATCTACGATGGTTGATAGAAACCAGTCAGATGCACAAGAAAGCTAGAGGTGTTTTCAGTAAATTGTGACTTTTTGTTTGTATAGAGAAAACCCATGTGTTACAGAACTGCAAGCCTTAGTATGATTGGTCATCCAAACTCTGGAGATAGGACCATGGCAGAAGAAAGCACTAATGGGGTCAAAAACAGCTAAAAAACAAAAACAAAAAAAATGCACTGTGCGGAGTCTGCGGACATTTATGACACCTAATGCGCCAGTATTTTGGAGCAAAAGAGTTGCAATTGATGTTGCAAGTGGCATATTGCTCTACATTTCAGGACATTTTGACCTGCACTTTGTGGCACCACTTTCAGATTTGGAGCACAAAGTGGGTGTGGATTTAGTGGACATCACTTTTAGGCCCCATTCACACAACCATGTTTTTGTATGCGGCTCCATTCATTTCAATGTGTGCTGTCCACATCCCAAGTCCGTCTCGCAGTCCCCAAAAAAAAAAAATTAAAAAAAATGATGGAACATGTCCTATTCTTGTCCATTTTGCGGTCAGGAATAGGCATTGTAACAATGGACTGCAAAATACGTATGGTCGTGTGCATGTACCCATAGGGTATTACCACACGGCAGTGTCGTGGATGCGACACGGCTGTGATGCGGTTGGGTGATGTTAATTGCCGCTCGGCACCCGCAATACTGGCCACAAAGCCTGTTGTGGTCTGTACGGCCGTGTGGTACCTGACTGCAGCTAGGCCACGTGGTCATAGCCCTAAACAAGTTTAAAAAAGTCACAAAAAAAGTCACAAGACCTCAACCCCTATGCGTACTTCCAAAGGAAGAGGTGCAGCTACACTGTAACACACTGTAGGCCAACTTCTGGTGCCAAATTTATGACTTTGCAACATTTTTTTTAAATGCTGAAAATTAAAGGCCATGAAAATGTGACCCATATTCTAACGCTCATGCAAATGGCTCCATTACATCTCTATTTTGATGAGGTCTATAAGGCCTTTAGTATGCCTCAATGCGCCTCCAATTTCACATGACCCCAACTGCTCCTCTGACTTCAATGGGACTGCTGAGTATAGAGCATGGCTATCTTTGGCAGTTCCATAGAAGTGAATGGAATGGCTCCACCACTTCTTTCACCCAAGGGACCCTCATTTTCATCAGTGGTGGTCCTCAGGTCAGACCCCAGCAATCATGCAGTACTTATACAAGAGAACAGGCAGCATATGGACCACTGGTAACCCATCAAATTGTTCATAGTGTCCATTGGCACCCCAAGTTTCACAGGTCATACAGTTTGTGCCCCCCCAAGAAGTGTCCTTTGTCAGCTCATTACGAAATATATTCCAAATTCCGGAGGTTTAGATAAACTAAGGATATTTAAAAAGTTCAAGAAGTAATTGAATTTTGCTTAATCACATAAAATAATGAAAAACACTCAGTGCTGACGGCTTACAGTTTGGCACGGAACTAGGAGTTTCTGTTCCATTTCTCTAGGATATTTACTGATGTAAAACGTCATATGTTGTTTCATGTGTCCACTCTGCAAAAGGAAAATCTGCGCTAAATTAAAATCAACAAACTCCATTTCTTAAAAAGAGCAAATTACAGAACAGTAAAAATTAAATATACAAAATCTTACCCACTTGATAATGTATTATTGCTGGAAAAGTCTTAATCACTAACCTTCCCCCAGCCGTCGTGTGCAGTATAGTGTTAGGGACCTGGATCCCACATGAAGGGTACGGCTATACGGTGACACTGGTCGAGGCCAGAATTGAAGGGGCGTCACATAACAATGAATGGGATCACAACGCAGGTTGCACAGGTACCGACATAGACAGGTACAGCTGCATTGCTTGTACGCCAGATTTAAAACCAGCGCTCACCAAGTCGGAAATCTGCCGCAATGCCAGAGAAATAAAACTTAAAAATGACAATAAAAGGATTGCAAATGATAAATTCTTTCCAAAGTCCCTCAAAAATTGAGTCTTGCATGGGTCAATATTTTCCACAAAATGGTCCCTGCCACCCTTACCGATTAGGTATGCAGGAGTTACCAATTTACTAATGTACTATCTTTTGGCTGATCACATCTCTGCACCCAAAACACCACTTGTTACATAGAAGAAATGGTAGAGTCATAAAGTTATTCATTATTTTAAAGACAATAGAGGAGAGTTATCATCTCCCTCCACCCAATTTCTGGAGTAAAAAAGTTGCAAACACTAAGGCAAAGTATTGTTTTATTTTTACTCCATAGTGGCTACATTTATGAAAGTAGATATGGCAAGGGTGGGGAGGGACCAGCATCCGCAACAAATCTATCTTCATTTTCATCAGTTTTCAGGTACAAATGAAAACAGAAAACTCAGAGCTGCCATAGATTTCTGTTAAGCTGCACGGACTGCCGAATGCTGGGCCTAATATATGACGAGGCGCGTACACTTTCCCTTTTTCTTACATGTGGAAACTGACCTGCCATGCAGATTTTGAAATCATGTCAATTATCTGTGCGGTACTATTGTGCAGATTTCACCTTTTGTCAGTGGAAGGGTGAAGCCTGCAACAAAACACCATCAAACCTTTACCAAAAAACAGAAGTAAAATGTGGGTTTTGATGCAGAAACGCACAGAAAACTGCACGAAAATCTGTGTGCAGGTACCCTAAAAGGAAATTAGTTTTGGATTTGCTTTTTATAGGAATTTTCCTGGATTTTTTTAACTGATGACAATATCTGATAGGTAGGGGGTCCGACACCTAGGACCCCTGCTGATCAGCTGTTTGAGAAGGTACCGGCACTCACAGTAGTGCTGAGTAGGGTCTTGCTGTACATTTTATTCACTTCTATGGGGCTGAGCTGCGCCTAGGCCATGTGACCAATGAACGTGACGTCACATGTCCTAAGAAAAGCTGGAGAAGGCCGTGGCTCCACTGCGAGTGCCTGTGCCTTCTGAAACAGCTGATCATGGGGGTATTGGACCCTCACATATCAGATACTGATGACCTGTTAAGAGGCTAAGTCATCAGTTAAATAATCCCCAAAAACCCTTTTAAACCACCATAGTCTGTAACATGAAAAGATGCAGATCATGGCAAGGTCCGGGTCCTGTCTGTCAGGGTAATAGTGGAACCAATAGTGAATTTTAGAGGCAATTTTATGGTTGTCAACTTCTTGCAAAAAAAATTCTATTTCATGGGCACATTGTAGGACACGGCAATATCTAAATATTAGTGGACCCAATGAGACAGTTGGAGATGAGAGAAGGACCATTTTTTGTCTCACTTGACGTAGTGTCTAAAATCCATGGAGTTTCCCATTTGCGAGATCATATTGTATGTACATCTTGAGCGCTGTAAATAACTTTCTGTGACGGATTGACCTGGAGACAAACTAGTTAAGGCACCAGACTGCCGTCTTCATGTACTATGTCACTACCTATAAGCTCTTGTCTGTAGGACAGGAGAAGTACTATCCCATCTGGACTATTGCACTATTGCTTTGTGCGGCTTGGGGTCTGCTGTAGATACTATTTGCTTAAATGTCTGAGAATCTGCCATGTTGATAAATTCCAGTAGCAGCTGCTGGAATACATCAACTCATGAAGATATCAGATGCTCCCGGCCAGCAGAAGTCCTCATGACAGGCCGTCCCCACAGAGAGGCCATAAAACAAAATATAAAAAGAAAGCATGAGTAATCGCCAGCTCATAGCAATAACATGAAAAATGCATGGCAGATCTGGGAAGTCAGGTCAGAGTTGTAGCAAGAAATGAGGCGTCCACTGATAAATAAAAAAAGAAGATTACACGTGTACGAGTTCTTCATAGTGGTGCAGGATTGTAATCCAACTGGTATGTCTAATTGTGTTATATATATACTTCTATATTACAGAGGAAGCGCATGTGTACAGTGACGGGATAAAAAGTTACTAGTATATAAATCCTGACCTGGGAGAGAGCTATTCAAGGAAATATAAGGCGAAATATTCTTGGAATCTCTAGCAAGATTGAAGACGTTGGGGGTCATTTACTAAAGACTAGTGTTGAGCGAATTGAAGCATCCAAAGTGGAATTTGATCCGAAGTTTCGATTTGTTGCAAAGTCGAATTTCCTTGCACTTCGTGGTAAAAAAAAATCAGATTTTTTTCTGAAATGGCTGCTGCACATGTTGCAAAGTGAAAGTAAGAAGCCCAGGAATGCAATATGACCTATAATGCCATGTAGCTAACCAATCAGCAGATAGCCACCCCCTGTGATGTCACAGCACTATAAAAAAACCCTCATCCCACATGATCTCCGCCATTTCACTATGAGCTGAGTTTAGGGACAGACGTGACAAGTGGTTATGGGGACAGTGTTGCAGAAAGCTTTTAATTGTAGAATATTGGATAGGGACAGTGTAGAGAGATTTTTTACACACTGCAGGGACAGTGCAGGTCGAGTGTAATTGCCTTGTGCATCTTGTTGAACTGCCGCCACAATCTCATTTAGAAAAAAAGGAAATTTCAGTCAGCACATCCCAGAGTGCAGGTGCTGGTTGCTATGGCTAAATACATGTCAAAGGAAAATACATAAATTGCAGCCGCACACCGCTACCAGATAAAGCACAAAATGCCACATTGATAGAATATTCCAAAGCTCATGCTATGCTTGTTTAATAAATTAGAGTGATTATATGGAAGCCAAGACTGGCACGTAACAGGTAGGACAAAGTGTTAGGTTCCCATTCTGCAGAGACCACCTTGACGATTGTGGTGAATGGGCTCAGATAATTTTGTACAAAATGTATTTGCCAAGAGTCTCTAATTTATTAAACAAGCATAGCATGAGCTTTGGAATATTCTATCAATGTGGCATTTTGTGCTTTATCTGGTAGCGGTGTGCGGCTGCAATTTATGTATTTTCCTTTCACAATCTCATTTAATCTCTTAGCTTACAAATAGAATTACTGTGCGTCAGTACTAAAGGGCGGTCTAATATATTGCCATCTGCATCTTGTTCAACTTCTGGCACAATCCCTATTAAACTATTAGTTTATACATAGAATTACTGTGCCTCAGTATTAAAAGGGGGCCTAATATATTTCTGTGTGCATTTTGTTCAACTGCTGCGACATTCATAGTTAATCTGTTACATTAGTGATACAGTTACTGTACACTATGGCCAACAGACAGTTGCCTCAGAAGGAACTGCTGCATCTCCCACCGGAAGAACCCCCTCTCCAGAGTTCAGGGCGCGACAACATCAGCAGAAGGAAGCTGACGTTCCTTCCCATAGACTTCAATGTCATCCATTGCTCCTGATGCTCCTCCTAGTTACTTGTTTTGACAGCAATCGATCACCAAGGCGAAAAAGACAACAGTATGCCTGTACTCATCCAGGCCAAGTTGCTGGTACTACAGTTACAGGTAAGTATAACTTGAATTATTAGGTAAAATTTATATAGTGGTCAACTATTGGCCCCATGTGGCCTCTAAGTATTTTTCATACAAAAGGGGCATTTTCAGGAGATTGCAGGCCACAACAGCAATACTTTGCATATAATGCCACGCACCTAACCAGCCTATCCCCATACCAGCAACAGCCCGTTTGGCTAACATATTAGGCAGCTACTATGGCAGCTTCGTTCCCTTATGGCAATAATCCTGTGGCCATATTTGATCCATCCATCAATTTTGTCCCGTCTGCTATTAACCGAAATACCATCCACGATTTTACACTTGAAATATGTAAATCATTTATTTTTTTTAAAGGGATTCAGTGTTAAAACATAATTTCTGTTCTTTCAGTAGTTTTCCATTTGACAGAACAGAGCTATCTACAATTTAAAGGGGTATTCCGGTTACCATAAATATAACTTATGTTTTAGACGAATTCATCATCAATAATTACCTACTATAATGTAATTTTCTCATATTTACTGTTTACAAGTTATAAGTAGTTTTCTTCCTCTGCTACCCACTGTGTTTCCTCATAAATTACCATGGCATCGACCTGTAGTTCTGAGCCTTTGTCAGGTCAAGCATGCTCAGTATGTTGCTATCTATTCTCTAGCTAAAAGTTCTGTGGACAGTGTCAGTATGCTGGTGATTGGTCAGTAGAGAGGGTGTGTCTGGGCTGGAATATCAGGTAACCAATCAACAGCAACACTCACAGCAGGAAAGCTAGGGATTGTGGGGATTGTAGTTTTGTGAGGGAGGATCAGGAGCCATGATACTGTCAGTGTGTTGCAGGCTCACACAGGAGCTAGACAAATGGATTGCAAGGTAAAATTAAGCTCTGATCATATGTATAAGTATAGGTTCTGGCTGGGTCACAGCTTGCAGCCTTAATGCAGTTTTTCAAAAAATTAATTTACTTTACCGGAATAACTCTTTAAATGTGTACATTTTTAGATTTATTCTGTCTGCTTAAAGTTCTTTATTGTACTTTTTATTTTCAGAGCATATAGTACGGAGCCCATTTTTGGTTTTGCATTTTTGTTTTTTCCTCCCAACATTCCAATAGCCATAACTTTTTTAATTCACCATTCTTATAGCCATACGAGGGCTTATTTTTTTATTTTTTTTTGGGGGGGGGATAAGTTGTACTATTTAGGAGCACCATTCAATTTACCATGTCTGTTACTGGAAAATGGGAGAAAAAAAAAAACAAAACTACAATTTCACCAGTTTTTGGGGTTTTGACATCACGGCTTTCACTCTGTACTAAAAATGGCATAACGTCCTTATTCTGTGGCTTAATACCAATTACTTCCATACAAAACTTTATTTTTTTTGAAGTACTACTTTTTAAAAAATAAAAACCTTTGGAGGAAAAAAAAAAATCTACATTTTCTTTTCACTATTTTCTGACAGCCATAACCTATATTTCGATCTAGAGAACTGATGAATGCTTGTTTTTTGCCAGACGAAATTTTGATTCTATTGGTACCATTTTTGTGTGTGTGTGTGTGTGTGTGTGTGTGTGTGTGTGTGTGTGTTGGTTGGGGGGGGGGGTTTATTGACAAAAAAAGCAAAATGTGTGTTTTTAATTTTTTTTCCTTTACGGCATCAGCACACATAAAAATTTTATATTTCGAACAAGTCAATACATAACATATTTTTTTATTTTTATATGTAAAATGTTTTTTCTTAGGCATGGTTCACGTCAGTTATTTGATCAGTTATTTTCATCAGTTAGGGTCCATTTACACGTCCGCACGCGTTTTGTGGATCCGCAAAACATAAACACCGGCCATGTGTCAGCGCTATAGAAATGCCTTATCTTGTCTGTGGCTGCGGACAAGAATAGTACATGTTTATTTTTTTGCGCATCTTTTGCGGCCCCGTTGAAAATGAATGGGTTCGCACCTGTACTGAAAAATTGCGGAACGGATGCGGAACCATTCATACGGATGTGTGAATGGACCCTTATGGTGAGTCAAAAGCAGGTGCGGGTCAAAAACACAGAACAAGTGCAAATCTTTTCATTATACCTTATCTCTATGTAGCCTCCACCCCTGGTTTTGGCTCACAAAAACTGATGGAAATAACTGATCAAATAACTAATGTGTGAACAAAGCCTTACTTTTACAGTCACAACTTTAAACTCCCTTTGGGGGCTAGAACCTGGGATCTTTTGATCTCTTGTCCTATTCATCCTAATCGCCATTCTCAGTCATTGCGGCCGGGTGTCTGCTGTATGATACAGCCGCCACATGCTGCGTATGAAATGGGATCAATGCAGCAGCCCGCTCCATACATTCCCTCGGCCACTGTTATGTACATGTATCCCTGGGTTATAGCGATTCGTGAAAAATTAATTAGTAACAAGTTGAATTTCTTGTTGAAGTTCGGCAAATCGACTGGATTTTTCAAAACTTTGCTCATCACTACTAAAGACCATAATTTCACACTCTGATCTTAGTAAAAAGGAGGATACAACAAATCTGTTAAATCTTCTGCCGTACGCGCGCTAGAACAGGAGCTGGAGTACATTTCTGATGTAACATATGCCAAATTTCTGGCACACGTTGTTAAATTAGCCGGGCTGCGGAGCTCCCGCCTACAGCCTGCCTCCTTGTGCCCACACCCGCCCTTTTTTATTTTAAGTGTATTTGCAGTGTAAAAACACCAACTGCACCTAAATTTAGGTGCAATGGTGTTGAAGTTGCAAAGTCATCGTTTGTGACTTTAAGGCTGCATTCACATTTCCATTTCAGAGATCCAGCTGCCTGATCCGGCGCAAATGCAGGACAATAAAACATTGCATGCTACAGTTTTTGGCCGGCTAAAACCTGGCATTTATGTTGGAATCACTGCTGGACCTCTTTGCAGTCATTGGGGATCCATCAGTGAAGTAGAGGATCCAGCAGGAGTCATCAAAAAAAAAAAAAAACCTGTTGGAGACCCATAGTAAATGACCCCCTTTTTTTCAAAACTTTTCCTACGCTACTCCCCTATTGGAGTGATTTTGTGAGGTGTTTTTTTTTTACTGTGACTTTTTTTTTTTTTTTTATAAAAGGTCATAATGAAAACCTCTTTAAAGACAGAACCTGTGCTTTTTGGGGTTTTTTTTTTACTCCAAAAAAAAAAAAAAAGGGCAAGACTGATAAATGTGTCCCAATCCCCATCTGTTTAAAAAGACCCTAAAGCCTCATTCACACGTCAGTGTTTCACACGTCCCCATTTATTTCAATGTGTGTGTTCAGCATGTCCTATCTTGATCCATGTTCCCGGATCCATCACGCCCATTACAGTCAAGGAGTCTGTGAAAACCACGGATCCCTCACGGATGTCATCCGTGTTGCATCTGTGTTTCACGGATCATTAAGAAGAGATGATTTGAAAATTATTTTTCAGCTGTTCAGTGTCAGTGAAACACGGATGGCAAAAAACGGACACACGGATCCTTCAAGGACAGCTTCACGGATACCTCACTGACCACCTGCTCACGGATTTGAGCACGGACGTGTGCCTGAGGCTTAAGCCTGTGATGGCTAATTTCTGGCACTGCAACTGTGGTAAAACTACAACTCCCAAGATGTACACTTGCTTGGCTGTTCTCAGAATTCCATAGAAATGAATAGATCATACTGGGAGTCGTAGTTTCTCCACAGCTGGAGTGCTGGAGGTTAGCCATCACTAAGCTTATGCCATCTATATGGTCGGTAAATCTACCCAAATATGACTGAGATATGGTATTTCATTAAAGTAAAGCCACAGACAAAATCTCCAGGATACATGAACAGATATCAGCACAGCTTTCTACATGAAGTACACCAGTTTATGCCATATTTATGACTGCATTTAAAAAAAAAAGTTTAGTAAGGCCTCATGCACACGTTCCAGGATAGAAAAAAACGGACCCATTCACTTGTATGGGCGACGGACAGGCATCCGTTTTTTCACGGATGCCTGTCCGTTCTGTTTTTCAGATCCTTTTTCATTGGTGCATGTCCCATTTTCATCCGTTTAAACGTGACGGATGGCTCCATTGAACTCTATAGGAGCGTCCGTGAAAACGGATGGAAACGGGTATGTATCCGTTTTCCATTCGTTTTCCATCCGTTTTCATGGATAGGTTGCTTGGAGACACAGAACCAGTCAGAACCAACCTAAACTAAAAAAAACGGATCCGCTTAAACGGATAAAAAAACGGATTGAAAAATACTGACCATAAAAACAGAACGGGTGCAGACGGAACGTGTGCATGAGGCCTAACACTTCAGTAAAATCCTCTGTATGGAAAACTGTAGCATGTAAAAACTCCAAACAGGCAGAATACAGCAGCTGAAGTCAATGAGGAAATCTATGCAGGTAATGACAGCATTGTGTGAGCAGAATGTGAATGGACATTTATACAAATAGTCAAATACCACTTTTGCAAAATGGTGGCAAAGCGCAAAGATGAATTTTCAGCTTTCTTAGGCCTCATGCACATTGTTTTTTGTGGTTTGGATGTCGACCCATTCACTTCAATGGGGCCACAAAAGATGCAGTCCGCATTGTCCGTTTTGCGGACCAGAATCGGCATTTCTATAATGGGTGGCCCATTCCGTTCACTGCAGAATGCACACAACCGGGATCCATGTTTTGCGGACTGAAAAACACGGCGTGGTCGTGTGCACGTAGCCTTAGGCCGGAGCTACAGAGCAACTGTTGTGTGGCAGAAAAACATTTGTGCAACAACCAAATGGCAGAAAAGTCGCACGCAACTTGCATTGTGGTCTATGATAGCAAGGTCACATGTGATTTACGCCCAAAAATCCAACAGTGTTGGATTTTTTTGCAATTATCCAGCTGCAACACCATTGACAATCATCCCATGTAATGTCGCTGTGTAGCCCCTGTCTCACAGAAACTGCAGCAACAAAAAAAAAAAAAAAAAAAAAGCACTAGGACCACACTGTGTGAATGCAGCCTAAAAATGGCAACATTTAATAAACTACTGCAGACACAGCACATAGAAAAGCATGGTAAATCTCCAGGCTTCACAGGATTACTAAATAGCCAGAATGTAGCATTAGGCACAGAAATACTCACAGTTCTGTGTCTACGGTCTTTTATATGGAGATTTTCTGGCTCCAGTAAGTGCTCCACAGTCCTGAGCAGAGGGCAGTGTAGACGCCTCCCTTCCTGTGTGACTTCAGGTGTTTGTCCTGAGGAAATTACCAGGCCTCCTGTACACACTGCTCCAGGCCTGCACTGTGGAGCAGGGACCCACAGCAACCAATCAAATGCTGTCTATTATTTCTTCAGCTCAGTTTAGAAAACATAAGCCACAAGCTGATTGGTTGCTATTGGCAACTGCTATTTGACTGCACTTATTTGTGTAGATGAAGAGGCCTCAGCCTGAAGATATGAGAGAGATAGAGATAAGAGATGAGAGAGATAGAGATAGAGAGATGAGAGAGACAGAGGCTTCTTTATATGACTACAAAAAATAAAATCAAAATTGGAGGTCTTGTTGCTATGGAAAACTGCTCCATGTATTGCCTGTGGTACTTTTTATACAAATTACTTTAAAATGTTACTTATAATTAAATATATAAATATATATCTGTCACTAGAATGTTTTTCTATGTTTTTCAGTAAAAACAACAGAGCAGAGTAACGTAGAAAAAACATAGGCCCTAATTTATCAAGACACTATGGAAACGACACTCCTCTTGCAAACAAGTCACTGGGACACATTTACTAAAGTGTTTGCACTTGTTTTTATTCTAAAAAAGGATGTTTTAGGCCTAATGCCTTAAGCCTTAGGTCTCATGCACACGAACGCGTGCCAGCCGGACATGTGCTGCGGACCGCCAATTGCGGTCCACAAATGTACGGGCACCGACCATAGGGCCGCCACATGCGGATCACGGACCCATTCACTTGAATCCAAATCCGGCAGTCCGCACCACAAAAAACTAGTGCATGATTCCAGATTCAAGTGAATGGGTCCACATCCACGATGCTGTTTGTGGGCCGCAATATGGGCAACTGCCGTGTGCATGAGTCCTTAGGGCCCTTGCAGACGAGTGTGAGACTCGGACGTCTCCCGCATTGCGGGCCCTGGCTTGAACTCCCGGCACTGAACGGGGTTACATAGCATTAGGGTCCATTCACACATCCTGTTTTTCTTTCCTGATCCGATACGCAAATCATGCGGATCCATTCATTTCAATGGGTCCTGAAAAAATGCAGACAGCACTCCATATACTGTCCGCATCCGTTGTTCCGTTCTGTTATGCGGATCCGCAAATAAGATAGAGCTTGTCCTACTTTTGTCCGCGTATGCGGTCCGTGGTCCCATTATAGTCAATGGGTCCCCAAAAAATGCGGATGATATGTGGAATGCATCATTCATTATGTCATCCGCATATCATCCGCAATTGCGGATCCGTTTCCAGGAAAGAAATACCCCACCAACATACATTCCGCCTTCCTTTTTTTTTGCGGAAAAACGGAACGGATGCGGATGTGCAATTGGTAAAAACGGAAGGTTTTGGAGAAAACACGGATTCTTATACTGATTTATGATGCTAAGTAACACTTACAGTTCTGGAATGTGTTGTCACTGTTATCTAATACATTCCAGAACTGTAAGGGTTACATAGCACCATAAATCAGTATAATGTTATGTAACCCCGTTCAGTGCCGGTAGTTCAAGCCAAGTCGAGACGTCCAAGTCTCACGCTCGTCTGCAAGGGCCCTTATTCACATGTCAGTGATTTCCATCAGTGATTGAGAGCCAAAACTGGGATTGGAGCCTCCACAGAAATTGGGGCACGTTTACTATAGTGTCACCGCCTGTTTTCATGAGTAAAAAGCCTGTTTCTTACTGTCTTATTTTTTAAGTCTCATTTACCAACTTTGTGCCTGTTTTGATTTTTTAGACTATTTCAAAAGTTTTCTAATATTTGTGATTTTTTTTTAGGCCTATTGATGTAGGTGCGCTGTTGTTTTTCAGTTATACAGGTTCCTATTCACTTAGACGTCTAATCTTATTTGCACATGAAAAAAGTCGCATCTTTGTGGAGAAAAGTCACATGTCTACAGGAAAGTGTGTGCTTCCGTGGTGTTTTTGGCACCGCAAAAAAGTAGTGCATGGGTCCACAATCGGCATGCGGTGGCCCCAATGTCAGTGCCCGTGCGTTGTGGACCGCAAATAGCGGTCCACAGCACGGGCACTGAATGCACACGTTCGTATGCATGAGCCCTAAAGAGACTTTATTTATTATGACCGACAAGCCTGATCATCACCTCCATACTCTGCAAGTCATGCACCTGCACTCCTGCTTTACACCCAGCCAAACACCCACTAAACACCAAGAGCACAGCGACTACCACCAGGCAGAAGCACCAACACCAGGTAGTGCTCCGAGGGAAGAAACGGTGCGCCATTTACTGCCCCGCCCCAGGGAGCGCCAAATCTCATTGACTTTGCTGGCACTGTATAATGCCTAGTTCACATTAGCTCAAACCAGGTGTAGGTCAAAAACACAAATCAAATATTTTCACTATACTCCACTCCTGGAATTAGCTTACAATCACTGATCAAACAATGACTGTGTAAAAGTGGCCTTATACTGTCTTTTTTTCCCATCCAAAAATCTGTGGGGAATAAATGCACATCACTGTGACATCTGCAGGTAGTCTTAGGGTATGTTTTGCAGTGCCCCGGGTTGACCGTCGAGGTGTCACCACGTGTCGCTGCTCTCCGGAAGGGATGGTACGGCATGGTGCACCCAAATAGGAAATAAGTCCAGAGAGTCACGGTCTGCAGTAAACCAGTGTGCTTCTTTACTGGAGGAATTTAAGTGCAAAACAATACAGGCGACGCATAGGGCTGGCTCCTCCAGTCTCCTCCTTGGCAGAAGAAGGGTTCATGCTGAGGAAAGGCCCGAGTTAGCTCTTCCTCTCTCTCTTATAAGGCAGGTACCCAGGCCAAAGGCTCAGTAGTCCTTGGTCGGAGGGCTGGTGATCTATGGTCTGTGGCTCAGTATCCCCACCTCAGCGTCTTCTTCTGGTCACTCATGAAGTCTGGCAGAGTCTGTTCATCTAAGCACTGATCCCTAACTGCTCTTCTTATATACAGTTTCTAGCTGAGCTAGAACTTTCTAGAGGGAGGGGTGAAGTGGAGAATCTCAGCACAAGCAACACTCCTGACACGATCAGCTGTTTGAAGAGAACACAGCGCTCATCTCCATTCACTTCAAGTGAATATTGCAGTCCCGTCCCATTGAAGTGAATGGGACAGCATTGTTGTAATAGCACCTGCCCACTGCTGCAGTTGGGACAGCGAGCAGGTACGAGCGCTGAGTTCTCTTCAAACAGCTGATCAGCAGGGCTGCCAGGAGTCAGCCGCATCCTCCCACTGATTTGATATTGATTAGTATACAACACCATGGCACACGACATGTGAGTTGCATCCAGCGGTGGAATAGCCAGACTTTATATACCTCTCCTCCACTCTTCGCTGTAAACAAGGCCCTGGGACTGGACCGAAACGTTGGCCATTTTCTAATTTTTACTTGGCGTTGGTAATGGCTACTGGTCCGCCATCTTACCACACCAATTATTACTTTCCACTACCCACTCTCAAATAAAAACTCAGACACCATGGTGGATTTTATCGACCATAGCAGCCGTTTTATTCAAAGCATACAAAAATATAAACAACACAAACGACGAAGAAAGGTCCTCGGAGCCTACATAATGAATTAACTTAAATTCCCATGTGTGGAACTCCACCTTGTCTCCAGCCATTGATCACTAGCTCGGAGACACCAACTGATGGACCCCTCAAATCCGCCACCAACCAAGGGAGTCCAGCCCCAACCATGAAGCCCTCACCTCCTCAGCAACCAGGCAACTCTGAGGACCTCCCACCATCACAGCTGCCGCAACAAGACAGCACAAACCTCCCCACAATCAAACCCCGGGGGATTGTCCCCTTCAATACCCAAAATGGCACCTCACTCTCCCCCTGCATCCTTTTTTAACCTTAACACCGCAACAAGACAGCACAAACCTCCCCACAATCAAACCCCGGGGGATTGTCCCCTTCAATACCCAAAATGGCACCTCACTCTCCCCCTGCATCCTTTTTTAACCTTAACACCCTCCCTCATTCAGCCTGCCCCATCTCCCCATTTAAATCCACCACTCATCATCCGGCATGCTTCCTTTAACCACCCCCTGTCATGCTGGCCTCCCCCAAAGGCTTTGCAGTCTGGTCTTACTGAATGTAGAAATAAAGAGACATGAAAATACTACAATTATCTGAGTACTGTGGCGTTGTATACTAGTTTTCTCAGGAATCTCCGTACCATAGAGCACCAGACCAAAAGGGAGAGTGCCGACCAGATACCTCTATAAATCTGATATTGATGACCTATATCTGAAGGATAGGTCATCAACATAAAATGTGGACAACCCCTTTAACCACAAGTTACCGCTACGCAGTTAAACCACAAAGCTTATACAGGTGAATCACATTGAAATCACGAGCAAAAACGTGGCAGCTAATTTTTAATGCCAGTATAATATATGCATTCCACGACAAGTTAAATGTGTTCTCCGGGAATTAAGAAAATAAAAATACCTAAATATTACTTTATGATAAATATATTCACAAATACCTTTCATTAGCTATATTGGTTTGTTTTGTCTAGGGAGCAATCATTAGGAGAAACAAAATGGCCGCCGTCCTATTAGTACACACAGAACCTGTCCTAATCACACAGCAGTACAAGTTACTTCACAACACTGAGGTAAAGAGCTGCCTCATCCTCCTCTCTGCTTGTCAGGGATTATGATCCTGAATACAGCTGATAAGATGTTCAGCTGAATCTCTGTAGGAATTTAGTTAATGAGGAGACATGAAGTACAGAGAGGAGGTGGGGATGTGGTAATGAGCAGCAGCTTTTGTATTCAGTCTCCATTATCACAGTATGTCCTGTCCGTCCTCTCTGTACTTCATGTCTCCTCATGAACTCCATTCCCACAGAGATTCAGCTGAAGATCTTATCATCTGTATTCAGGATCATAATCCCTGACAAGCAGAGCAGAGAGGAGGATGAGGCAGCTCTTTACCTCAGTGTTGTGAAGTAACTTGTCCTGCTGTTTGATTAGGACAGGTTTTGTGTGTGCTAATAGGACGGCGGCCATTTTATTTCTCCCTAAACAAAATGAGCTGTTATAACTAATGAAATGTATTTTAAAATATATTTATAATAAAGTATTATTTAAGTATTTTCATTTTCCTAATTCCCGGAGAACCCCTTTAACCTACCGGCTTGCTGGCAGAAATGATTTAATGTGAACAAAATATTTTAAGCCATTTATAGCCATTATATACTCTAATGACGTCTGGGCCACACTGGCTAGAAAGTGATTCCAAAGGACTTTTCCGTGTTTAATTAATTAACCCCAAAGTGCCTTGTTAGAGCCAATGTAAAAATCCCTCAACATGATTGTGTGACATCTAGTAGGAAAACTATGAAATAATTAGATTTTTAATTATTTTCACAGCATAGTTAAAAAAAACACTATGCAAAGTGTAAAAAGAAGGCAGTCATCCAGCGGTGTAATGGGCAGCAATGGTGAGAATAATAAAACAATACTACGATTGTATTTGCATATTGACCCATATGCGTTGCAAGTTATTAGCAGAGATCTCGGCCTGGGAACACAAACATACGCTTTGTTTTCCATTTTTAAAAGTAAGACATGTTTTTGAGTATAATTCCAGATGTGCTCCCTAAAGAAATTCCAGGCTCCATTAATACAATACTTTATTTTACCACCTTGCGACATGTTTCTCGGCTGCTCGAGTTACAGGTACATATGTGGAACAGAAGAATAAAATTCTGTTCAATAAGACAAAAAAAATTATTTCTCTGGATTTTTTTTTTAATCATGTGGATTCTTGGAAGGAAAATTGTTTCCTTGGATACAATATTTATTAGGATGCTGCAGATCACATGTGCTTTGCATACATTGGCAGAAAACACAACACACATACTGTAGGTGAGAGATTATTCGCAGGTATTTTCCACAGACAGCACGTGTCCATTGATTTTAATGTGTTTATTCACATATCCTTTGCATATCCTCTGTCAGTGTGAAAACAACAGAGACATACCAAATGCTCTTATGACCACATGGCGCTGCAATTGGCTCTAAATAAAGGGCATCTGTCAGCAGCTTTGTCCCTATGACACTGCCTGACCTGTTACATGTGCACTTGGCAGCTGAAGACATCTGTGTTGGTCCCATGTTCATACGTGTCCGCATTGCTGAGAAAAATGATGTTTTATTATATGCAAATGAGCCTCTAGGAGCAACGGGGGCGTTGCCTTTACACCTAGAGGCTCTGCTCTCTCTGCAACTGCCGCACCCTCTGCACTTTAAATTACAGGGCCAGGCAGTGAAAACGTCATCATATCTGGCCTTGTCAATTAAAGTGCAGTTTCAGAGACAGAAGAACCTCTAGGTGTAATGGCAACACCCCCGTTGCTCCTAAAGGCTCATTTGCATATATTAAAACATATTTTTTCTCAGCAATGCGGGCACATATGAACATGGGACCAACACAGATGTCTTCAGCTGCCAAGTGCACATGTAACAGGTCAGCCAGTGTCATAGGTACAAATCTGCTGACAGATGCCCTTTAAATAACATCCTCAACACATTCTAACCTAAAGAATACCCCTGTAAAATGAACGGCAGTATCCGGCTATGCCAGAAGCAATGATCTCAAGCAGTTCCTCTGCTCCTCAGAATCATGCAGACATCATGTAGCAACATCCAGATCTAGCCTGCGACAATGTATATTTATGTCTTATTGCAGGGACTATTGCTGGGACTGGCTCTTTGTGAACTGGCGTTACACATCTGATGTCTCAGGCCAGCAGTCCACATTGCATTTCACTCGCTGCTGGCCACCTGTCGAACACCTGTGGTCATTAGAGGAACAAATAGATAAGGAATGAGATTTTTTTCTTTCATTCATGACCCATTCACATGGTGTTTATGCTCTGGTAATCATGGACTGCACATCCTAATTATATATAATAGCCAAGGTACAAAGTGGATATTTACTAGTAAATTGCCTGATGGCGTTTTCAGTTTTTTTTTTTAACTAACTGGTTCTTCTCAGTTACAATTATTTCTTTGTATATTCAGGTGTAAAGAAGTAAATAGTTGGAAAATAGCTTTTATTGCTGGGCTATGTCATTAATGTCTGACGGGTAGGGGATGGGCACTGCTGTCCCCCTCACCCACTCACCGATTAGTAGATTGAGTAGAGGCATATGCCCGCTGCCCCATCATTCCTCTGCTCTGTAAGGGTTCAAATGGGATGGAATTGCTGTGAATTTGGGCAGCTCCTTATGGGTGCATTCACACGACCGTATAAATGGATCCGCATCTGTTCCTCAATTTTGCGGAGCAGGTGCGGACCCATTCATTTCAATAGGGCTGCAAAAGATGCAGACAGCTACTTCAGCACACCCTGCTCACATATGGCACCATTTCACATAGATATTCATGCATTGCTTCTAGGGCAGAATACCACTATAATAAAGAGTCCAAGGGGGTCTTCCATATAAATATTCCATAAGAGAAAACATTGTGTGTCTTTTTATGAAATTCGATGCATACAGAGGTAAAAAGTACAGCCCAAATTTAGTAAAGTAGTTTATTTTTTCTATTATTTATATAGCAATTTTACACAGCAATGTGCAAAAATTATAATTATTTCTTCTCTGTTTGGTCTAACAAGGGAAAAGCATATAAGCTGTATGTAGCTATTGCTCTGTTATATGTACTCTATGAAAATTTATTCTAAATGTGATTACAATCATTTTTGCAATATACTTTTTTTTCCATGCAAAATAGGCACCTGAAGTTCATATCTCGCTATGGAATCCGTACACTTGTACACCACTGACATGTAAACAATGTAGTGGAGTATGGATTCCACTGGGGCCGCACAGAGCGATATACAGGCTAAAGCACATATCGCTGCTCCTGCCTGTACCACCTTCGCTCACTAAAAGCTATGCATAGCACATCGCTGATATGCTATGCCCGGCCTCAATGTAGAGGGCACAGGCATGTGCTAGGTCAGCTCCTGCCTGTGCCCGCTCTGCTAATGCATGGCTTAGGACATCAGTGATGTGCTATCAAGAGCTTTTACTGAGAGGAGTGGGTACAGCTAATACTGCAAGACTATGGGACTTTCCAGCGCGTACACTGAGAAGCTCATCATTTTCCACAGTTACCATAAGGGACTATGCAGTGCTAAGTTTTGGAGGGAAAAACAGACACAATGAACTTTACATTGTCTGGTATAGAGCTGTCATACAGTTGTTTACATCTGGAAACTGCTTAGTTATTCCCACCTACTTGCATTGAGGCACAATACAAGTCTATGACAGCTGTGAGCTGCAACATTGTTTCTGTTAGGATGTTCTTCTCCAGCTTCAGCCCTCCCACTAGAAGGTTCTGGACCAATTAGAAACTGTATAAATGTACAGCAGTCAGAGACCTCTAGGGTCTACACATAGGGACCAGTGGTTAGTAGGAGAGACCCTGCCAGACTGCACAAGTGACACTAAGATGGGAATACCCTTCTCTACGACTGAGCCGCAGACCTTTGGCCACCAGCCCTTTGGCCAGGGTATTAGCCTTGAGAGAGAGAGAGAGAGAGAGAGAGAGAGAGAGAGAGAGGGACAGCTAGCTCAGGCCTTTCCTCAGCGCATAATTGTCTTCTGCCAGTCTGGCAAAGCTAGCTCAGTGCGTTGCCAGTCAGATCCTGACTCTCTGGACTTATTTCCCACTAGGGTGCATCATGCCTTAAAGGGGTTCTCCGGGAATTAAGAAAATGAAAAAACTTAAATATTACTTCGTTAAAAATATATTCCCAATACCTTACATTAGTTATAATGTCTTGTTTTGTCTAGGGAGCAATCATCAGGGGAAACAAAATGGCCGCCCTCCTATTAGTATACACAAAACCTGTCCTAATCACCCAGCAGGACAAGTAAGTTCACAACACTGAGGTAAAGAGCTGCCTCATCCTCCTCTCTGCTCTGCTTGTCAGGGATTATGATCCTGACTATAGTTTAATATGATATTTCGCTGAATCTTTGTGGGAATGGAGTTCATGAGGCGACATGAAGTACAGAGAGGACGGACAGGACAGACTGTGATAATGGAGACTGCAGACAAGTGCTAGTGCTGCTGCTCATTAGTCACATCTGCTCATGAACTCCATTCCTACACAGATTCAGCTAAAGATCTGATCAGCTGCATTCAGGATCATGATTCCTGACAAGAGCAGAGAGGAGGATGAGGCAGCTCTTTACCTCAGTGCTGTGAAGTAACTTGTCCTGCTGGGTGATTAGGACAGGTTTTGTGTGTACTAATAGGACGGCGGCCATTTTATTTCTCCTAATGATTGCTCCCCAGACTAAACGAGCCATTATAACTAATGTAAGGTATTTGGGAATATATTTATAATGAAGTAATATTTAAGTATTTTTATGTTCTCAATTCCTGGAGAACCCCTTTAATGATCCCCTCCCTTCAGAGAGCAGCAACACATGGTGACACCACAATAGTGTCTGGGAGACCCGGTGTAGCATTGGGGGCCACCTCAAACCTCACATTATAATGTGAGTACACTACAAAAAGAAAGTATAATAAAGTATATTTAGAGTAGAAGAACATGACTGCTTTGTTCTAGAAACATGGGATATGTATTATTCCAGTTCAGTCCCATTTGTTTGACTAGGACTGAGCTGCAGTACCGGTCACAGCCGGTAGACAGGTTTGACGCTCTTTCTGGAAGAAAACAGTCAGTTTTTTTTTTCTTACAACTCCTTTAAATCACAAAATCGACACAGTTACATTTACTGTTATGCCTCATCGATAACTTGTATATTACTTAAGTCTACCCAGCTGTATTCTTCATAAACTACTTAACTCTGTGTAAAATCCTGAGAGCCATTTAATTCAATTGATAAATAATAACAAAACAGCAAAAGAGCAAATGCAACCTTATAATATACCACTCAGGATACAGTTCCTCAGCTCACCGGGAGGAAATGATTGAAAATTAGATTCCTGTTACAAATGTTCTGCAATTTACAACACAGTGTTTTATTTAGGGGTTTTATCACATGGAAGTGGTTAGTACCTGGAACTTATACAGGATTGTGTTCTGGTCAATTTTCTTTTGTTCCAAAATATTACGGGATAAAGTTGTTTTTCTGGCCACTTGATTGAATGAAACACACACACACACAGGCAGAATACTTATGGCAGTGATTTGTACGCAATGTGTTTTTTATAAATGAAGTGTGGTCCGTGGAAAGGCTGCAGGGGAGAATAAGTGTATGAACGGGAACAGGACCTGGGGCCTTTAAAAATTGGGAGGCTTCTTGTACCATTTCCTATTTACCTATAATGAACTGAGGACAAGCCAAACTATCCGAGAATTGAAAAAAAATGCAACTACAGTTAGGAAATGTCTGACAAGACATCATGAGAACAGTGATTTCTTTATGCTGGCTTTAATATATATAGTGGGGAAAAAGTATTTAGTCAGCCACCAATTGTGCAAGTTCTCCCACTTCAAAAGATGAGAGAGGCCTGTAATTGACATCATAGGTAGACCTCAACTATGAGAGACAAAATGAGAAAACAAATCCAGAAAATCACATTGTCTGATTTTTAAAGAAATTATTTGCAAATTATGGTAGAAAATAAGTATTTGGTCACCTACAAACAAGCAAGATTTCTGGCTCTCACAGACCTGTAACTTCTTCTTTAAGAGGCTCCTCTGTCCTCCACTCATTACCTGTAGTAATGGCACCTGTTTGAACTTGTTATCAGTATAAAAGACACCTGTCCACAACCTCAAACAGTCACACTCAAACTCCAATGTGGTGAAGACCAAAGAGCTGTCGAAGGAGACCAGAAACAAAACCTGCACCAGGCTGGGGAGACTGAATCTGCAATAGGCAAGCAGCTTGGTGTGAAGAAATCAACTGTGGGAGCAATAATTAGAAAATGGAAGACATACAAGACCACTGATAATCTCCCTCCATCAGGGGCTCCACGCAAGATCTCACCCTGTGGGGTCAAAATGATCACAAGAACTGTGAGCAAAAATCCCAGAACCACACAGGGGGACCTAGTGAATGACCTGCAGAAAGCTGGGACCAACGTAACAAAGGCTACCGTCAGTAACACACTACGCCACCAGGGACTCAGATCCTGGAGTGCCAGACATGTCCCCCTGCTTAAGCCAGTACATATCTGGGCCCGTCTGAAGATTGCTAGAGAGCATTTGGATGTTCCAGAAGAGTATTGGGAGAATGTCATATGGTCAGATGAAACCAAAGTAGAACTGTTTGGTAGAAACACAACCCGTCGTGTTTGGAGGAGAGTGAATGCTGAGTTGCATCCAAAGAACACCATACCTACTGTGAAGCATGGGGGTGGCAACATCATGCTTTGGGGCTGTTTCTCTGCAAAGGGACCAGGACGACTGATCCGTGTACATGAAAGAATGAATGGGGCCATGTATTGTGAGATTTTGAGTGCAAGCCTCCTTCCATCAGCAAGGGCATTGAAGATAAAACGTGGCTGGGTCTTTCAGCATGACAATGATCCCAAGCACACCGCCAGGACAATGAAGGAGTGGCTTCGTAAGAAGCATTTCAAGGTCCTGGAGTGG
Source organism: Rhinella marina (assembly GCA_900303285.1). Lineage (NCBI taxonomy): Eukaryota > Metazoa > Chordata > Amphibia > Anura > Bufonidae > Rhinella > Rhinella marina. Next base: position 153,166 of record ONZH01012843.1, read on the forward strand.
CCTAGCCAGTCTCCAGATCTCAACCCCATAGAAAACCTTTGGAGAGAGTTGAAAGTCCGTGTTGCCCAGCGACAGCCCCAAAACATCAGTGCTCTAGAGGAGATCTGCATGGAGGAATGGGCCAACATACCAGCAACAGGGTGTGCCAACCTTGTGAAGACTTACAGAAAACGTTTGACCTCTGTCATTGCCAACAAAGGATATATAACAAAGTATTGAGATGAACTTTTGTTATTGACCAAATACTTATTTTCCACCATAATTTGCAAATTAATTCTTTAAAAATCAGACAATGTGATTTTCTGGATTTGTTTTCTCATTTTGTCTCTCATAGTTGAGGTCTACCTATGATGTCAATTACAGGCCAACCTCATCTTTTTAAGTGGGAGAACTTGCACAATTGGTGGCTGACTAAATACTTTTTTCCCCACTGTAGCTCCCCTTTCATCCATATATATAATCACTTTTGTATTATTTCCACCTATTACATAAACAGCTGTCTAGTTAAGAGGATCCCCCATCCAGAACCTTCACCAATAATAACTATAAAAATATCTGGATAATCTGGCACACTAATTAATTTCAACACTTACCATCAGATTCATCCATAGATCACAACAGATTGCTAGGGGTTGCAATAGCAATCATCTTGTGATCAGTTTATGGTTGGGGGAGGCTTTCCAATAAATCTAACCTGATATCTCCATCTCAGTGTACAGTATGTCACTACCATCATGCCTAGGCAGCATAGCACTATTTCAAAATACCCTCTTCTTATTGTGGAAACAACAAAAACTCTCATTTTTGCTCTGATCCTTTCCCATCTCAATTACTGTAACTCTCTACTACTTGGCCTCCCCCTCCCCATACTTTCCCCTCTCCAATCCATCCTTAAGGCTACATTCACACACGACCCTATGGGTCGTGTGTCATACCAAGCGGATCCGCCCCCATTGACTTACAGTCAGGTGAGGACGGATCCGGATGCCTGCGGCCATGCGAGCGCAGGTGATCCGACCCCACTACAGTGCTCGTTACGAGCACGTTCGCTCAACTCTAGTGGTGTCATCTCATGAATGACATTTAATGAAGTTAATGACAGCTCTGTCATACTAGTGGATGCCTAGGTGAGGTAGGATAACAACACCATACACTATATACACAGATAAGGCTCTGTATGGAAATCCCTGGTCTCTGGGGAAGGGGGTATTCTCCCAACACTTTTTAGAGACTGAACATCTATGAGATTTCTCAGTCAATTAACTCTGATTCATTTCCGCTGTCATGAAGTGCACACACCATGCTGTACTGAGTATACACGAAATAGATGAAGGATACATGTGTCTCCAATCTGGCCATCAGGTTTTATAAATAGAAAATAAATAGCTACAACAATAAAGGGTTATTCTTATCTGGACATTTATGGCATATCCACAGTTACCAGTGGAGTACCTACCATATTGTCAATGCATGCAAGTGCTATAGAGGCCTTGATAAGAGGAGGCTGGCCTATGAGCTTCTCCAGATCACTGTATAAATCCATGTGCAGTGAGCTCCCCCTAGTGGTGGTTGCAAACAACCAGAGTTTTAGTATTTGAGGAGGTTTTCCGGGATTACAATATTGATAGCCTATCTATAGGATAGATCATCAATATTAGATTGGTGGTGGTCCAACGCTCAGCACCCCCATTGATTAGCTTTTTAAAGGGGCTGCAGTGATACTTGGTTGTGAAGATAAATTTGACCAGGTGCTAAACTGTGAAACAGTAAATGTAAAACAATCATTCTGACTTAGTTCGATACCCGATGCGCTGTCAACTATGTAAAACACACACTTTTTTTTTAAAGATTTCAGCCATACCTTAACCGGTGCCAAGACTGTACTGTACTGCACAAGTAGAAATCAATTTTTCCCTGTCCTGAAAGAGGTTGAGACTAAAAAAGTGTTTAATCAGAAGCTATAGGGAGGTTGGCCAAGCCTGTCAGCATATTGGGTTTCAAGAGATTAAATTTTGGCAAAGTGCGTGAGGTTTGGGAAAGAAAAGGCATTTTTGGTTTCTAGAGGTCTTATGTAACCTGCTGACTGCTGGGGGGAGATTAGACGGTGATTTCTCTTTATCTTGACTGAACGAGATCAGGAGTAATTCAGAAACTAACCGAAGCTCTGAAAATACTGTAATCTAGAGTGTTAACACCGGCCTGTTATCTGCCAATGCTGCTGTTTGCATGCTGATGGACTTGTTACAATGTGCCTGGAATCACTTGCACGAATGACAAATCTTGAACCCTGACTTTATTTTGCTATAATGCTCACATAGCGGATATGCTATAGATTTGCCGCCACCCATATGGCATTTTACAGTAAGAAATCTTATCCACATGCTGCAACAAACATCTGCAGCAAGAATTGACTGGTGGTGAGTATTTTTAAATCTGCAGCATGACTATTTAGGTCATTAATATCAGATGGCTGGAGGTCCGACTCCCAGCATCCCTGCCGATCAGCTGTTTGAAGGGGCCATAGTTCCTGGCCTCCTCATAGTATACCGAGCACAGCGACGTACAAAGTATAGTGGCTACACTGGGTATTGCAGCTAAGGCCCCTTTCACACCTGCGGCAGGGGACTCCGGCAGGCTTCGGATCCGTGCTGCCGCAGGTGCACGTATACATGTACATCATGTTGTACTTTTGTTCCGGCTGCCTCTCGGCAGGGGTTGCCGTGCTGCAGTCGGATCCGCGGCCTGCCTCCACTACAGTAAATGAGGCTGGAGCGTAGTTCTGGTCCCACACGTGCACCTGCGGCAGCCTGCTGGAGTCCCCTGCGGCAGGTGTAAAAGGGGCCTAGATCCCCATCACTTGAATGGGACTAAGCTGCCATGTGAACAATGGATGTGATGTCACAGGCCAATCAAGAGGCTGCAGCACTTGCCCAGGCACCTTCAAACAGCTGAACGGTGAGAGTGCCAAAAGTTGGATAGGTCATCAATATTTCACTCCTTGAAAACCCCTTTAATATTTTTGTCTGCATAGACAAGGAGTGGAATGGTAAGATCCTGTTTGAATACTTTTTAAGAAAGGGATTGTCTGAGCACTTAAAATTCTGTTTAAAATGCTCAAAATGGTGCAAGTTAATACTCAACTTAATGATCCTCTCCTGCTCCCATTCAGGTGCTTTCTAGGTCCCTAGCTGGTCTCTGTACTTCATGGTCTTTATTTTTTTTTAACCCTTGCACCCTGCCTGCTCAGATGAGAACAAGTTCCTGGTCTTCTCCTCTGCTTCTGGTACCCGTTAGATAGGTTTGCTGCCACTTCCAAGGCCATTGGTTGGAAATCAGCAGTGATGAACATGTAGACGGCAAGTCACACTTCAGGTCCAGTGAGGGCTGGAAGAGCAGGAGTAGTGATCTCTGCTCTGGAACCCCAGGCCTCCTACACACATCAGTGATTTGGGGATGAGTGCTGGACCACTCACGTATCTATTGACTTTAATGTGTGTATTCACACATCAGTGGTTTTCCACTGACTGTGGGTCTGCCATGACACCTTAGAAGCATGCACTATTTCTGTGAAAACTGCTGACATGACATCCATGTTCTGTCAGCGATTTTCACAGACCATGGGAGGAGATGCTCTGGAAACTAATTTTCATCCTAGAATAAAGATGACACACAAAGGGCAAAAAACGGACACATGGACCAAGCACGGATCCTTCACAGACATCTTCATGAATGAACCACTGACTACCTTCTCATGGATGCTATCATGGATACAGACATGTGAAATAGGCCTAGGTCTTTTTTTTAATCCCTGCCTGGCATTATTGAAAAGGATTCCTGGTCTTGAGAACCCCTTTAAATCCATGCAGTGGATTTGAAGCTCTGTATCAGAAAAAACAGGCAACTATAAAGACATAGAAAATGGTAAGTTCATTTATTTAATGTCTTATCTGAGGTCTGATTGGGGTTCTTATAAACATTGTGGGTCTGATTGGGGGTCTTATTGCATTATAACGTTTTTTTTTTATTTTAGGCTAGCAATGTTTATTTTTTATTATATCACACTTAGTAAATATATTTATTCACTTATCCCACAAAAGCTTATTCATTCTCAAATATTTTGAATTCACATTACACTTATAAACATTGGGTGTCTGATTGAGGATCTTATTAACATTCAAGGTCTGAGCTGAGGTCTGTTTGGGGGTCTTATTAAAATTGGGGGTCTGGTCTGAGGTCTGATTAACATTAGAGGTCTGATTGGGATTCTGAGGTCAGATCTGAGGGCTAATGAAAAGTATTTTTTTCTTATTTTCCACCTCTAAGACCTATGGAAATAATAATAATAATAATAATAATAATAATAATAATAATAATAATAATAATAATATTTATTTATATATAGAGCCACCATATTCCGCAGTGCTTTACAAATTCAGAGGGTTCATGTACAAAACAAAAGATTTTACAATGTAACTAGCTAATATACAACTGAAACACTAGGAGTGAGGGCCCTGCTCACAAAAGCTTACAATCTATGAAATCTGGGGAATCAGTTATTTGTTAGACATCATAAAAACAAATCTCTGTGAATCTTTTTTATCTCGTGGCATCAGAGACTCAGCTTTCTTTTGTTTTAAAAAAGTTTAAAAAAACAAGTTTAGAACTTATTTGCACATCTTTTCCCAGAGGAACATTGCCTGGCCTATAAGACTCCTTACTCTTAGTAGGAACTCTCCATAGCTAGAAATAGTACCCCCATAGTTAGAGACAAAACTCTCTAACCCAGTTTAATTAGTTCTCTCCGCTCTGCACTGATGAGGGGCAATCAACCCGAAGCAGCTGTCTGCAGATAAGGTACTGGCTTAGCTGTTATCCAAGTTATGCCTCAAGGACCGTTTAAAAGGTCGAACATTGACTTATAGGATAGCTGCCTTACATCTGGTGCCATCAGAGGGTCAGGTTTCTTTTCTTTTTGAAAAGAGAGCTAACTTGCATAAAATGTTTTTCTTTTCATTTATCTTTTAGCAGATATGTAATAGCAGATTGGTCAATCGTTCTATGAAAATTTTTCTCAGAATGGGCTCTTTGAGACAGAGAGCATCGTTTCATATGTGCAGGCTACGTGCAAGGGTTTTTGTTTAGTTTTTTAAAAAAAACCTTACCTGTCACCGGCACATTCACACACACATCATTGCTGTGCTTTGCTTGACTGAGTCCACTGATTGGCCACCAGCAGTGATGTGCATGTAGATAACACAAAACACTTCTGGTCCAGTGGGAACCAGAAGCAGAGGAGAAGAAAACTTAGCACTGGACTGCAGGTGATAGGTCTGTTCTTTTTTTTAACCCTTGCACTCAGCCTGCACATATTAAAAGGGATTGCTTCCTAGTCTTAGAGAAACCCATTAACTTAAATAATATATACACCCCAAATTATCTATAAAATAATATTGAAATAGAGAATAATTGAACTAGGAAATCATCTATATATCTGGGTCCTTTTAGGGAAGGTACTCTTTATTCTCTTGATCTAGGAGACTATGGCATTAACCCTTCTGTTGTCTGAAGTGTTTCTTTATCCTGAATGCTCAAGGAAAGATAAACCTCTGGTTGTTTTTCTTATAAGCGGTCTTTAAAAAAGATAATAATATGTATAGACAACATAACAGTGAAATCCAGGCGTACCGATTTGATGAGGTCATAGTTTTCAGATACTTGTCCACATGGTTTTCACATTATCGGGATTAGCGGCCCACGACTGTCCACAAATGCAAAGGCCAAAGGAAATAAAGTTCTTTCATGATTATTACAGCTGTTTGAAAGGATACACTCAGAGGAACATTACTACCTCACGTTACAATTTAAGATGTGCAGTATCGAAGTAAGTAATTCTTAGAATTAAATTGTATTTCTCATATTCATTAGAAACATTTAAAAGGAATACAGAACCTAAAAAGTCCTTAAAACCACTGTCCAAACAGTAAATAGTAAATAGCAAACTGGCTTGTAGTCTACCAAAGTTCCTCTTAGTGTATGCCACCAGAATGTCCATAACGGAATTTCCATTTCTGTAGGAAAATCTTTAAAGACTATGAACACCTTTGGGGCAACTTCTTATGATTGCATTTTTATCATTTTTCTATTGGTCTTTCTTAAAAAATATTCAGTAGTTTTTGTGATACATGTGGTTAAAAATCAGTCTATATGCAGACTGTCTCTCCTGAGTTCCGTCAGTTGAGGGCTCATGTGAAGCCTTACCTCTGATCTCCTAGCACGTATAGATAAACTCTCATCAGACTGATAAGAACATGGATTAAATGAGTGTTTATGAGGTCAGGAGATAAGAGAGAAGGCTTACACGTGTAGTCAGTTGATGGAACTCAGGAGAGACAATGTGTAAATAGACTGATTTTTAACCACATGCATCACAAAAACTGCTTAGAATTTTTAATAAAGACCAATTGAAACAATTATTTTAGCCCAAAATGAATAAGATGCAACCATAAAAATTGCCCTAAAGGTTGTCCATAGTCTTTAATGAATGTATGTTTGATATGTTGATTTTTTTTTGCATATTTTGCTGCAGATTGCAAAGGTTGAAATCTGTGGTGGAAGTTCACAGCATAAATTGATATGCTGCGGATTTAAAATCCACACCGTAAGTCAATTTACTCAACAGACCTTTAACCGAGTGGGTGGATGAGATTTTTGCTGGTAATATAAAACACTGAGGATGCGCCACATCCAAATCCACTGTGGTAGCGTATCTGTCCCATTTGGATGTACTCCTAACAGGCCAGCTTTCCGTTCTGGCTCCTAATGGGTGGGGAATGGGAGTCTGAAGGTATATATTGGCATTTTTTTTCACAGATTTCATTTTCACATTGCAAAAAAAACGATAATGTGCCAGAAAATCAAATCCATGGCAGCTACGAGCTGGCGTAGGATTGAGATATAATTTACACCAGTTTCTGGCATAAATTATAGTAAATCTGTCATGCCATGGCTGACCTCCACCTCCTCTTGCACAGCCTCAAATTATAGAGCAAATGCAGAGTTATCCATAATTTTCTACTTATTTACACCATAAAATATATACAAACAGAATTTAGAGGGACATAGCTACAAGTAGCAGTTGCACCATCTGGGCCCTGGTGCCTAAGGGGACCCAAAGTCATCTCTGCACATACCAGTACTATGAAGGACACATAGTAAGAGGGCTGTTACAGATTTTGCATTGGGCCCGGCATCTGCACCTCATGCCTTTTTGAACTCATATGGACGTAAAATAAGCCAGTGTGAATGAGACCTAGGACGAAAATTCCCAGGTATACGTGGTAGCAAATGCCATAATGTCTGGCAAACACTTCAGCGTCGATAGGGTTAAATGGATTCCCCTGCCAAAGCAACACAGAACATCTGCTTTGTGTTAGCCCTGATGGAGGGACTACTTATAAATGCATGACTTAACCAGCCTTTACTGAGGTAAATGTCACATAGCTGAGACCGGTCCAGCATCAGATTTAAACTCGGCTTTCTTTTGAAGCAAATAAAAGGGCCCATTTTATATCTGAGGTATTTTTATGGGCTACCATTAGCGAATAAAATGACAAATGAAAGCGCAGAGATGACTTTTCCCCCCTAAAACCTGAAGTAAATCATATTTCTCTCCAAATAATGTTACCTCAGAAAATCCAGGTCTCTAGATGAGGTGTTATTTATTCAATGGGAGCGATACGGCTCTAAATGAAGACATCTACCAAAATCTGGATTGAGGTTATACTTGTATGATTATAAAAATAAGATGACAGGAGAAACTTTAGGCCTCAGCTGAGGAGATACTGACTAGACTGTTGCTTCCTGTTTGAAGCGTTGAATATATCACTGAGAAAAAATGCTTCTCTGGAGACCTTGTATTTGAGACATGAATAGCAAAGCAAAAATGCTTGTTGTATCAGGCCGGGATCCAATTTCATTACTAGGTATACACAAATTTAATCTGACTAGAGTAAAATTAAGTGAATATGAAATGTAGGCCTGTGGATAGTAATTTTTCTAGGGTAGGTGGGTGTAGAGGCCACGGGTTTCAGGTAATGTGTGGAATAATTTCATTGTGTGTGATTGCTGAAGGTTTTTTGGAAATTCATTGTGTCAGACGAGTCTCATATTTCCATAGTCACTCATTAAACGTGTTCCCTCTATGCAATACCTCAATTTTCTGTAGGGTATAATAGTATGGGCAGAAATTGTGTGCAGTGAGCTGCAGGGGGGTGCACTGAGGAGATAGGATGGTAGTGATCTTGAGAGTAGTAGTTCTACTCACAGTTCCCAGTAGCACTCCTCACTCTGGAACACCCTGGGGCAGTCCATTGAATGGAGGGTGCACCCTTTCTTCCGTCGGGTCCCTCCTTGTATTGGGACTGGAGCCTGGTGGTAGTTGGAGTGTCATTGGTGGAGTAGGTTTGGCTGGGTACAAGGCAGGAGTGCAGAAGCAGGGGGCTGGGGAATGGAGGAGAGGAGTAGGTTTGGCTGGCTACAAGGCAGGAGTGCAAAGGCAAGGGGGCTGGCGAATGGTGGACACAATAACTAGACCTGTTGATTGCAATAAATCAGTTTTTTTTGCTCATCAATATCAGATAGACGGGGCCAACTCCTGAAACCCCCGCTGATCAGCTGTTTGAAGAGAAAGCAGTGCTTGTGCAAGCACTGCCTTCTCTTCACTGTTTACTTGCTCGCCGTCAACATCATAGCAGTTAGCAGTGTATTTACATCTCAGATGTATCATTCGCTTCTATAGAATGACTATTCACTTGAACAGGAAAGAACCGTCCCATAGAAGTGAATTGGACGGCTGAGATGTAGTGAACAATGAATAGAAGCTAGAGCTCGTACTAGTGCTGCTTTTTCTTCAAACAACCGATCAGAAGGTCCTGAAGATAGGTCATTAATATTAAAAAAAAAGAAAACAACCCCTTTAAGGAGCTTGGTTGGATAATCCCTTTTGTTCTGCTGCTGCCACCCTCCCCACTCTGTTATGGGGTCATGTTACTGCTGCCACCCTCTCCACTCTGTCATGGGGCCACTATTGTCACTGTTACTGCCACTGCTGCTGCCACCCTCCCTACTCTGTCCTGGGGCCACTACTTGAATATTGGTGCAGTGCACAGTTATGTACACTGCGATAAATTGTAGCACAGTCTGTAGTTGAGCAGTCTCCTACACTCTCCCTGCAGTTTACATTCCAAGCCTTCACACTGAGATTAGGCCACCAAGTGGGAAGAATACGATTAGGCAGATTGGCCTGGGTATACCTGAATTATCGTGATTCGTGATCAATTAGTTTGGAATTAATAAAATTTCTTGTCGAACTTCAGAGAAGCTGCCATAATATACTGCTTAAGTCATCAGTTTACAGCCTCCAACGTGTCATCCTTGCCCTGTCTACTTCATGACATGGACAGGTCATTGCCTCCTATAAAATTAGCAAATTCAACTTTTGGATTGTTTAAGATAATATCAACTGAAAACTTTACTTAGAAAATTCAACTTCTGGATGTCTAAGGTAACAGCAATGAAAAAGTAATGCCCAAACTGAATCCAGGAACAGGTATTTTAGGTCATACTCCGCTACCACTTTTTGTCTCTTCTCACCAGGAGATTTGAGCGATCATTTATTACGGGTATTGTATCGCATACTATAGGCAACATAATGAGAGTCACTGGTGGGCACCAAGACATGATGAGGAGCATATCTGTAATATTGTGTTCATGGTTCCATTGAACTAATGCCAAATCATCCATTATTTAGCCGTGTAATACGATACACTTATAGAAATATTAAACAGCCCTTGAAAACAATGACTTAAGGTGTTCCTGGCCTTTTGTGAGCTTAAAACAAATTGCACTTTTTAAATCCACGCAGGTGCAGAATGACAATCAACGAGGGAACACATCGAAATAGGAAAAGCGCTTAGTTACTTGTCCTCACTTAATAAGGATAAGTATATATATGATGCAAGAAAACTGACTGCTTCTGTGTAATGATGTGTTAGTCTCAGCTGCATGACAGCTTTAGTTATTGTTAGAAAATGAAGCGTAGTTGCTCATGATTTCCTCAGCGTTACCTCCAGGAGTGAATGTCACCATCTTATTTCACGCTGCATTGGAGGGGGATGAACGTCCCTATTGCAAAGTTCAAATGGGTACACAAATTTAATTAAACATGTTGGTTATCCATAAGTTATGTTATGGGGAAAGGATTTAATAAGAAACATGCTGGTGTATGATAGATCAGTATAAGTAAGAGTGGCCGGTCTCTTAATAATTATTGTGCATCTTCTGAAGGTCTATGTGCACCAAGCCCTGGAGAAGCCGATGCAGAGGATGGGAGTGGTAGTGGCCCTGATGCAGTGTTCTGTCATGGTATACTCCCTCAGGCTGTTGTTCCCTGGGGTCGGTGCAGTGGAAATGTAATATTAAATGGTGCCAGAGTTAAACATATAAAAGTCTTGCAACATAGAAATTCAAATGCATTCAGTAGCAGCAGATTGAGTGCAATTTTCTGGCACCAGTAAGGATGATGAAGGCAGGTTGATTGGCTTCTGTTAAGCACTTAGGTTGTACTGACCTAGTAACTTTCTGGGTAATGGGTGTCTTTGCTGTAGTCCCTCACCTTGCAGCAGTGTCTGGAGATGCTGGGTATACTGTAGCTGTTCGTTATGCTGACAAACGTCTCAAAACTTTACTTGAGGAGTGGAGAATAAGTAATCACTCTGGATAATCTGTAACAGGAGTAGGAGCTCAGGCTTGTGCTTCCTCTCCTCATTGCAGTTGCTCTAGAATTCCACCTCCTTGCAGGAAGCAGGATCAGCCCACTCCTACCAAGAGGGGAGGAACAGGGTGGTTAGCTGGTGCACATAAGGGTGCATGTGTTGGGCTAAAGGGATCCTGCCATAGCCTGCCACCTCTCACCCACACCCCATCCACTTTTCATAAAAGTAAGGCAAGGATGTTGAAAAAAGGGGAAAAGTCCCAAATTTTGAAGAACAAGTAGAATTGCCCCAAAATTGGTGCCTTGTGTATGCCAGAAAACGGTTGCACGGCGATGATACATTCTTCCCTGTATGTGGAAGATCAGATGTGCACTGCTGGCCTATACACATTGAATCAAGAGCAACTGAAGCCACCAATTTTGGTGAGACTAACCACTACTAGTTATGGGGGTGTGATGACTCTCCCCTGGCAGATGATATCAGGGGAAGGAAAGATTGAGAACAATGGATTTCAAAATGCCAGATCACTTATCTTCATGGGAGATAAACCATGCTGAGAGGTATCTAGCAGAGGCTTACTCCCTTCCTCCCATTGAAAACACATGCATGCTCAATCAAATCAAGTAGGCATGTGTATGAAGCAGTCGGGAGGAACAGCTGTCAGTCAAATGAGCATTCAGTCCACAGCTATTAAAGTTGTATGACCAGTTTTACACCAAAGAAACTTCGAACTGATGTTGCCTTGTGGTGAGGATTTTGAATGATACCAATGCACAGCCACAGTTGTATTACTAGGGGCGTAGCTATAGGGGGTGCAGAGGTTGCAGTTGCTACCGGGACCAGGAGCTCGAGGGGGCCTAAGACCATTTTGCAGCATAAGAAGACGCCGGTATTATAGGAAGTTTATTCTGGTCAAGTTACACCTCTGGCTGGAGGGAAGGGGTTAGGTGAAGAATTTGGCTTGGGGGGTGTCGCTTCAAATTTTTGCCTTGGGCAACATGAAGGCCATGTGCTTCCCTGCCCCTGACCACAAAGCACTGAGGGAAGGGGGGCCTTAGCTACGCCCCTGTGTATAACCACTATACTCCCAAACTTTCATAGTATAGGCTATACCATTTTAAGTAATGAATTCAGCTTATTTGGAAGGACTTCACATATCGCTAAGCTAAACATTAGAAAGCCAGCTTAATAAAGTGTTACAGGAGTTAACGCCACATGTAACATCCCCTCTGCTTCCAATTATGTTGATATATTTAAGAAGAATTTTAAAATTCAGTCAATGTAATTGCCCTGTCTAAATATCCAGGTCACCTGTTCTCAGCTCTGGAGGGTAGGAAAATGGTGATTATAATGTCTGGAACCTCCCTTCCTTTTCACACCAGGAATCCTGGAGGAGTAGTCTTACATTACTAAATAAAACAGTTTGAGGCAGTGGTCATTAAGGTATCCTATATGTGTGATGTGTGTAGAGCAGGGGCATAGAAGTTTTTAGACATGAGGGTCTCATTGTCAGATTGAAGGTTGCACAGCAAAATTATGAAGGAGTTGCTAATCTTAGAACACATTTAGGGCTCAAGCCATACAACTCATTTACTAATGCTTTATGTCTATCCGCAAAGTCTGAAGAAAGCTTTTCTTACACTGGCCATACATGAGATAAAAGTCAGCCAGAATGGCCAATTTCTGCCATGTTGACCAATTGTCATCTGAAAAACTAGAGGGAATAAGTTTGCAATGGTCGACGGCAGATTCTTGTCCACTAAAATGTAATTACTGGAAAATTTCAGTTGTCAACTGGAACTTAAAGTGGTCTTGGAAAAAATACTAAAAGTGCCCCATTTTGTAGTGGGGTCCAAATTGATGGAAGGCAGGGCCAGCAATATCATATTGTAGCACATTATACAACCCCAACAAAGCCAAATACCACAGTCCATCACAAAATACATCCCCAAAAACTTCCACTGGCTGGCCATTAGGTGGTCCCTTGGGCATCGGCCCACCGGGAAATTTCCCTGTAAGGTCTATGGCCAATCCGCCCCGTGCATGTTTATGGCATGATAATCCAAATTCAGCTGATCATGTGCCATTGTGCTCAAGAACCATGGACTCAGTTTAAAAAAAAAAAAAAAACTCCCTGGTCGACCAGTTTAGTCTGGCAAGTTGCTGATGGGATCGTTCGTATGAATGATCCCATGGACGACTGATCATCTGCAATGTGGCTGAGTATTATCTCAAATGTATGGTCAGCGTTAGAGAGTGATATAATATCATAGGCTATGTTCACATTGCCATTGGGCGCTTTAACAGGCAAGTCTGTCAGATTTGATGTCAAAAAGAGCAATTCATGCAGGACTATTTGTGCAGGCAAATTGATGGACACCTCAATGGACCTTATTTTAATTCAGTAGGGTACTGCAGACATCTTAATATAGATGAAATCCACAACACAAAACTGAACATAGCTGTCACGATAGGGATCAGTGAGGCCCTGAACAACTGCACCACTGTCCCTCCCTACTTGCAAGATCTGCCCTAGGTGACGGCCCACAACTGGAAGGCGGTCCCTTCCTAACTGGGTGCAGGGGCCTACGAGGAACAGTAAAAAGCACCAAAGTAATAAATGTAGTGACAGATACACAGAGCAGATTACAGACTAGCTGGGTTGGAGAAACAGAACTGAAGATAGTAGACTTGTACAAGCCTAAGTCGATACCAGGAGAATCTAATCTAAAGCCAAATCAGAAAACATAAATGTACCAAGCTACACCAGGAAATCTCGTCATATCCAAATCATCAGGCAAAAGGGTAATAGAAAAAAATGCAGAGGTCCACAAAATCCAGATGTCAAATGCAAAATAACATATATGAGGAAAAGACACCTTAATCACAGGCAACTGTGGCCAGCAGTTGCCTGTATAAATAGGACGCCCCATTGATCACATGGGATGTCCAAATCACATGGGTCGCGACGCCTTGAAACCGGATGTCCCGGAGTCACTTCTGATTGGCCGGCACTCTAGGACATGCAAGGCCAACCAGGTTATCTGGCAATGTTCACTGGACAGTGTGCCTGCGGCTATGTTAGGAATAGAACAAAGATGCACACCGGCCAGGTAGGGACATCACAATAGCTTTGTCTGGCACAAGTGTAAAGAACAACCAGGCTACCCAACACTGTGACACTACTGATGGCTAAATACTATTGGTACCAGTATATATAGCACTGGCCACCAACATCTGGCTCTCTAGCTTTTACAGCATACTGGGAGATGTAGAACAACTGAACCAACACAAGTTGTATACTACTGCCTCCACCCTCTACTGGGTCCATGCCCAGAATAAATACAGCACATATACATGGTGGGCTATACATAGTCTGTGTCTGGTGGAGAAGATAGGCTTAAATAAAATTGAAAAAGTGCTCCCCGCCCTTTCATAAAAATATGCTAGACTTTGCCTGTGGACTGACTACAAACTTGCTTTGTTGGACTCATACCCACAGAAGCTGCTTCTGTTGGTCTTGTTAATATAAAGTATCGTTTGAAGCGTTCTTCCAGTTCGTCTGGTTTTAAAAGGAATTGGGGCTGTCTAATTACTGTTCTGGTTCTTTTCTCTTTAATTGCCTGCCAATGGGCTGGAACGCTAGTTGCACACAGCCACTGTTTAAGGAGCTCCAGGATTCCAAAGACTCAGGTAATCCCCTGAATAAACTCAGGACCTATGCCCAAAAGTCAACAACTCTCAAACTACCTCAATATGGTGTTCACGGGTTGGAATATAAACTCCTTGTAATTGCACTCTGCAAGTAAGGGCAGTGTTTTTTTATGCTTAACCCAAAAGTAGATTATATATTTTCACAGTATTATCTCCCCATGTGTCCTTGTTGATTCATGCTTTGGCCATGGCAAACATAAGCCTTAAAAAAACTTTTTCTTACTGATTGGCTCACAACGATGACAAGAACATTTACGGTGCAATTAAAAATGAACATTCATGTGTTCTGCTTAGATGGAGATTGGGACGGCAAAATCATTTCCTCTGGCGGGCCCAGGAAACTATTCCAATGCTGGATAGAGCAGCCCAAACAGCCCCAAAGTTGCATGTATACAGGGTCCAGGAGAATCCCCTAAAGAGCCATAGTAAATAGGACCCAGGTAATCCACAGTTAAAATAAACCAAATCATCCATTAATTGGATGTTTACATTGTAAAAATTTCGTCCCCCCCAAATAACTACATGTATTATTTACCGGTCATAATTATATTTTAAATGCCCTTGGTCCTTTCAAAGAGATATTTTCCACAGTCTATTTCTGAACCAGGCAGAATATCTGCATATGAGCATGAATCTTATATTCATAATATACCATTAATCCTTGAAAGAATCCACTTTAGATTTTTTGGTGCCTAGATAGGTGCCACCATTTTTAGTATAAAAACAAAAGCAAATGACCTAATCATTTTCTTCTCTGATGCATTCCCAGTCATTATTATTATTATTATTATAATAATGACTGGGAAAGCATATTATTGGCAGGTAAATAACAAGTATTGCCATTCCAAAGCATTGAGGTGCTCCTGGCTAGGTGTCAGGCGTCTAGTAGACCCTTTCTTTGATACTAAAGGCCCGAGCATAAGCCAAATAATCGCTCGTAGGATTATCTGGAGGTGTAAAGGTGCTGCAGATTACTCAGTGAATGAGCGTTACTATCGTTTATCGGGTAATATGATCATTTGCTATCATATGACAGTGTTTAATTAGATAGATCTATGCCCTACACAGGGATTGCAGTCACTGCAGTCTCCCTATGCGCTACCAATGACCTCCCTACAGTGTGTAAAAACTCTCCATACAAGCTCCCTACACTGTCCCTGCAGTCTCCCTATCCAATATTCCACAATTAAAATCTTTTAGCAACACTGTCTCTAGCGCTTGTCACGTCTCTCCCTATGCTCAGCTCACAGTGAAATGGCAGAGATCGTGTGGGATGAGGGTTTTAAAGGGCTGTGACATCACAGTGGCTGGGGCTAGCTGTTGATTGGCTGTCTGCATGGCATTATGGTTGATCTTGTGTTTCCAGGCTTCTTACTTTCACTTTGTAACACGTGTACCTGTAATTTTTTTTTACCAAGAAGCGTGAGGAAATTCAGATTTGTTGAAAATCAAATTTTTCCTAAACTTTGATTCGCTCAACACTAGTCATCAATATCAGATCAGCGGTGTCCGACCCCTGCCGATCAGTTAGAAGAGGTAGGGCACTCTATGATCACCGTGGCCTCTTCCTAGGCCATGTGATGTCACCATACCTCAGTCCCATTGAAGTGAATGGAGCTGGGCTGCTTGGGAGAGATGATGGAAGCCTGCTGCGCTCACCAGCGCAACGACTCCCTGTAACAGCTGATCGGCGAGGGTGCCGGGTGTCAGACCCCCACCAATCTGATAATGATGACCTATCCTAAGGATAGGTCATTATTATGTATTAATGGATATCCTCTTTAAAATACAAAGATTTATCCTTAAATTATAAAGTTCTGTGTGCATTGAGCTGAAAAACAACCGACCCCTTTAAGTTTTTTTTTTTTAGATCTAAATTTATTCTTAGGCATATTTTCCCTATTTGTATATGTTTAAATGATTTAAATGGTCTGGATTTAAATGTCAAATTAGCAGTAATGCTCTTTTGGAACAACCTCATAAAAGCCCACCGCATAGAGTACTTTCTAAAGCAGTGTCATTTTCAGGCAGGCGTTTTATTGACAGTTCTACCTGGAAAAATGTTAATGTACAGAAGAGAAAATATGTAAATGGTTTCCAAATCTTGAGGGCCGATCTCTTAAGAATGCTTTCTTTGGACTCTGCAGTGTTTTGACTTTGACGTTCATGCTGTGGTCAGTATAGATCATCAGAATATTCAGCAGAGGCAGCGAGACTGGCGCATTTCCTATAGATTTCCCAGAGGAAGGCCTCCACACCCTCTTCTCCGTGTACGAGGTACTGCATGTTAAACACCCAGGACTTTTATGCTGACTTCAAATGTGCAGCTACTTTGTTTCAAAGAAATTTCAAATTCGCCCACATGTTTCCGATCAATTCCAGTTCTCCATAAGCAAAATATCTGCTGAAACGTCTGCGTCTTATGCTGACTCAATTAGATGGCACATTGATAACACGAAGGTGAATGTAGTTTTGACAAATTATTCAATTAGCAAAAACAAATAGGGGCATAGCTTGAAATGTTGTAACTGCACAACACGAGAAGCATAGCAAGACTGAGGAGTAATGTCAAACAGAATGAAACTTTGCTCCAGCCTTTCTGGTGCCAAAAGGAAGCAATGGAGGAACAAGCTGAATATTTGGAGTCCAAGCAGTAAAACACCAAGCTTATCGTCAGTGGACTATTCTAAGGAAAAGAGATTGACTAAAGTTTTCAATCCCTTTAATGGAAGGAGAACGCCACCTTTAATTATTCAATGGACACTCTATACCAGTTTATAGTAACCCTCCACCTGCTCCAATACTGATAGTTCCAACTTACTTATTAAGGTGAGAGGTGACAATGAGAGGTATCACCCTGTTAGGGCCTATGGGTGTCCTATGTGGGGTCTCTAGTTTAGGAGAACACCTCTATTATCCAAATAGTCTCTCACTCTAGAGGACCTGGCACATTCATGTATTTCATGCTCGGCCATTTGGTTATATGGCCAACATGTAATAATACATTTGTAAATGTGACCTCCAGGGGTTTCTGAAGCTGGATCCACAGATCAGATGATCACCAGGACAGATTCAATTTACAAGGGAGATGCATGGAGGAGATAACACTTATTGATTCTTTAGGTTGTATTAGGCCCTGTTCAAGCGCTCTTTATTTCTTAACAGAGCCACGACGGGTATGATGGCTCAATTTTCAAACAGGTCCTAATGAATCCTGATGATCTGATTGATTCCTAAGTATAGCCTGTGCTGCCGAGAGGTGGCCGGACAATCCTCACGCCAGTGTGAAAGAAGCCTTTAACAGATAATCATACACCTAGATCTGGCTCACAGTAAAAGTAAACAGACACATTTACATAAAAGATAAAAATAAATGACTATTAGTCACAGTCATGGTCCCTTATTGATGCCTAGATGCGGAGCTCACACAAAAAAGGCTAGATTTTCTCTAATCCATATAGTTTATGAAAGGCCTCATTCAGTGTCCATATAGTGAAAAGTGCCTTTGCATATAGTTGCTTATTTAAAGAGGACCTTTCACCACTTTTAAAAAATCAAACTACACTATGTACCTTATAGTGTATCCCCCTCTGATGGCAGCGGTGCTTTTTTTTTTCCAAAAGGTCCCCCGGTGGCTTCACACGGCCCCCCGTTCTTCTGTCGGGCTTTATGTAAATTCAGAAGCATCGGAACAGGGAGGAGGAGACTCCCTGTTCCTCAATGGGCGTTGCTTCTGCCCTGCTGTGAGCGCTGTCCAATCAGAGCGGACCGCTCACAGCAGGGTTGAACTCCTTCGGCCCTGCTGTGAGCGGTCCGCTCTGATTGGACAGGGCTCACAGCAGGGCAGAAGAAACGCCCATTGAGGAACAGGGAGTCTCCTCCTCCCTGTTCCGATGCTTCTGAATTTACATAAAGCCCGACAGAAGACCGGGGGGGCCGTGTGAAGCCACCAGGGGACCTTTTGAAAAAAAAAAAGCGCCGCTACCATCAGAGGGGGATACACTATGAGGTACATAGTGTAGTTTGATTTTTTAAAAGTGGTGAAAGGTCCTCTTTAATAATTAGTAACTATAGCTATAGTTTGTAGCATACCAGGATTAAATGTGCTACAAACATGTTATATAAGAGACAGTATTTTTTACCGCATCTACTGTCTTTTTTGCCTGAGCTCCGCATCTAGACATCAATAAGGGGCCGTGATTGTCTGTTGGTTTTTACTGTCAGCCAGCCATAGGTGTATGTTTAATGATTATAACTTTGTTTTTCTCATGGATGCATGGCCTGACACCAGGGGCGGATTGGCCATAGACATTACAGGGACATTTCCCAGTGGGGACTGCCTGAGCCCTTCTCACGGCCGGCCAGTGGAAGTTTTTGGGGATGTATTTTGTACTGCTGGCAGTTTTTTGTGCTGGACTGTGGTATTGGGCTCTGTTGGGATAGTATAATGTACCACAATATGGTATTGCTGGCCCTGCCTTCCATCAAATTGGACCCAACTACAAAACGGGGCCACTTTTAGTATTTTTCCGAGGCCTCTTTAAGTTTCCAGTCCGCCCTGACTGACACAGACAACACAGAGCCCCTGCGGAGGGCAGCATAAGAGCCCCTATCTTTGTCATCACTAATTCGATGAGCACCCCCCTCACCTCCAGATAATGCCTCCCTGGTCTGCCTATCCACTAGTCCCTTTTTTCAGTCTAACGTACGGCAGTAGCAATATTATTTCCAATAGGCACTTTGCAGTTGCCTGTATAATATGTCCACCGCTGCACGGCTGAATAACCTATATCTCTATCCCACACCCAGGGTGCCCTACGGTATTCTTCAACCACATGCATGAATAACAAAGCAATGAGATCACAGCTCTCATTTAATCTGGATGTGATTCATAGGTGTCATTGTAAATGACCTGCAATGTATTCTACGAGCCTCCATTACTGCACATAATGAATAATAGATCACTTCACAGTGAGAATCTGCACAACTTGTCCTAAATCTGTTATGTTAATTAATGAGGGCAAAAACTCAACCCCTTCCTGCAGTTCTTATGTTCTGTTATCAGAGAAAAGAAAATGTGCCTTATGAGTATTCAAATAACAAAAACAGAAAATATGATTAATAGACAAATCCAACCAAAACTACTTATTATAGGCGTGGATAGTCTACTAGCCCTGTGTCTAGGGGCCTACAACTGCTAAGGGGCTCCACACCTGTAAGTGGCTAAGCAGTTGTATCGTATGATCAGATTTCAACGAAATCCCGACAGACAGGCAACGTTGAAGCCGGAGAGACTTGAGCCGAGATGGATACTGAAATAGGAAACCGTATTTTTGGAAACAGGCGCTGGGCTGCGTCTAAGGCCCAATAAATTTTTATAATACTTCAACCATTTCCATTGCTGATCCATTAGAAGCCACAATGCCGAGTGCTTTTCAAGAATAATAGTTGGTTTATTAATTTATTACAGGTAACTATATGCAGCGGCCATGTTTTATTAATAAATCCCTCTGTCCCTGATGCATCACTTTGTGTAATTTTTTATATATATTTTTTTTTCAGGTACGTAGTATTCTACAGAGATCTGGCAATTACTGACTCACACGTACCAGGATTGGTCGTACCGGATCTCGCGGCGTATTTGTTTTGGCTCACGTTCTTTCTTTAGGAAGAGAAATCATCCAAATAAAGTACTTCCTCTGTGAGTTGTCAAACGGAACACGACTTCTGTGCTTTTTCAAATACCATAATCTTTTTTTTTCAGCATATACAGCCTTACGATTAAGTGTTAGACTCCCACTCGCCGCCGCCACCGCCGCCTCATATAACCCAGCTCCTGACCGCTGATTATTTGATATAATAGGTATAAGATACGTGACAACAATAGTCGCGTTTTATAAAGATGTAATTTGGGAAATGGGGGGGTCTTCTAAAAAATAAAAAAATTTAGTTATTTAAAACAGCTGTAAAAGCTTAAATGGAGTGCTGGTCAGGTCAGGGGTCAGCTTTAACACTGCTCTCTGTGGATCTTTGAAGCTGACATTTTGCAGATTATATGTGTCTCCGTACACACTGGGCATGGCATATAAATTTGACTAAGAGGCCCCTTATTTGTTCTCTGTGTTTTTTTATGGGCCAATAGAGATCGTCTTTGAAGCCACATAGGCAAGAAAAGTCATTTGAATGTTCCAGGGCCTTTTGCAGTAACTCATGTTAACATAGTCATTTTCATTCCCGAGGGGGATGCGTTGAAGACTTGTGAGTTATGTAAGCATAACATTTTCCTATGGCTTAAAAAAAAAACAAACTAAAAACACTCTACGTATATATCTCATATATAAAAAATATATATTAAAATAATAATAATGTCATAAAAACAATGATAACGGAGCAAATTATGAGCGAGAGACTTGGCCGCTTTATTAAACAATGTATGCAGACATGTGCCGATAAGCGCAGCGGAGCGTAGGTTTGTGTCACAGCTGCACAATTTGGAGAGTGGAATGTATAAGTGGGTAATATTAATGGCAATAAAAGGGGCTTAGAGCTAATCTTTCATTAAAAACATATTACCTTATAAATCTTAAGAAAACGCCATAAGCATAAAACTTTATGTTGCTGACTGTTCCATTCAGGGAATCGAGTTCCATATATCCGAGGAGTTGTTCTGCATATCAACGTTTAGCGCCTAGAAAGGCTCCGCGAGCAGAACCGTAAAACTGGAGAGGAAAGTAATGACAAGGATTGTCGTTGCCTATACCCCAACACAATCTCCGGAGACTGCTCCATGTGGTAGATATAACAAGTGGAAATAGTGGAAATGCGGTCGGGGAATTAAATCTGGCTCCGTTCCAATCTGAAGATGAAGTGGGTGGAGCTAAAATATCCTTAACCGCTATTACGACCTGTGGTCTAGTCCAAATTTAGGATTCTACAAGGAGGGGCCCTTATTTCCATTTTGGCCATTCTTTAAAGAACTTTGATATTCATGGCTTATCCTTAGTATAGGTCATCAATATCCCCACCGATCAGCTGTTTGAAGAGGCAGTGGTGCTTAGGCCTCTTTCTAGGCCAGTGATGTCACCGTACATTGGTCACGTGGATGTCAAGTGAATGGGCCTGAGATGCTATACCAAGCACATCCGCCATCCAATGGATGGCGCTGTGCTTGGTAAGCTGTGAAGTGGTGCAGGGCCTCTTCAAACAGCTGATCGGCAAGGTTCCCAGGAGTCTGATCTCCACTAATCTGATACTGATGACTGGAGATGAGCGAAGTTATGAAAACTTTGATTTGGCTGATTCGCCGAATTTCACAAAGAAATTTGCTTTGTGACAAATTACTTTATCACAAAGCGCATTTCTTTGTAAGTAGCAAGCTCAATGACAGGGAACGGCAATTGCACCGCCCCTGTCATTGAACCCCTCAGATGATCGTGCCCGGGGTTAACCTCATCTGTTTGAACATGAAGAGGCCGCCATGACCATTTTGATTGAAGTTTCTGTGCAAAATCTGGCGTGGTTCATGATGACGTCATCATGCTGGCCAGTGTGGTGATGTCATACGACGCAGCACACGAAGTTTCATGTGGGATCTTCAATTAAGATGGCTGCGGTGGCCTCTTTACGCTCAAATGAATGAGGTAAGCATGTATTTTTTTTTAACCACCATTTCAGGGAAAATTGATTTTTTACCATAAAGCACATGGAAATTCAGCTTTGCAGCGGATCGAATTTAGCCTTAAATTCGGATTGAAGTCCACTTCGGATACTGCTATTCGCTCAACACTATTGATGACCTATCCTGAGGGTAGGTCATCAATATTAAATTCCCAGATCAGGCTACTTTCACACTAGCGTTTTAAAATTCCGGTATTGAGTTCCGTTATAGGGGCTCAATACCGGAATAAAATGCTTCAGTTTTGTCCCCATTCATTGTCAATGGGGACAAAACTGAACTGAAGACAACGGAATGCTCCTGAAAGCATTCCGTTCCGTCTTCAGACCGGAGAACAAACCGCAGCATGCTGCGGTTTGCTCTCCGGTCCAGGCATCCGCACCAAGACGGAACCGGAATGACCCCCAATGCAAGTCAATGGGGACGGATCCGTTTGGTGTGGACACACCAGTAATCCGGATCTGTCCTCCATTGATTTCCAATGGGGGGGTCATTCCGGAACCGGCTACATACATACAGACATACATACAAACATACTTACAAACATACAGACATACATACATACTTACATACTCCAGGGACGCCGGCAGCATGTCTTCACGCGCCTCCTGCGTGCAGCTATGACGTTTCCCCACTGCGCCCAGCAGAGGGCGCTGTGGGGAATCGTCATCACTGCGCACAGGAGGCGCGTGAAGACGTTCTGCCGGCGTCCCTGGAGTATGTGAGTATGTATGTATGTCTGTATGTTTGTATGTATGTTTGTTTGTATGTATGTCTGTGTCTTGTTTCAATGTGTGTCATGTGTGGGGCCGGAGCGCTGCTCCGGCTCCACACATGTATAGCGTTAGCACGGATCCATTGGCACCCTTTAGGTGCCGGATCCGTGCTAACGCTAGTGTGAAAGAGGCCTAACTCCTTGAAGAACATGTCCAAAAGCCTTTCTTCTGTTCTGTGAGTAGATTGAGATGAGTTTTCATTCTCTGATAGCAAGAAGAAGTCTTCAGACTTGAAACAAATCGTATTTGAATGTTAGATAACTTTTATAATGCAAAGAATAAGATTTCTAAAAACAACACTGGACAATCCCTTTAAGGGGTATTCCGGTATTTAAAAATTATTCCCTACCCACTGGCTAAGGTATGATTACTAAATCGGTGGGGTTCTGAACACTGGTACCCCTTCCAATCAAGAGACAGGGGATCCTGAGTCCATGGAGTGGTGATCACGCATGCACACTACTGCTCCATTCACTGCCTATTGGACTGACAGAGAGAGAGAGCCAAGTACAGTGTTCAGCCAGTGGTGTACACAGAGTGAGGGCCCCATAGCAAGAATCAAACCAGACCCCCCCACACAGGACAGAAGGGTTTCTGCCTAAACCCCGTTCAATGACCCTTGGGCCATTTTTTCACTGCCTCATTTGCTAAAAGTTGTTCCTTTAGAGGGTAGAGTCCTCCAGTAGAAGAGGAGATGATCCCAACTAAGACTGGGCCCCCTCTTGTCCTGGGCCCCATAGAAGATGCCTGGTCTGCCGAGATGGTAGTTACGCACCTGTGCTCAGCTCGGTCCGTCAGTCTCATGGAGCTTGAATGGAGCAGAAGTGCGTATGCTCAACCACTGCTTTATTCAAATCGGGCACTGTAGATGTGAAAGTGTTATTTGGCCACCATGAGGCACTGTTATTTGGGCACCGTGTGGTATTTGGCTTAGAACTAGAAACTGTATAGCTATTTGTACACTGTACGAATGTGCATGATATGGTGAGGTACCGACAGAAGGTATGGCATCAGAGAATCATCCAACGTAATGCCATCCATTGCATATGCATTTTGAGCTAGGCACTGCACCACCGTGAGGGAAATTTCTTTTTTTTTTTTACACACATATGGTAATTAAATCCCATCCTGCTATATAACAACAAGTATATTTCACCTCTATATTTGCATATTGTACATAAGCCTACTTTTATGAAACACCCCTGCAGACAATTCCTTGAGTAATTCCACACATTTAATAATATTGTAAAATTATCTCAATATATTATATATCTGGAATAATTGTTTTAGTGCAGTGAAAAGGCTTTATATTCACAGAGCCATGCCCTGGGGGATTGGATCTCACTCCGAGACAGGTTCTATTATTTGTTTTATTGAAAGATTAGACTGATTACACTTTTTTATGTTACTAGGTGTTTTGAATTGGGAAATGCTGGGGACCTACAAGGAGCAGGCTGCCAGGGAATGTTGCTGCAGGCTCTATAGCCACCTAATTAATTCCCAAACAAAGCTTTCAGTGGTTAATTTACATTAGGCAAAATGTAAATCATTGCGAGACCGAACGGGGTTAAACTGCAATTGTGGGATGTGGATCATGGTTTATGGGCAGTGTAAGAACAAGCTGTGGAAATCCCACACTGCAGAAGATGGGCCGCTAGACCACACTGTTATTTCTCCTATAAAGTCTATGCAATTAAAAAGGAGCTGGCACATACTGTGCTCCGTATAGATAAGGAAAAAAAGAAATAATTTACAAGGTTTTAAAGACCCTAAATTCAATCACCAGTAAAGAAAAAAATGTCTTATGCTCATTATAACAGCTCCCATAAAGGCTGACACTCAGCTTCCAGAATGACCACCCTCCCCAGTCATGGAGCTAGGGCTTGCCTTACCTTCTACTGACACCCAACAATGCCATTAGGTGGCCTGTCGATATACTAGGACACCAAGTGAGGGACCTGAGTTTGAAGCTCTGGATTTCCAGGCCAGCAGAGACAGACTGGGGGGCTTAAAGTGGTCCTGGAAAGAAAATCTAAAAGTGGTCCCAGGTTGTAGCTGGGACTAAACTGATGGCAGATGGGGCCAACACAAGTAGGCAGAGATTTTGTCTCCACAATGAATGTCATGGAATCAGGACCTTATCACATTCTGCCTCAGGTCCTTATGTACCTGCCCAGCTGCCATTTACTAATATTGAAGTGAGATCCTCATGTACTGTGTCAACGGCTAGGCAGGTCTGTCGTAGTATTAACCTACTATGTAAATAGATAGGTGGTGATGTGAGGTCTATGGCCAATCTGTCCTTGCCGGCCAGTATTACTCTTGCACTTTCACAGTTTTTGCAACCTGCATCTGTTAAGGCATGATAGAAGTTGTAGTTTTTCAACAGCTGAAGAACCTCAGCTTGTAGACCATTGGACTTAGTCTAAGTTGTCCAGGAGAAGCCAAACAGTGCCACATTTGTCCACTGATTGTATGTGCTATTGCATTTCAGCTCCGTTCATGTCTTCTTGATTCAGATCACCCAATGGAGGAGCGAAATGCTCATTCATCAAATGACATGATTGTTGGAGTGGACACCTCAGTCATCTTTTCTGGTCAGTAGATTGTGGTGTGTAAACAGCACTAAGCTGCCCAGAAACAACCAACTTGCATAGGGACACGCAATGGCAGTAGCCATCGTTCATTCCCGTACAATGGAGGTGATCGCTGAATGTAAATGTAGTGCTTCACCTCCACTAATGAGCAGGCAATTGTTGGGAAGGAACACTTAGAGTACAGAGCTGTACCTGGTAAACAATGAAGCATAATGGCAGGCGGTGCCTAGAGTTGGACCCTCACCGATTTAATATCGATGACCTATCCTAAAGAACGGACATCAATTTTTAAGTCTCATAGCATCCCTGATAGACAAAAATGAAACCTAGATAATGTATAGGAAATGTCCATACTCTTAGCTCAGATAATGTATATGAAAAGCCCATACTCATACTCTACAATTAATGACAGTAATTATGTAATAATATCCTCCTTACACACATATATATTTTACAATGGTAACAATTAGAGTAGTTGTATACAGCAAAGATAGTATTATGAGGTACAAAAACATGCTATTTTTGAATGGTACCATTTCCAAGGATTTTTCAGGGTGGAGGATGATAATGGAGAACATTTCCTCATCTGCAGACAGGCTCAGGCTAAGTTCTGTCAGGGGATCTCAATACCGGAATTAAACGGATCCGTTTTCATTTTGCACATCAGGAGGCATCCGTTCCGTTAGGATGCGATTGTGTGAAATCAGAACAGAAAAAGAAAACGGATCCGTCACTAAATACATTGAAAGTCAATGGGTTAACCCCCTTTTTTAGACTCCTAAAAAAAACTGATCCCTCACCATTGACTTACATTGTTTTAAGTTTTTTTTCCGTTTTTATGACCGGACACAAAACCGCAGCTTGCTGACAGAACGGAAGACATCCTGATGCTTCCTGAGTGGATCTCTTTCCAATTAGAATACATGAGGACTAAACGGAAATGTTTTTTTTTCTGGTATTGAGATCCTCTGCCGGATCTCAACACTGGAAAACAACAAAGCAAGTGTGAAAGTAGCCTTAGTTTGCATGTATCTGATTGGCTGGCTGTAATTCATCTACTGACTACTACTTCATATCATGCTGTGACTTACCGCACTTAAGCATACCTCCTAAGTGTCCCTCTTTTTGACTTAAGTCCCTCTGTCCCTCTTTGATCCTTAAATGTCCCTCTTTTTGACCTGGAGAACTAATGCATAAATGGTCATTAATACATTTACTAAATTGCTCCTTACTAAAGTGTCTGTATGGTTTCTACCTGTATATTAGACAAGAACTTCATTATTTGGTGCAATTTAGACCTTAAAATATCTATAATCTGATGATTTATGTAGTCATATTTATATGGACATTGAAGCGCAAGAAAAAAAAAATGCCGCAGGGGTTCCAGTAATTATGATTTGGGCGGAGTTAGAGGCGTGGCCTAGTATAAAAAACTGCCGTGATGCGCGCCGCAGACATTGTCCCTCTTTGCAATTTTCAAAAGTTGGGAGGTATGCTTAAGTATAGAGGTAGAGAGAGCTGCTGCAATCAATATATGGACAGAGAGCTGTTCACATCACTGCTGAGACCCCACTCTATGAAATTATATATATTGTTCTCAATCATTTTGATTTTCTGTGTATAACCTAGTCAAGAACAATTTTTTGTCATGTATCTAGGACAGGGGTAGGCAACCTCCGGCACTCTAGCTGTTATGAAACTACAACTCCCAGCATGCATACTTGCTCTGCTCTTCTATGAATTCTCATAGAAATGAATGGAGCATGATGGGAACTGTAGTTTCACAACAGCTGGGTCGCTGAAGGTTGCTGATCCCTGATCTAGGGAATAGACAGGATGATACGGTAGGTAGTATCATCAAACCTACCAGGCCCAAACTCAACTGTGAATATAAACCATCTTCTAGTTGAAACCCATGGGATTTCTATAATCTATTCTTCTCCTCTTCTCTTCTCTTCTTCAACATAATATCCCCAGGATCTGAACATGGAACAGCAGGACCCACCCCTGCATTTTGATTGTCCCCAACGTGTTTGGTTCTAATCTCACCATGGGGTGTGTTAAAGGGATTCATGATCTCCCAACTAATTTTCAACTAATTATTGGGAACATGTTGTCAGCACATACTAAGCAATGAGTTAATGTCACATTGGCTGGCTAGTAGGTGTGCAGACCAGTACCGTCTCCCCAGGAGAACTGACCTTCCTTCACATAACAGCTGCTAGGGTTCATTAACTTAAACCATCATGAAACAAAAATCCTTTTAAGATCTTTCAACTTTTCTAAAGGGAACAAAGGGGGAAAAAAATCTATAAACTGGTAGCCTGGCTAGCATAACATGGAGTAGCTCAGGGCACAATGGGTGGCGATGGATGATATATGTGAAACAGATGTAATTTCTTTGGTGACTGCGCTAGGCATTGCATTTACAGGCAAATTACATAGGCAATGGAAGGCAATTAAAGAGCAATAATTGTACATGATGGCCGGAGCCTTAAACAACATTTAGGTTTTCCAGAGGAGCAGAACTGCAAAGATCTCAAGATGTTTTATCACAACAAATAGCTCACCATAGACCATCATGAAAAGGACAGACAGAACAACAAGTGGTTAATGACTTAAGCTACCTCTGCTGTGAAGGCATGCTGAACGTCTGGTACTTCCATTATACTGTCAATTGCTGGTTTGATTGCAGAGTGTAAATTTCTCCACGGGGTGTTGAGGAGAGGGCAGTGGATGCTATGGTGAAAGGGTCGAGAGGGTCAACAACTGCTGAAGGATTTGACTGTAAAAGAGGAAATTTAGGGCTTCAGGATTGCTGTGGGAATTATTATTATACCTATTATTTTACATCTGCACAACAGATCTCTACGGAGCAGTGGGAAAATAAAAACAAATCAACATAGAAATTCTAATATTAAAATTAATAAAAATGTATGCTTTCGGAGGAGTGGTCAGATATAGAAGATCACTTATTTCCAATTGACTTCCAATTTTTTCTTAATTTCTAAGGCCCCATTCACACGACCGTATAAATGGATCCGCATCCGTTCGGCAATTTTGCAGAACGGGTGAGGACCCATTCATTTCAATGGGGCCGCAAAAGATGCGGACAGCACACTGTGTGCTGTCCGCATCCGTTGTTCCATTCCGCGGCGCCGCAAAAATATAGAGCATGTCCTATTCTTGTCCGCAAGCACGGACAAGAATAGGCATTCTCTATATAGCGCTAGCCATGTGCGATCCGCAAATTGCGGAACGCACATGGCCGGTATCCGTGTTTTGCGGATCCGCAATTTGCGGACCGCAAAACACTTATGGGCATGTGAATGGGACCTTAGGGTCAGGTTTCTTGAAGCCAAAACCAGGAATGACTTCAAAAGAGAGGAGAAGTTGTATCCGTCCTTTATACTTTCTCTCCTTTTATGATCCACTCCTGATTATGACTTCCAAAACTGCATCAGGAAACCTGACCGTGTGGCCATACCCTAAATATCACAGCTGGAGCCTTTAAGGGGGTTGTCTTTCTAGAGGAAACCAGATAGCACATCTGATCTGCCTGCAGTAAGGAATGTTGGGTTACTTACCCAACAGATCCTGCACCGTCACTCTAGTTTTCCCGGCAGGGCTCTGTTTACCTGGCTGAAGCAGTGATGTTACATCAACAACATGTGACCATCACATCCAATCACTGGCCACTTCTGTGCACTGCTGAGGCCAGTGATTGGCTGCAGTGGTCACATATTGAAGACGTGATGTCACTGCTGCAGCCGGGTAACAGAGCCCTGCCGGGAGAGTGGAGCGCCAGAGTGGGAGCTGTTAGGTAAGGCTAAGTTTACATCTCCGTTAATGAACTCCAGCAGAGGAAAAAACTACTGGAGTTATTGTCTCTGGCATAGCTAGACATGGCCATGCACAGCCAGATCCCCATTGACATCTGACAGTTTCAGGCTTAAATGCTGGCTTTTGGCTGGATAAAGCCCGAAAGCTGGTAATAATAATAATAATAATAATATTTAATAATTGTAAAATATACAATATAAAATGAAAAATTATGTAAAAATCACGTCTGTAAGGCAGTGATAAACTACTAAAATCCATCCCTTCTAGGAGCTGATTAAATACAGAGTTCCTCCACAACATTGCCATATCTTTCATAGTCATTTTTATAAATGTACCTTATAAAGCAATATGGTCCACAATGAACATCTGTTTCAGCAAACTGTCCACATTTGTATAATGCAACATGTCCTAAATCTACATAAAACAGCATGCAAATAGGAATTTCATCAACACGGCACGCCTGGCCACTATGGCTGAACATAACTTTACGTGGGTGTCTTTGCTGCAAAATAAAAAAAATAAAATAAAAAATAACTGGTTTTGTTGTGATGGGAAAAAAATAGTTTTTCTGTGCGCCAATTTTTGTAAATTTCTCTGACTGCTTTAATTCCACAACAATATAAATCTTATATACTGCTTTCTATCTGGTATTGTTATTTCTACCACAATACCTGACAGCATCAGCTCTCTATTTCCTATTCTGGGAGGTGTATTTTTGTCTCAACTGTGACATGAATCAATTTTTTTTCTCAGGTTTTCTTTGCCAGGAATTGGTTACTCAAGTTACGGATGGTGCCGGTTGTACTAAACAGAATCAAATTAAATTGCTTAATAAAATTACAACATGTTCTCTCTAAGGTTTGATTTGAACTTTTATTAGCCAAACCTTGATTTTGCAGGAGCGGAAGAGCTGAGCTGCTATGCCAGTATAGCAGACTATGAGCTAAGGTTTCCACCTAGTGGTCATATTCTGTAATTGCACTTTAGTTCTCAGCAACCTTTATTTTTATTTTTTTAAGTTAAAATGGCTACAAAATATGTAGTGCTTATTGTGTGTAATATCTATCTGTTCAATTATGTGTATCTTTTGAATAGTGTTTCATAGTATAATTTTAGGGTTTAGCAATCACAACCAGGCCCTAACATCACTGGTTAAACTGGTGTGCGGAGACTAAGCAGATGTCCCCTTTATCACACTTCATGGTCACAGAATGCAAAGGGTATGTTCACACAGAGGATTTTGTCTATGACAAAATCCGTCGTGTATCTCACAGCAGTGAGAGTTTCTTCCACAGGTTTTCATGCGGATCCACTCTAGGATTAGCTCCATTGAGCAGGCTCCCACTGCTTCTTGCGAGGGCTGCACATGGTAACTATACCAAGAACGGACCTGTAAATTCTTTAAGTGAAGTAAGTATTGAAAACCGCACAGCAAAAAATCCTCAGCCACATGAACTGCTGGGGGCACTCTGAGTGCAGATTTGGCCTGGATTTTGGTACCAAATCCTGCTTCCGATACTCTAATGCATGCAGTGCACAACTGCAAATTTTGTTTTACATTAAAGGGGTTACCTGAAACTATTAACTGCCCCCCCCCCATATGCCGGGCCCCTCACACGGAATATACTTACCGCGCTCCCCGTGCCGCTCCTAGTCCCGGAACCGCTGCTGCTGTTTCTCCCTGTAAATGGATGAAAACATCTGGTTTTGGGGCGGCGGGGGGGGGGGGGGTGAGCCAATGGCAGACAGACACAGGGATGAGCCTCCCTAGCATTGCGGGTGACCTCCATATCATGAGCACATATAACTAGGTCAATGATCAATTCAACCAATATTATCACCATAGTCGCCATACAGTCGTCCCATACAAGCTCTGGTGCTAAAGATGCAGATACAGTTTAATGTGTACACATCCGGACACATAGCAGGCTTCCCAGAACATTGCTCAAAATCTGGGACTGCCCTGCCACATCTGAGCTGGTCAGGAAGTATGCCTTAACCCCCAAACGGAAGTATGTTTTTTTCAGGTTGGAATATCAGGTTGCGATCCCCAATCTAAATACCTATTTGTGGAGATTGTGCTGTAGTGAAGAACTTGTAGCAAAGTCAGAAATGTAGTCAGGGCCACCAACACAGAATAGCAGTCGCATACCTCCCAAGTGTCCCTCTTTTTGACCCATGTCCCTCTGTCCCTCTTTTCTCCTTAAATGTCCCTCTTTTTGACCTGGGGAATTAATGCATAAATGTGCATTAATAAATTTAGTAAATTGCTCCTTAATAAAGTGTCTATACCTATAAATTAGACCAGAACTTCATTATTTGGTGCCATTGGGACCTTAAAATATCTATAATCTAATGATTTATGTGCTTATATTTATATGGACAATGATGTGCAAGAAAAAAATTGCCACAGGGGCTCCAGTAATTGTGCTTTGGGCGGAGTTAGAGGTGTGGCCTAGTATGGAAAAAACCGCCGTGATGCACGCCGCACACATTGTCCCTCTTTGCAATTTTCAAAAGTTGGGAGGTATGCAGTCGGGATTCAAGCCAGGAGTTAATACCAGCAGGAGAACCTCAAAAAAAGGGACAAATTCAGAGTATGGATCAGGAACTCCATTTCAGTGCTGAGGGTCCAGTCCTGTCCCTTCCAGTCCCTGATGTGATGGCCTCAGAGATGACATGTCACCAAGTGGCACATTACTGCTGGGTAACAAGCCACTTAGGAGACATGTCACCTCTAAGGCCAGTGGTTGTCCGTGGCAGTGACTTTCCCAGAGGTTTACACGCCGAGGACAGGAAGTAATAAAACCACATCCTTAGTGTGTAACAGAGCAGGGTAGTACCTTTTTTAGTATTAGGTACAGTGCAGTCCCGGGCATAGGTAAAAATGTGTTGGAAGCAGACAACGCTTTTAAGATGCAGCCATTGCTTGGAGATGATAAACAGCAGTGCTCTGCAGACCTCATGTCAACAGCAGACAGACAGATTGTAGAGTGAGCTGGGAAGCTGCTGCTGGAAACAGGGCCAGCAATATTCCTGTATGTAGCTAGCTAGCAAGCAGTGGTATACCTTGTGTGGAGGCAGACCACATGCCTGCTAAAGTGCATATAGTGTAAGGGGGGCTGGCACTTGTGGCCAGGACCATGGGAGCCTGCACAGGCTGTTGCTTTTTCCTATAGTGTGCACGCACGGCCAACCACTGCTGGATTACAGGGTGGTCGTAAGCCCTGGAAATGAGCCGTGTATAATGTGATGGAAAAATGAATCGTGACAGCAAGGGAGGCAATATGGGCAATAACAATACATTAGAAAATGCTATTTGCTGAAGTCAGACAACTAGAGTTGAGCGAACGTGCTCGTAACGAGCACTGTACTGCTCGGATCCCCTGCGCTCGCATGGAGTGAGGAGGACGGATCCGGATGGCTGGGCCCATGCGAGCGCAGGGGATCTGAGCAGTACAGTGCTTGTTATGAGCACGTTCTCTCAACTCTACAGACAACCCCTTTAAATGCCCCTCAAAGGTCTTGTACAACGTTATGAGGAGAGGGGGCCAAAAAATGCAAAAAAAATAAAACAAAATAGGCAAAATAAATAAATAATTAAAAGCTGCCAACTCTCCTCCCCGCCCCCAATGACCATATACTATATACAGTATATACTGGCGTATAAGACTACTTTTTAACCCCTTAAAATAATGGCTACAGTGGGGGGTCGTCTTATACGCCGGATATACGGGGGCCGCACTGTGTGAGGTGTTTTTTTTTTCCCCGTCAGCGCGTAGAGAGCCCTGCTCTTAGCATACTGAAGTAGCATACTATTCTCTATATTCTCAGGAGGATTTTGAAGGCTTTTAAAGGGAAACTGTCATGCCAGCAAGACCTGTTACAATATCGCAGCTTACAGTTATGATCACCAGGCACTTGCTCTCTTGTTTGTTTTGCAAAGTTTTAGCTTTACCGTACATGTTTGAAACAACCTTATGTTTATAAGTGACAGCTTTGCTGCTATATACAGTACCTGCATGTCATATGCATTTGAATTAAAATTAACATGTTGAAATCAAAGCAGACTTTTTTTCATTTGGGAGAGGGGTAGTCTTATACAGTGAGTATATACCAAATTCTATATTTTTAGGGCAGAAGTTGGGGGTCGTCTTATACGCCCAGTCGTCTTATACGCCGGCATATACGGTAATTTAAAAAAAAAATTTTGTTTTTTTAGAAAACTGAAAAAAAGTAAAAAACAGACTATTTCAGATTTTTTAAGTTCTACGTATCACTAAAAAAGTTACACAATTTTTTTTTATAGCAAACAAAAAAAAAAGTAATAAAAATATGGCTTTCAAAAAACACAGGAAATGTTAGGAAGAGGGTGGTGTGGAGGGGTGCAGTAGAAACGTATTATTTTATCATGTATGTCAGTTTGCTGCCTCATGTTATCAGATCGGCATATTCGGGTGTCACAAGAACAATTTTTATTTTCAATTCAGAAACAATTTGTGCCTAATAATTTTCCACTAACGGAATTTGTATGTTTCCTGCTGTGCATAATGAAAGGCTTGAAATATTACCTTTCACTAATGTAAGCCGCATCCTCGTTTGGAAAAACTGTGCTGTGGGGATCTGTAAGAAGCTCGGCCAAGAATCACAATGGAAACAAATATTTTGTTTCTCAAACAGAATTGTATGCTGCAGACCCCTCCGCAGCAGACAGCAAACACATGAAGCTCATGAAGGCGTTTTTATTCGCTATTTGCTCTTCACAATGCCAGTTTCTTCCTTCTTGTCAGTGGTTGCCTGGGATGAGTTTGTAAGAAAAACAATCTTAAACAGAATTTTTTTTTTAAATAAATAGTACAAGACAGGAGGGAATAAATCAGACTAATACAATCACGATAACCCATTTTTGAAATATACAGAGTGGCTGTCTTTCTTATTTCCTATTTATTGGCCTGAACTTGTCTAGATAATAAGTCCCCATGAGTACCAATGGAAACCATTATAAGGTGGTAACGTGGGGCGTAACTACCATAATGGGAGACCATGTGACTGCTATGGGGCCCAGGGCAAGAGGGGGCCCAGTCTTAGTTGGGATCATCTCCTCTTCTACTGGAGGTGAAAACTTGGTCAGGACTCTACTCTCTAAAGGAACAACTTTTAGCAAATGAGGCAGTGGAAAAATGTCCCAAGGGTCATTAAAAAGGGTTTAGGCAGAAACCCTTCTGTCCTGTGTGGGGGGCCTGGTTTTATCTATGCTATGGGGCCCTTACTTCTCTATGTACGCCACTGAGGTACTCCTATCAGACATAGCAGTAAAACCACTTTATTAATATTCTGTAGTTCCCCCTATTCCCACCAAAAAAGCTGTGACCCATCCAGTCAACAACTTTGTCATGGTCCCGAAACCTTTTATGAACAATTTTTGCAGGCGTTATTATACTGCTGATAGAGGTCACCGCCATCAGGAAGGAGGTTCTTGGTTTGCAAAAATGTCTAGAGAGGTGGCACATGTCAAAGTTATTCATGTCAAGACCCAAAGTTTCTTAGTAGAACAATATCGAGAGCGTCACACTTCCTCCACGGCTTGCCTTCTACCCGTAGTGCATCCTGTTGCCACTTCTTTCCAAGCTATGTAATGCACCCAGCCATCCATATGATGTAAAAGTTCATCAGATCACTTTTTTCCATTGTCCCATGGTCCAATTTTGATGCTCACAAGCCCATTTTATGTCCTTTAGAGAATGGAAAGGAATTTTGGCAAAACAAGAAAAGGCACTCATAGGGTAAAAATGTCAGGTGAACCAAAACTCACCCTGCTAGGTTGTGCTAATCTTTATTGCAAGGCTTGTAAATAGGGTAAAAAATGGTTGGTACTGCTGATGTGTGTCACCTCCTGACCAAATGGTGGCCAGCATCCCGGAGGAGAGTACTGTAAAGTGTATAGGTAAATTTGACTGGAAGAGGAGTCTACAGCAAGTTACCGGAGACATCATGAGGCGAGAAACTCAATCAAATTAAAGGTAGGTGCAACTTCTTTATTGGGAACTCTAATGGGTACAACGTTAGTGCAGGGTCAATGCAGAAGTTCCTAGGGGAAGGTGCCTTAAATAACCCACAGAAGGCAACCATTGACTGGGGATAGATCAGAGATGAGGCCATGCATAGTTTGGCCCTAGTGCAGGAACAGACCTCTGGAAACAGAGGGTCTCTAGAAGGGCGAGTCTTCCGGCGGCCATGACCAGGGGCACGACTCTCCAGAATTACAAGTCCTGGATTCAAACCCATCGAAATATTGTGACAAGGCAGTTCATGATTTTTATAGGTTTTAATCATTAGTTAAATGATCTGTAACATTTAAATGTGACAAATTAGCAAAAATTGAAGAAATTGGGTGAGGGGCAAGTACTTTTTCATAGCACTGTACATATGTCTATTTATAACACTTATGGATACTGTATATCAAATAGCAGCCAAGTATATAACTGAAGAGTCTCCACCTTGTGAGCACGAATGCTGCAGCTGAAGTCTAAGGATGACATAATCCATACATGAGTGTAATTTTGACACAACTGTTATACAGGCATTAACATAGCTCTAGACGTCTTCCATGTAGGGAGAGCAAGGTGAGACATTTCCTCCAGATATTTGGTCAAAATTCAAATGAAATAAATCACCAATAAAGTGTATACAAGTCATAGCCAAACTGTAAACTGCTTTCAGTACATACATGGTTCTAACTTCTAGCTAGAAGTATTTCTGGCACTGCACTCTGTCCCTGCAGCTCAAAATTTATCCTACCTAACTTTTAGTAGGCCTGGATAGCATGCGGCCTATGTAATGTACATTTGTGTAAGCTACAGTCTTGGCAGTGGACTGCAAACTATATAATGTTCGTAATCACCAGAATTACAGTACTTAGGATCAGTGGTGTACATAGAGAAGTAAGGGCCCCATAGCAAGGATTACACCAGGCCCCCCACACAGGACAGAAGAGTTTCCGCCTAAACCTCTTTCAATGATCCTTGGGCCATTTTTCCACTGCCTCATTTACTAAAAGTTGTTCCTTTAGAGGGAAGAGTCCTGACCAAGTTTTCACCTCCAGTAGAAGAGGAGATAATCCCAACTAAGACTAGGCCCCCTCTTTCCTTGGGCCCCATAGCAGTCGCATGGTCTGCCGCTATGGTAGTTACGCCCCTTTTTAGGATATACATGTGCATGATTAGATAGTACCACCAGACATAGGCTTCAGAAATATGACTAAATTTACTTTAGAGGTCTACGTCATTTGCTGTCGCACAGGGTGCATCAGCCGCCTCTGCTGAAGGGGGTACCGCTGATGGCCTGCTGTCCAAGGCATGTGACCACGAATCTTAAAGGATTCTTGCTTAGACATTGTATAGCACGGTTATTAGATAGATTAGATAGTTATTACATTATGAACTTACCAATTGCTTGGTCCCTGGTTGTTGCTATTATTTGGGCACTGTATCGGAGTGTTATTTGATCAATGTATGGCACTCTTATTTAGGTGCCTTACTATAGGCCTTAATAACTAGGCACTGTTTGATATAGTTATTTGTGAAAGTACACATACTAGGGGGAGGGTATGACAATGGAAAGTATGGTTGTTCCCTTTTTTCTGTGGATCACCGAGAGTCCCAGATGTTGAACCCCTACTAATCAAAATCTTATAGTATATCCAGGGCCTGAACAGAACAGCTGTGACATTGGCCATAATGCTTGTCATCCAGCCAGAGTAAGAAATGGCTACTTTGAAATCCTAAACAGATTTTTCAGAATTTTGGGACTTTTTAATTAACCCCAATATCATGTGGTACTTAAAGGGAACCTGTCAGCTCTGAAACACCCCCTAAACTAGAATAAGCGGTGTATAGTGTAAGTGATGCTGAATCCAAATATGTAAGTTTTATCTTCATACTCACTGTCATTCCAACACTGTGCTCCCACAAACCTGCAGTAAAATGCAGTGAGAGGACTCGTCTTTGAGTCCTCTCCATTATGTGAGTGAGCACTGGAGTCCAGTGAGTGCATTTTACTGCTGGTTTGTCAGAGCACAGCGTCAGAATGGAAGTGAGTACGAAGATAAAACTTACATAACCGGACTCGGTGTCACTTACACTATACAACGCTTACTGTAGTTTGGAGGGTGTTTCAGAACTGACAGGTTCCCTTTAATGAAAGTATTATACTCACCGTCTCCCCTCTGCACCCTTCAGCCATCTTCCAGTCCCTGGCTTGTTAACTTCTGGCCAGGGTACGGACAGGGAGCAGAAGAGTATAAGTCTATCATGAGGTAACACATGCTATGGGGCTAATTGAAGGCCCAAATTTTGGAAAACCCTTTTAAGTACTTATATAAATTGGTGAATTTTTAAAGAGGGCGTCTTATGAAGAAAACTCCATTCCATATGCCCTATAAGGGAATATGAATATTATAGGGAAGGTCCCCACTCAAGACCCCTCTCTATTAGCCAGAATGGAGAGCTGCTCTGCATGAGCAGCTCCTGAAGAGTCAAGGTGTCTTTGTACTATAAGGATGGCCATTCATCTGAATGGCTGCCATTTAATCCCTTCATGAGCAGCGCCATACATGAATGGCCTGGTCGGGTCTTTAAAGATGTTTTAAGCAGAAGACACCAGGGCTAATGTCTGCGATCAGTGATGACGCCAATCGCAGACATGTAACCCCTTAGATACTGTGGTCAATTGTGACCACGGCAGCTGAGGAGGCTTTTTCCGCGTTGAGATCAGAGAAACCGTTTGTTGCTGGTGCTGGCCTGGAGTCTGCTGGAGGTTATCATGCACAGGTATATTCCTATGGAGGCCTGCAGGTGGCATTGCTCCATAGGAATATATTGAGTCTTCCATAGGCTACATTCTTAAATAAATGCAGTCTATGGGGGAAACAATTTAATAATCACATGGTAATGTCTCCTAGGGGGAACATATAAAAAAAAAAGTTAAAAAAAAAAAGGAAAAAAGTTTTTTAAAAATATGAAAAAATTATAAAATTCAAATCACCCTGTTTCTCTATATAAAAAAATAAAAAAGCCAGTAATGATAATTTGCATATCTGTGGCCCAAAATCTAAATGGCCGATTTTCAATTTTTTCATTGCTTCACCTTCCCAAAAATTGAATAAAAGGTGATCAAAAAGTCAAACACACAAATTAAAAGATAAGAAAAATTATATAAATGTGGTATCACTGTAATTGTACTGACCTGCAAAATAAAGGCGACATATAAGTTTTACCACATAAGAAACACCATAAAAAGAAAACCTTTAAAACCATGGCAGAATTGCGATTTTATTTTTTCTAATTCCACCCCATTTGAAACTTATTCCCAGCTTCCAATGATGTTTCATGCAATATTACATGGTGCCAATAGAAAGTAAAACGTATCACTCAAAGAAACAAGCCCTCATATGGCTATGTGAATGAGAAAATTAAAAACGTTATGGCTCCGGGAAAGCAGGAAGTGAAAAATGAAAGCACAAAAACGGGAAATCGCCCAGGGATGAAGTAGTTAATACTACATTATCTGTCAGCTGTTTTCTGGGGGTGCCAGAAGCAGGTCCTGAGGTGATCTTACTCCAGCAAACACTTTTGGAATTTGTATTTTAGGAGGAAAAGCCCTTTAAGAACAACTATGTTTGCTCTTCTTGTATATTATGGTTGGATTTTTCATAAATTACTGTGATTCCTCATAATGACACCTATAAGACTAAAATAGAATGGGGCAGACTGGAGAACATCGGCGCTCCATCAATTTCAGGTGAAAAAGGTATTATCCTGACAAACTAAAGTTGTGTCGTTTGCAAATCTCCTTAAACGCAAGGTCATTCTGTCTATGGAGAAATTATAGATCCCGTGGCACAGTTTTTTTCTGCTTTGAATTAGGAACATAGTGTAACTGCACTTAAAATAATAACCATTTAATAAATGTTAATTGAATTGTTTTACAGAGACAGAAAGCATACGGAGTAGAGAGGAAGCCAAAGTAAACTCTGCAAGGTCCGATGAGATTACTCATAATGTTCTTTCCAAATATTTAGCCTTCTGTGTTTAGCGAAGAGCTGAATCTGTGCAGCACTAAACAAGGCTACTTTACAGACATGTAATCATCCTGCTCCTTATTAATTAAAGGGGAACTGTTATTTCATTATCTGCTGCTTTAGAGCTGGCTTTAGAGGTGTGCAATCGGCGCAGTAACATGGAGCTCATCTGCTGTCCCTGCTGAATGGGGTGCAACAGACGGCCTGGCACTCGAAGGCTGGGACCACCACAAATCTTAATACTGTATTACAGAAATATCTAGGAATTGATTGTAAAGTGCCAGCTTTTGCTGACAACTGTGCAGGATTCTTAAAATCATGTTCCATTGTAAAATATTACAGAAAGGCCTCCATAAACTGGCAGCATGGACAAGTACGTTGCAGATTAATTTTAATGTTAATAAATGGAAAATAATGCACTTAGGCTGTAGTAAATGTATTACTGTGTGTACATTAAATGGAGTAAAACAGGACCACAGAGCAAGAGATGGACATGGGGAGTCT
The DNA here is from genome assembly GCA_900303285.1 of Rhinella marina. NCBI lineage: Eukaryota > Metazoa > Chordata > Amphibia > Anura > Bufonidae > Rhinella > Rhinella marina. The sequence continues at coordinate 193,125 of ONZH01012843.1, forward strand.
GGTTACAAACAGCAGTACTCAATACCAGGCAGCAGTTGCGAAAGCTAAAAATATTATCAGATGTATAAAAAGAGAGAAAAAACTGTGATCCCGATATCATTTTACCCCTTTATAAATTCCTTTTAAGGCTTCATCTTGAATATGGGATTCAGTTTTGAGCTCCACATACAATAAAGGATATAGGAGAGCTAGAAAGGGTTCAGAGGTGGGCGACTACAATGAGAGGCTTAAAGGGTTTTTACCAATTTGCGTCAATATCCTTTAAAATAATCATGTATAAAGGCAGCTGTAATATCGTAATATATTTCTTTTATCTTTATTGCTCCGATCTCCCGTCTGGGCTGTGGTCACATGACCATGTCCATGCAACTCTTCTTTATCTCCTGTGATGTTATGTCCATGGGCGGGGCAGTGATAGGGGAGTGTGCAGTGACCGGGGTGCCGTGGTTGCTACGGGGGCGACCCTCTCCCCCTCCAGGGCCCTCTAAGGTGATTTTCCTTTATGTCCCAGGGGTAGGAGTGCCAAGGGGTATCTAGGCCACTCAAGTCTTTGGTGGGATTGTCACGGTGTTCCTACCTAGTGAGACGAACAGGCCCCAGGCGGTGGCTCCGGCTGCAGAAAATTACTAGTAGTAGTAATTGAGGGTCGTCAGATGGGAATGATGCGCAGACTTTTTGGAATGGTTCAACGTAGTTTTATTAACTTAACTTTGAATGCAAATAACTCAGTTCATCCTTCAGCTTGGTGTCCAGCAAGTGCAGCTTTATGCATACTTGGAAGATGCTTAGGAATACAGGTTTCAGGCTTCCTGTTCTAAGCTGAGGTTACCTCTTAAGTCTGGCTTCCCTTGAGAGTATTGTTGTGCCTTATTGCAGGCTATATTACTCAGTCTTTAGGGTACAGCAGAGCTGAAGGTGCTCTGCTGTCCTACACATGTCCTCCCCGGACAGGGTACAGGGGACAACTGCCTGACTAAACTGTCCTTTCCTCCTCACTGCAGGAAGTTGGAAGAACTTAACTTCTCTCCAGCAGAGGGGGCCAGAATGGACTAAGGACAGTACCATTCTGGTAAAACTACATCTGAATCTGCCATAGTATTTACTGACACCTGCTGGTACACCAGGTACATTACATGGGAAACAGTTGCATAACATTGCATATAATACATATTAATGCTGGTGATGACATCAATGCACAGAATTACGTTTTTTAGAGTAGCACACAGATAGGAGCTGGTTACGCAGAGTTGTAACACTACTCTGGGGTGTTACAAGTGTCTATGTAAGTAGCTGGGTGGGAGGAGCTATAAACTAGCTGGGTGTTGTTAGGGACAGGGCTGGAACTGCGGCAAAGAAAGGAAAAGTGCATCATGGGTTTGGTTGGATACAGGAACAGGAAGTGCTACATACACGATGGAAACAAACCAGTGTGATTGGTTTACATGGTGCAAATAGGTCAAATTGAAAAAAAAAAAGTACATGATGTAAGCAGCTACATAACTATATCTGTTATAAACCATAGTAATCCCAGGTAAAAACTGTGAATCGTGGAAGTGTGCGGTCCATGGTTTCCACCGACCAATCATGCAGGGCGGACTGGGAACTTAAAGTAGCCCTGGGAAAAACCTAAAACTGGCCCCAACTTGTAGACGGGTTAAAATTGACAGAAGGGGGGGGCAACAGAAGTAGGAGGAGCCAACAATACCATAGCGCAGAACAAAATACCGCCCAGCAGAACCCAATACCACAGTGTAACACGAAATACCTCTGCAATAGAACCAGATACCAAAGGGCAGTACAAAATACTGCCTTTGGAAAACCAAATACCACAGTACAGCACAGAATATTGCTGCCCACACGACAATATGAAACTGTATCATCGTCCTGAGGACAGCAATACAGTTGAATTCAGGAGGGCACCTGAGGCTGTTGGCCAGGTGCATAAGTGGCTGATGCTCCTACATTAATATGTATCTAGCTGGTGGCCAAGAGGAGGACTTGGGTGACCCTCTGGGCATCGGCCCACCTGGAAATTTCCCTGTAGGGTTTATGGCCAGTCTGCCCATGCACTCATGTATACGTATTCACACATCAGTGAATGTGTGTCTGTGATGACACCACGGAAGCATGCACTATTTTTGTCAGTGATTATGGATCCCTCATGCACATTATAGTCACTGGGTCCGTGAATACCACTGACACGACAAGGATGGCATTCATGTTCAGTCAGTGATTTTCATGGTCCGTTGGTAGGACATGCTCTGTAAACTAATTATCAGCCTTGCAGACTGAACTATCCTAATATATCACTGAATGGCCCTGGAAAAAATATAAAAGTTGTCCCATGTTGTTAGTGGGCCCAAATTGACAGTAGATATTTCCAACTCAAGTACATGGGACTAGAAAGAATATATAGAGGAAGTATAGTGTGCTACACTTTGGTATATGGTTCTGCAGCACACTATACCGCCCCAGCAGAACTAAATACCACAGTGCAGCACAATATACTGCCCCAGCAGAACCAAATACCACAGTACAGCACAATATACTGCCCCAGCAGAAACAAATACCACAGTGCGGCACAATATACTGCCCCAGCAGAACCAAATACCACAGTACAGCACAATATACTGCCCCAGCAGAAACAAATACCACAGTGCGGCACAATATACTGCCCCAGCAGAACCAAATACCACAGTGCAGCATACCGCCCCAGCAGAACTAAATACCACAGTGCAGCACAATATACTGCCTCAGCAGAACCAAATACCACAGTGCAGCACAATATACCGCCCCAGCAGAACCAAATACCACAGTGCAGCACAATATACTGCCCCAGCAGAACCAAATACCACAGTACAGCACAATATACTGCCCCAGCAGAACCAAATACCACAGTACAGCACAATATATCGCCCCAGCAGAAGCAAATACCACAGTACAGCACAATATACTGCCCCAGCAGAACCAAATACCACAGTGCAGCACAATATACTGCCCCAGCAGAACCAAATACCACAGTGCAGCACAATATACTGCCCCAGCAGAACCAAATACCACAGTACAGCACAATATAGTGCCCCAGCAGAACCAAATACCACAGTGCAGCACAATATACTGCCCCAGCAGAACTAAATACCACAGTGCAGCACAATATACTGCCCCAGCTGAACCAAATACCACAGTGCAGCACAATATACTGCCCCAGCAGAACCAAATACCACAGTACAGCACAATATACTGCCCCAGCAGAACCAAATACCACAGTACAGCACAATATACTGCCCCAGCAGAACCAAATACCACAGTGCTGCACAAAATACTGCCCAGCAGAACCAAATACCATAGTGCAGCACAATATACTGCCCCAACAGAACCAAATACCACAGTACAGCACAATATACTGCCCCATCAGAACCAAATACCACAGTGCTGCACAATATACTGCCCCATCAGAACCAAATACCACAGTGCAGCACAATATACTGCCCCAACAGAACCAAATACCACAGTACAGCACAATATACTGCCCCATCAGAACCAAATACCACAGTGCAGCACAATATACTGCCCCAGCAGAACCAAATACCACAGTGCAGCACAAAATACTGCCCCAGCAGAACTAAATACCACAGTGCGGCACAATATACTGCCCCAGCAGAACTAAATACCACAGTGCTGCACAAAATACTGCCCAGCAGAACCAAATACCATAGTGCAGCACAATATGCCGCCCCAGAAGACCTTCTCAGGACAGCGTCAGATCATTATGTACCTGACCAGCATCTGGGCTCAAGTGGCAGGATTTTCCCTGTAGGGTCTATTGCCAGTCCTCCCCTGAATGGCATCATCTCTAGCTGGATGTATGAGTTTTTCCACCTAGGGTCTAGGATCTTCTGGCTAGGTCTCTAGCTTTACCATTCAGTTTGATGCTTTTGCTGCATCAGGGACTGGTAGGTTACATCCATATGTTATAACACTCATTTACCAGAATTATAGATCATGTAATCCCGTGTACAGCATTTCTATCCTATGTGTTTCAGGTTTTACATTTTAGATCTATCACTTTTGCTTTCAGGTTGTAGCTTTAAAAATTTAAAGCACCAAGAGGGAACATTGCAGCACTGCCAGCTCCTGCAGAGAGAACTGAACAGGACAATCAAATGACAGTTCAGCACATAAAATAGCAATTGTGGCTCAGGGAAAGTGCAGTGTTCTTGCAGGTCAGATTCAAATGTGTTAAGTGTTGCAGTGTAATTTATACATTAAGTGGATACCATACAAGTATACAGAGGGTTTCATTGGGAAAAGCTATATCCCTATATTAATAAGTTATATTAATAGAATTATTATAGAATTATTAGAATTATTATTAGAATTATTAGAATTATTATATTAATAGAATTAATAATAGAATAGAATCCTACACCTGCAACTGCAGAGTCGCATCCATGTTACAAAGACATAAAGTGCACAAGGGGCATGCTGTTAAAGTTGCTGTACAGGATTTTGATATTGATAGCCTGTCCTCTGGATAGGCCATCAGCAGGGGCGTAACAATAAGGGAAGCCATTGCTTTAGGGCCTGAACTCAGAAGGGGCCCACCCAGAAGTAGGACTAAAAGATTTTGTTGTAAGGGCTCCCTCAACAGTATTATAAAATGAGATTATATACAGAGACTTTCGGAAATGGACTGAGTAGTTGCCAGGATTCGTCTGAGAGAAAGATCTTGACTAGCCACAGGAGTCAGGGTTGCATGGGAGTTGGGGGTTGTGAAGAATTTGCTAGGGTGGAGGGACCCTTGGGGCCAAGTCATTTCTAGTTACACCACTGGCTATCAGTATCAGATTGGCAGGGCTCCGACACCCCAGCTTATCAGCTGCTACTTTGAAGCTCTGGCGCCAGAACTACACAGCTCTGTCCATTGTGTAGCGGGCACAGCTGGTAACAGCAGCACTGCTCCCATTACCTTCATTGGGAGCAGTGCTGCAGTTACCATCTTCCTCCACTACAGAATGGACAGCGCTGTGTAGTTCCTGTGATTTATAAGTTAACAGCTGATTGGTGGAGGGTGTCAGATTCTCACCAATCTAATATTAGACAATAACTTTAACCCCTTAGTGACTGCCCATATATTGTTTTTTCTGGCAGCTGTTCGGCAGTGTAGCTATGTCCCTGCCCTCTACCATAACATGCAATTAATTTTTATTTATATTGAGAAAGCAAAGAAGGCCAGACGAAGTGCAACGTAGCACGAAATGGCCGTCGCCTGTTTTGTCCATATCCTATGTACCAGCTTGTGAATAAAGGATAATTGTTTTGGATGGTGAGTGCCATGGATTGTTCTTCTCTTTCTCAATATGCTGGATGATCTACCATAAGAGAATCACTGTGTACCGATATACACATAGAAGTAGTGGCATGAGGGTATATAAGCAGTAGTAGTGCCAGTCCTTCTATTTATATATCATTTCTATTCATACAGTAAGCTAGCTCTGATGAGCGTTAAAGGGGTTATCTCATGATGGACAATGGGGGCATATCACTAGGATCACTTATAGGTGTGGGTTCCACCGCTGGGACCCGCACCTATATCCAGAACGGAGCCCCGCAAGGTGGTGGCTGGAGGACTCTAGTCCGGCCACCACCAAGCTGGCTCCCCATAGAAATAAATGGGAGCCTACCGTGCATGCGTAGCCCCTGCTCCCATTCATTTCTATGGAGCCGGCAGAAATAGCCGAGCCAACGCTCGCTTATTTTTGCTGGCCCCATAGAAAATGAATAGAGGGTGGCTGCACATGCACAGTACGCCCTCCTTCACTTTCGGGGCTCTGTTCTGGATATAGATGCGGGTCCCAGCAGTGTCTATAAGACAATGGGGGCATATCCTAGCAATATGCCTCCATCGTCCATCATGAGACAAACCCTTTAATACACACTCACAAAATCATCATCATATATGTCAGTTTCTAGTACCGCAGTCCTCGTTAGGTGGTGCCACATCTTCAGGTTTTTTGATACAATTTTACATGCCAAAGCGAGAAATGGAATTCTAAAAAAAAGAGACGTAATATCTGCCGTTAATAATTTCTCTCCTTTTATCATCCACTCCTGATTTTGGTTTAAAAAAACTGCATAAAAACCTGCATGCATGGCTACATCTTCAGAATGGAAAGCAGTTTTGATGAAATTTTTTCTGAGCCAAAAACAGAAGTGGATCCATAAAATTGCTGCCCCAGCAAAACCAAATCCCACAGTGCAGCATAAGATACCGTCCTATAGTGTTGAGCGAGCATGCCTACGCTCGGGTCCGCTCGGTGTTCGGCCGAACACCAAGTGTACTCGAGCATAATGCTCGAGTCTCTTCCCCGCACTGTAATGTAGGCTAATGCGTACGAATTTGTATACTAATGCGTACGCATTGTGCGCTAATGAGTACAAATTCAGTTAATTAGCATACATTTACGAGTGAAAGGAGTAAAAGAGGAGAAGTCGCGATTCTGACCTTGTTCTATTAACCAGACACCCTCCCCTCTTCCAAGCGGGGGGGGGGTGCCTGGTTTAGTCCCATTGTCTAACATTATGCTCGGGTGCTCGGCCAGAGCACCCGAGCATACGAGCACAGAGGTGCTTGCTCAACACTACTGTCCTATCACCATACAGAGGATGCAGGGGCGTAGCTATAGGGGAAGCAAGGGAAGCGACTGCTTTGGGGCCCAGACCCACAAGGGCCCCCCCCCCCTAAGGAGGAAGACTAAAAGATTTTATTGTCAGGGGCCCCTCAACAGTATTACACAATGACAATATATATTATATACAGGGACACTGTAGGAAACAGGTGGAGCGGCTTGTTTTTGAGTTCAGTCTTGATTAGCCACAGGAATGGGGGTTGCACGTGAGTTGGGGGTTGCAAAGAAGTTGCTGGGGGGTGGGGGCCCATTCAAAAATGTGCTGTGGGGCCCAGTCAGTTGTAGTTACGCCACTGAGAGGATGGCGATGCAGTTGAATTCAGGAAGTCACCTGCGATGCCGGACAGGTGCAAAAGTCCCTGATATGGATATCGGACAACCTCTTTAATACATTCTATTAGCATAGAATTACAGCTCCTTCTACATAGATGACCCACATTAGCAATGGACGTTCCTGTGGTTTGCCTAGAGATTGCATCTAGTTTCTATATATGCAGTGACCCAGAACATCACTGCTAAAGAATTAAATGTTATGATTTATTAGAGTCTTATGCTAGGGTATTCTCTGTTTGCTTATGTATGTGAGTCCCACATGGTTATGTATGGGCAACATATACATATTTACCAACATTTCTGGTGGTAAAATCAGGACTTTTAAGTCCTGCCCCGATAACTCCCAAACCCACCAGGACACACCAATTTATGGGCATGGTTTTTGTTAGCCCCCACCCATTTTTGGCCCGGGACAGCGCAAATTTGCTCGGACAGTATTATCAGTATTAGTAAAATCAGGGACAGTCCCGGCAAATTCGGGACAGTTGGCAAGTAGTTAAGAATGGCAGCCTCCTAATGCATCTATAAAAATAAGCTGGGTAGTTGGTTAAAAAAATCTACCCAGTTTTTATATATTGATATAGGTAGGTTGAGATGCTGTGCTTGGGGACTGGGGGCCCACCTTTGTCAGGGGCCCAACAGTGGATTTACCTGCTCCTCTGTGGGCCAGCTGGAGCCCGGACAAGATGTACATGTGTGACCTCCTGAGAAGTACGCCCAAAAAGAAGCCTGGTCCAGGGAATCTTCATCCCTGAGAATGAAAACTGCCAGAGAAGCAACTGAACTGAGAGGCTACTCCTAACATAAAGTGCACAGATTTAGGCTAGTTTCACATTAGTGGCATGCTTCTCCGGCAGGCTGTTCCAGCGGGTGAACAGCCTGCCAGATTCGTGCTGCCGCTAGTGCACGCCTGCGGCCGGAACTGTGCTCCGGCCCCATTCATTATAATGGGGACGTGCCAGAGTTCCAGCTGCAGCACGGCAAACATGCCAAGAGGTGGCCGGAATAAAACTTCAGGGATGAACGAGGGCCATGTGATAACACCATGCATCAGCCACATGGCCTAGTTGCAGCTCAGCCCCATTCAAGTCAATGGGGCTGTAGTGAAATACAAAGTATAGCCACTATACAATGTACGGCGCTGTCCTTGGAAAACTACCAGGAGCCTCCTGTCCTTAACAGAGCTCCGGTGAGCGTGGTGGCTCCCTGAAACAACCGACTGGCCGGGTTCCACTTTAAACTATATAAATTTGTTCGAAATTAATAGCCATGTAATAGAGGTGCTATCCTTTAAGGGTTTTGCCCCATGAATAATATTCTGCAATTTTCAAATCAGCATGTGAATCTTTTTGTAATTGCGTGTAGTTAAAAAATGTATTATAGTACTTTATCTGTAGCGCCACCTGCTGTTCTTTCTTTTTCTAATTTATCTGTCCTGCTCACCGAGATGGCCGCACATGCCCAGTTCCATCCTTCAAATGCTACTACCTGCAGCAGAAAGGACACACTCCCTGAGCTGACAGCTTGAAATAAATCTGGCAGAACAAATGGAGCAATGAATGGTGAGATCTCTGGATCCATGTGAGGTACAGGGCTGGTTCTTGTTAGAAAAATTTTGTCATGTACTAGATTATATCTGATTTTCGTTTTTAATGATGGGTTAACCCCTTTAACACTGGCACCAATGCACATGAAAACCCCCCTTTTAAAAATTTAGCACTTGTTCCTAGGATGTCAGATTTATATTTTCCACTGCTAGGATTGCCCATGTGTTTAGAGATCAAACTGAAAGCTTGAAGTGCACTGTCAGACATTAAAGGGGTTACCCGAGACTAAAAAATGTCCCCATATGCCCGGGCCCCTCACACTGAATCTACTCACCCGGCTAACTGTGCCGCTCCTGGTCCCCGCACCGCCACTTCTCCCCGTGCGCGGATGAAAACATTCGGTGTTGGGGAGGAGCAGCCAATGGCAGGCAGTGAAGGTCTGAGGAGCCCGGGCATATGAGGGACATTTTTTAGACTCAGATAACCCCTTTAAATCTAGAAGTGAATGGTTTTATTTTTATTTGTATTCCCCATGTCGCTTCCTTTTCAGACAGTTTCTGTGGTTCTTATTTGCTTTAGTTTTCTTACAGGAACTCAATATAACACTTTACAACCTCATAGTTCCTCTTTTACCTTTTGTTTTTCGCTGTAAATTTTCAGGTTGCTTCAAATATCTTGAAATGTGCAAAATGACTGTTCCTCCTACATATTGCTGGGCACAGGTGTTTGTATCTTTGCAGTGAGTGCCTTACAAATCAAAAGCATTGCAGCTATAAAAATCCAGGTAAGGGTGCTGCCACACACTGGCCACATGCTATAACTGCATTGTGAAGGCATGTTTGTTGATGCAGACACTCGGTTTTCACCTGCATCACAACTGTGCTGTTCAGTTTTTTTAATGTAGTTTTTGAAGCCCAAAACAGGGATAAAAAATAAAACTTTATGTCCTTAAGGAGCCATTCACATTGGTGGATTTTGACACTGTCAAAATCCGCTGCATATACTGTGGCAGGAAACTTTAGAGGCCACGGACCTGCTTGCGGCTTAGCTCCATTAAACAGCCGCCGTGGTTCCAAAATCAGTTCCAATTATTTCAATGAGGCAGCAAGCACATGAGAGCAGATTTATCAAAACTGGTGTAAAGGAAAAGTGGCTTAGTTGCCTCTAGCAACCAATCAGATCCCACGCTTTATTTTTCTGAGCTCCTTTGGAAAATGAAAGGTGGAATCTGATTGGTTGCTATGGTGTGGAAATTGACCTGCAGTGCGGATTTTGAAATCTGCAGCATGTCTATTGTTGTTGCATTTTTTGTGTGCAGATTTTACTCTTTTCAATGGAATGATGAGATCTGTGGCAAAACTGCATTTAACCTGCACCAAAATACACAATTATAAACTGCGGAATTTGGTGCGGATATGGTGCAGAAAAGCACGTAAATCCACACAGAAACTCATGCGGATATTATGTGCGTTCACCCGATGGCCTAAGGGTACGATCACACGGTCAGGTTTCCTGATGCAGTTTTGGAAGCTGAAATCAAAAGTGAATTAAAAATAAAAAGTTGCATCTGTCTTTTAGGGCTGTCTCACATGGGCGAGTCCATTGCAGGAATCTTGCTCCGTGTGTGAGCGTGACCCTCTTTTCTGGACTTGCAGGAGCGCTGGGCATTATCATGATTTATAATGCTATGTGTCTCTGCTTGACCTTATCTCTACAGAATCATGGTGACATAAAGCTGTCACTATGATTCTGTAGAAGTAAGGTAAAGCAGAGGCACATATCATTATAAATCATGATAACGCCGTGTGCTCCTGCAAGTCCAGAATGGAGGATCACGCTCACACACGGAGTGCGATTCCCGCAATCTACTTGCCCGTGTGAAACAGGCCTTATACTCTCTCTCCTTTTAGGCTAGGACTACGTGGTAACACTGTTCACGTGATAGCTGTCGCAGCCAGGATCAGAGAGTAGCGGTGATCCCATAGAAATGAACGGGATCACTGGAAGAGTCGCAAGAAATATAACACTGCTGGATTTCTAGTGACTGGCGCGGTGATCCCATTAATTTCTATGGGATGACCACTACTCTGCGATCCTGGCTGTGACCAGTGTCGCTGTGTAGTCCTAGCCTTGTGATTCACTCTTGATTATGCCTTCCAAAACTGCATGCAGAAACCTAACTATGGCCTGAGGATGTATCTAATTTATGAAGAGGCACATACCCGCTTTTCAGAAAGTGGTAGGGCCTGCATAGAAATGCCACTTGTGACAAAATTTGTGGCAATTGAGCCCCATTGGGGACAGTTGGATACTAATGTCTGTAAAGCGCTGCGGAATATGTCAAAGTGCATTAAATAAATAAATAAATAAGTGGTGTTAAAAAGGTCACAAGCACAGGGTTTACAACTAGTGTTGAGCGAGCTTCAGGTTATCGAAGAATCCCATTATGAATTCCGCTACCACGGACCATAACAGAATTCGGAATCCATAACGGGATTCTTTGATATCCAAACCCTGAACTTTGGACACCGAACTTAAAACACAAGTTTGTTCAACACTATTTGCAACATTTTAATGCCAGAAAAATGTAGGGGGAATGATACATTTTTACCAGTAAGGGCTCGTTCACATCAGCGTTATGCTTTCCGTTTGTGTTTTCCGTTATAACATGGTTATAACGGAAAATAACGGAAACCATAAGACGGAAGTCAAAACGGAAGCCTTTAGAGGCATTCCGTTTTAATCCGTCATAATAGAAGCCTATGAGAATCATAACGGATCCATTTGGTTCCCGTTATGCAAAACGGAAAACAAAGTCCTGTCGACAGGACTTTGTTTTCCGTTCAGCATAACGGAACTCAGACGGATCCTCTAAAGGCTTCCGTTTTGACTTCCGTCTTATGGTTTCCGTTATTTTCCGTTATAACCATGTTATAACGGAAAACACAAACGGAAAGCATAACGCTGATGTGAACCCACCCTAAGAATGCCAGAATAGGTGCAAGTGTTTTTTTTTTTTTTTCCACCCATGAGGGACACTGTTGAGACATCCTTCACAGCGGACATGACTTGGCCAGTCGTATCACTAAAAACCGTACATCCAACAGTGGACGCTACAGCCACCATTACACAAGTACTATTACACACTATAAATTCCAATGGAAGAGACTTGAGACGGAAGATGGACATAACTCCCATCTGTGCCCAAATCCATACATCGTTATCTGGGAAGAATTTCACTGTGTACATTTTAGGCTGTGTTTTGCTATTGTTGGATGTACTACTACTGCTATTTTGTACTAAAGTGAGACATTTATTCTGGTAAATCTGCCCTGGTTACTGATTCCTGTATTATACCCCAGACAATGTACTCTACACACCCTGCCTTGCACCTATCCAAACACCTGACATCATTGGCACCCCAACTACCATCAGGCAGGAGCCCCAGAATCAGGGTGTGCCCCAAGGAAAGAAAGGGTGTGCCCTCCTTTCGCTGCAACGGCCTGTGATAGATTGTAATAGCCTGATCCACTACCACTCCCATTCTCTGCTGGGGCTCACTGCACGTAGTCCCTTAAAATTGCACAGTGCCCCATTGTTGTTTGCCTCTTCTCCAGTGTGTGTTTGCCCTGTGGGATGGTGGCGACTCTTGTGCGTATAGTACATGTGATGTTCTCTCTTCTCCTTACATCTCGTGTGTCTGTATTATTATAGGGGGAGCAGCAGAATTGAAGGAGAGCCTGGCCACTGCTGGGAGCCGGTCTGACAGCAGCCATTCAGCGACAGCAGATTTGTTGCAGAAATTTCTGCAGCTGTCCTATTTATTTGACTGGGGCTTTCAAAAATCCATATGCTTTCTGGCAAAACAACCTCATTCAGATGAGCAGAATTGATTTTTAGTCCCATAAATTTCTGCAACAAATATACCACGTATGTGAATTCATCCTTAGAGAGCAGTTGCGCGGTCAGGTTTCGCGATGCCGTTTTGGAAGCCAAACTCAGGAGCGGATCATAAAAGGAGAGAAACGTCTACACGGCGATTTTGGGCAGTATGGCAGGGCTGCCGTAGAAATCAATAGGGTCACAGAGCGAACTGCAATGTTGTAAATCACGAATAATATTTGGGGGCCTTAATGTAAATTTTGTATCGGGGTACAGCTACACGGTGATCTTGGTCACATGATATGTGTGCGTGCAAGTATCGCAATATAGCAGAGTAGTCATAGAAAAGAATGGGATCAGTGTGGCTTCTATAGTTGCCCCAAACCCAGAATTGCAAAAAAAATCCGGCAGGGTTGGATTTTTTGAGATTATGCTGTCGCGGCAATTTTACAACCCCCCCCCCCTTCCCACCCAAATTTGCAAATCTGCAAAACACGAATACCAACCATGTGCCTTCTGCATTTTACGGAACGGCCTCCCCTTTATAGAACTGTCCTTTCCTTGTCCACAAGAATAGAACATGTTCTATTTTTTTTTTTTTTTGCGGGGCAACGGAACAGATTTTTGGGGCCTCATTAAAGTGAATAGGTTATCATCCAATCCGCAAAAAAATGCGAATCGGATGTGGACAAAAAACACGGCCGTGTATATGGGGCTTAATATTAAAATTTGTATAAAAATTTGCACTGCTATTGCCCTCTTCCAGATTTTCAAAAGTTGGCAGGTATGGTGCTTAGCTGTAACTCATGCACACAAACGTATTTTCTTTCCGCGTCCATTCATTTAATTGGGTCCGAAAAAAAACAGAAGTTACTCTGTATGCTTTCCGTTTCCATATGTCCGTTCTGCAAAAAAATAGAACATCTCATCTTGTTGTCTGCATTATGGACAAGGAGAGGATTGTTCTATTAGGGGCCAGCTGTTCAGTTCCGCAAAATACGGAATGCACATGGACGTCATCCGTATTTTTTGTGGCTCCCTGTTATTGCGTACATAATACATACGGTCGTGAACATGAGCCCTTATTTATATTTGTCTCTAGGAAAGCTGGTTGGTAAATATGTTGTCATTACACTTCCTATACCAGTTGTCAGGGCACAGGGGATCATTCAGGGATGTGGGAAAGCTGGGTGACTGCTCTTTTAAGGGCTATACTGACAGAAGTAGAATTGGTTGTCTCTTATAAAGCAATGCCTGGGTAGAAGTTTTACAATGGAACAGTAGAGGGCGACACAAGGACTTCTATGTACGGAAGGAAGAAAGAAAGGAAAAAAAACCCTGCTTGTCGAGGGTTTTATTACCAGCGCTGCCTGCAGTGTGCAGAGGTGGCCGCTAGAGGCAGTGTTGCCCCCGCAGTTTCGGGCACAGGCTTCCTGGTTGATCGCTCAGCAGGCAGCAGAAGGGCTCTGGTCAGTGTGCGGCTTGCTGCAGAGGATCCCTGTGCCAGGGCTGCTTAGAAAGGAAGGGAAGAGGACTGCGCCCACTCCTAATCCAAGTGCCAACCCAGGGAGGGGTGAGAGAAACTTTTTTTTTTTCTTTTTTTTTTTCTGTGTGCCCAGCCTGTGTGTGAGAGGATCAGAGACTGTGTACAGATACTGCATGCAGGTGCCTCGGTGCTGGGGGCTCTGGCATGGACAGGGGAAGATCTGCAGCAGCTACAGCAACGCACTGACAGCAACCTGCATCCAAAAATCAGGCCCCTGATCTGCTTTACCTGTCCCAGGAGGGTCATCCACCGAGTCTATGGCTGGAACCATGAGGTTCAATGGCAATTTAAAACTGAAGATAGGTGAAGCAGTAGGTCTGCAGGCGACCAGGTGGTCTCTGAGACACTCCGTCTTCAAGAAAGGCTCTTCTTTACTGGACCCCTACATCACCATCAATGTGGATGAGTGCACCATTGGGAAGACCACCGTCAAGCACAGAACTAATAAGCCCACCTTCAACGAAGAGTTCTGTGTCACTATAAGTGAGGGGAGCAAGATGGAGTTGGCGGTCTTCCACGACACCCCAATTGGCTATGATGACTTTGTGGCTAATTGCAGCCTCAGTTTTCAGGAGCTGCTGAGAAATTGCGGACCCACAGATTCCTTTGAAGGCTGGGTAAGTCAGTGGTGGCCCGAAACGTTCGCTGATCTGTATAGCATGCTCTGTTTGTTTTTTTTTCTTCCAGTGGTAAATGGGTTAATAATGATTAGACATACCTTAAGTAGTAAACATGAAGATCGGCCTACAATTTTGCTACTGGTGCATTGATCTTCATTCCATTTATTTCTTCAAGGGTCCGGCTACACGGCGACCTGTGTTGCAGAAAAGTTGCGTCGCGCAAAAATATGTGCGTCTGCAACTTGCTAGCATGCAACTATTTGGGTACTGTGATTTGGCTCTGAAAATACAACAGAGTCTCATGTCACACGGGACTTACATTAAAGTCAATGGAGAAAAAGTTGTACTTGACCTTTGACACAAGATTTGACATGTCTGGATTTTTTACGACTGTTACAGCGTGTCACATTGCGACCCAATTGACAAATGAGATTTCACGTGACTTGCTTGCCGCCGTACAGCCGAACCCTTAGTCCTGAAAGAAATGATTTTAAAATGACATTGTTATCACTGTAATGGTAATATTTAACAAAATTGTTCTCGTGTTTTCAAAGTAGGATTAGTGAAAATAATAAAGTAAAATAATCAAAGTCACAATTTTGGACCCGAGAGGAAATATTTTCCATTGAATTTCTGATTGTTTTCCCTGCGTGGGGTGATCGGTCTTGTTGATACTGAGTGGATATCAGATTTCTAATCTCTAGGTCATCCTTATCAGCCTTGTGTTACATGACAACATGAAATAAACTTCAATTCTTTCCTGTGGAGCCTCAAGCTGTATTCTGCTCCACTTCATAATTGACATAAGGTCCTCCTTAGGAGGCTTAGGCTGAGTTCACACTTCAGTTGTTTGTTTGGTCAGTTATTTCCTTCAGTGTTTGTGAGCCAGAACCAGTTGTGAAGCTTCAAAGGGATACAGTATAAGGCCTCATGCACACGAACGTGTGCCGGCCGTGCCCGTGCTGCGGGCCGCATACGGCGGGTCCGCAATAAACGGGCACCGGCCGTGTGCAGCCCACATCACGGATCACGGACCCATTCACTTCAATGGGTCCGCGAGATGCGGAGCGGAGGCACGGATCGGAACACCACGGAAGCACTACGGTGTGCTTCCGTGGTGTTTCTGGCCGTGCCTCCGCACTGCAAAAAAGTAGCGCAAGCACTACTTTTTTGTGGTGCGGACCCTCGGATGCGGATAGCGGACCCCATTCAAGTGAATGGGTCCGCGATCCGCATGCGGTGGCCTCACGGTCAGTGCCCGTGCATTGCGGACTGCAGTTTGCGGCCCGCAGCACGGGCACGGCTGGCACACGTTCGTGTGCATGAGGCCTAATGGAAAGATTTCCTCCTGTTCTGTGTTTTTGACCCAATAACTGATGGAAATAACTGACCAAATAACTAAGGTGTGAACTTGGCCTAACATTTGGAAAAAAAAATAAAAAATTACACCAGAATTGTGGTGCAATTTTGGTGCAAAATGCCATATCTTAGGCTATTCCCCCCCCCCCCTTTCCCACAAAGCCCTGCCCCCTATCTGATAAGCCCCACCCCTTTTCAAGCAAGTGGAGGGGGAGTATACAAATCCTAGTTGCACCAAATTTCACCAATTTGTACCACTTTATTGACAGAATCATTAGTAAATCCAGCCCAGTTTGTCTTACCACTAGTGTTTTCTTTATGGCCCTTTAGAAAATGCTTGAAAAATGGCAGGGGCTACATCATGCTGCGTTTTTAAAAAAGAGGCTAGAAATGTAAAAAAAAAACTCATAAAAGTGCAGTACTGATAACCTATATGTGAAACGAGCCTTAGTAATGTTCTCCAGGCTCTCACCTGGTCGCTGGCATACTGATAACCCCTTTAAAGGGGTTCTCCGGGCTTTTAATATTGATGACCTATCCTCAGGATAGGTCATCAATATCAGATCGGCGGGGGTCCGGTACCTGGAATCCACGCCGATCAGCTGTATGGAAGGAAGGCGCAAGCAGTGTGCGCGTGCCGTCTCCCTTTTCTCTTCCTGCTCACCATAGACAGCAGGAAGAGATGGAATGAGAGCACACCGCTTGCCTTCCCTTCATACAGCTGATCGGCAGAGTGCTGGGTGTTGGAACCCTGCTGATCTGATAGTGATTACCTATCCTGAAGATAGCTCATCAGTATTAAAAGCCTGGAGAACCTCTTTAAGGCCAGGCCTCCATGGTAATATCACACACAGAGTGATTACCGTACATTTTGTAATCATGGTAGAGCGCTGCGTGATATCATGCTTTATTGCTGACAACATCAGGGCTCATTCACACGACCGTGATCGGCCCTGATCTACTACGGTATGCCAACCGCGGCTCTCCTGACCCGAACTGACTGTATCAGAAGGAATACGCCTCCCTCACGACTATTGCAGTGTATTCAGGTCATCATGTGAGTACACTACAATAAACCTGCGATCAGATATAAAATGACTGTATCATAAATGACTATGAGGAAATCAGTTCAGGTCAGGAGAACCACTGTCAGCATGGGAGATGCGGCTCCCGGCCCTATCACAGTCGTGTACATGGACCCTATTCTGTGAAGAGAGGAGGTATATAAAATGAATGCAAAAAATATGGCAGTGCAAAACATCTCAACTGCTCCACTTTTCTTTTGCATTACTGGTAATAAATCTGCGGGTGCAAAAGACGTTCTGATTCATGTGAATCACAAGACATGCACCTTCATCTTTTTTCCTGGGAACTTGATACCTTCATTTACCTCCTCCCATCAGCTTCTTTATTCAACATCAGAACGTGTTACAAATTACTTACTAATTAGTTTCAATAACTTTTTCCATATATAAGTGATATATTATCTTGGCATTGGTTGTAGACTTATAAAGGTGCTCATATGCATAAGGTAAATGTAAAAGCTGAACACATTCATTTTGGCCGACAACCAAGTATGTGGGGGGGGGGGGGTACCAGACCTCCCCCATAGGGCACATCTCAACAAAGCCCACCATATCCTGCCCCGATTATATCTCTATCTGAGAGCACAAGGCCTACTTCACACCAGCTTTGTGTGTGGGTATTCTGCTGGTGTGACATTTCCATATATCTACATATCTCAGATAGCGGGTGTGGAGATAGCTGTGATTTCTATTGACATCCTTTGCTTAAAGGAGAGCACTTTTTTTCTTTTGATCCCATTTAGAGATGAGCGAATTTCATATTTTTCGCTTCGTTTCCTGGTAAAAGCAGACTTGCGTTATGGATTCCGTTACCACATGCCATAACGCAATTCTATGACGGAAAACCTTTAGAGGTATTCCGTTATTCATTCCGTCCTAGTAGAAGTCCGCGTTATGGGCCGCGGTAACGGAATCCATAACGCAATTCTGCTTTTACCAGGAAACAAAGCGTGAACGAATTTCATAAGCGGAAATTCGCTCATCTCTAATCCCATTCATAATGAATAAAAATGCTATATTTCAGTAAATATTTCAATACATTTCAACTTTTATGGTATATGGATAGGATATGACTAGAGATGAGCGATATTGCAAATGCGTACGAATAGCGTACAAATTCAATTTGTACGCTATTCGTACGCATTTGCGTATAGATTAAAATATGCGTATGAATAGCGTAGGAATTTTAAAATGCGTACGCAAATACGCAAAAATGGCACTCGAGCATGCTCGCTCATCTCTAGATATGACCCAAATTGGGGCCTCACTGATCCCTTAGAAGGTGTACCACATATCACCTGTATCCGGCTGTGCATGCAACCTCTATTCTTCTTCATGGGAGATATGACAAAAAGCAAACAGTACAATACATAAGATATATATTTGGGATGATTTATTCCTATCAGAGCCCACGCACATGGCTTTGTTACAGAAGACAGTGGCGCCATATTGTGGCACACTTAATGCCTCTGGGTCCAGACCTGAGGGACTCCGTGCGCCACTGTATGGGACAACTTTCCATGGAGCCTTAAATGTGTCATCAGAAAATAACATGTTGTGTTTTTTATGTTGAACATATTTTTAAAGATTTTTTGATATTATTTTTATTTTTCATGACAATTTCTATATTTAAACAAAAACTTAAAATCCTTCATTTTTACACACTAGCCTATAAACCTAATAATAGGCTTTGTTTCTTCTTCTGTCTGTACAGATCACTTTAGTGCAGTTATCTGTTTATCATTACAGGCAGGATTACAATGACCGATAGCACCTCTGTGTATAGATAACACAGCATCCACCATTCACAATAGGTGATTTACTCCTTGCTTAGACAATGACCTCTGCACAGGTCACAGAGCATGCCTAGAAGACTCTCCTATAGAAGTCATTGAGGTTCCCTCCTGACCATTGTGTCCATGACCCATGTGGCTGCCGTAAAGCAATTCTGTAAATGCTGTTAATAATAGATCAGACACGATGGCCGCCCCCATAATCATGTTCAGGAAATAGAATTAAAAAAAAAATAATGTAAAATCTGAAAATAAAAACAGATTGGAAAAAAGGATATGTGTTGCTATCTGGTTTTAATTGGCAGAAATGATTTTTTTTGGCAACATTCCCTTTAAATCATTTTATTTTCTTATCGCATATAGATTTAAAGGGAGTCTGTCACCACGATTTTGACTATTAAGTTATTTATAGCACTGGATTCAGCTGACTATAAGCATCTCCAAAACGTTATTGTTATAGGGCATAAATGAAGATCTGATGTTAAAAATACCTTTTTTATCAACTGTCAATCTCTTTCTTAAGGAGCCCAAGGGGATGTGCCAGCGATGTTGGAGCCCGGGCACGGCGATTCAGTTGGAGCCCAGGACCGCCCACCTCATTAATATTCACTTCACTGCTTGAAGCAGTGAAGCTCCGGCACGGCTGTAATCCCGCGCAGGCGCAGTACATTAAGTGGTCTGCGCCGTGCGGTCTGCCGGCTACAGCTTCACAGGATGTACTGCGCCTGCGCGGGATTACAGCCGTGCCGGAGCTTCACTGCTTCAAGCAGTGAAGTGAATATTAATGAGGTGGGCGGTCCTGGGCTCCAACTGAATCGCCGTGCCCGGGCTCCAACATCGCTGGCACATCCCCTTGGGCTCCTTAAGAAAGAGATTGACAGTTGATAAAAAAGGTATTTTTAACATCAGATCTTCATTTATGCCCTATAACAATAACGTTTTGGAGATGCTTATAGTCAGCTGAATCCAGTGCTATAAATAACTTAATAGTCAAAATCGTGGTGACAGAATCCCTTTAAGTGTAGCAAGGAAAGCTCTGTATACTGTATGTGTCCAAATAGATGTCCTCTGTGAAAAATCCTCTGCGGCTACATTTGAGCATATATAGAAAATACCAGTATTTCTGGATCTCTGCTAAATTCCCTGTGTAGGTGTACCCCTTTAAGAGTCAGGTATGCCACCTATACAGTAGAGAGGTGCCATCATGCGAGTGAGCAATTATACATCTATGTTGTTCAGCCATGCATGTTGCAAGTTTATAGAAGCAGATTACCTTCATTTTGAAGCCCAAAGCTTGACCTACATTTTTGGATTACGTTGGTTGTGAAATATACGAAACCTGTGCCTGTCACCTACGCACAGCGGGGGCAGCGACTATGTAGGGTGCCCAAACACGTAAATATCAATCTGAATGGAATTTTTCTTCTGTTTATATCTATAGTCGGTCCTATTGCCTGGCTTTAACAGCCCCCATACATATTTGATCAGTGTTCTCTTTTAACGTTCCTGAGATAAGTACTCTGCGCAGAGAAATTATGTCAAAGTACCCCCAGGTATGTGATCATATACTGTGCTGCACAGTGTGAGGAAGGCTAAGTACACACCAGGGCTGTGGAGTCAGAGTCGGAGTCGGTCACCATTTTGGTGGAGTCGGTATAAAGTGGACCGACTCCTAAAATATATAATGAATTAGTACATTTAGTTCAGTGCTGAATATATTTTTATAATAATTTGTGAAAATGATGAAATGTCCTATAAATGTCTGTTCTATTCCTGATCTAAGGATTTAGGCTTTTAGTTGAGGTGACTGTGTGCTGCCCTTTATGTCCAGTGCATGTTCTCTCTGCTTTATGTTTCCTCTGAGCTCATGTGTGGAGAGGTTAGCTGCTCTCATGGCTTCTATCTGCTGATGTAAAACACCTAGAGCCTTATGTATGAAAACTGTCTAGGTGTAGAAGTTTCTTTGTTGCCCATAGCAACCAATCAGAGCTTCCCTTTCATTTCATATAGTGCTCTGGAGAAATGAAAGGGGAGCTCTGATTGGTTGCTATGGGCAACAAAAAAAGTCTTAGACCTAGACAGTTTTCATACATCAGGCCCAGAGGCGTAGCTACTGGGGGGAGAGGGGGGCAGGGGAGGCGATGCTCTGGGCCCAATACCTCTGGGGGGGCCCAGCAGGGATGGCCTTTGTACAATCAGGCGAATACAAGTGAGCGCTTCCATTATGGAGTCTGATGGGGGCACATTAAGCCGATCTGATTTCTGATGGGGGCACATTCTGATGATCTGAGGTCTGATGGGGGCAGATTAAGCCGATCTGAGGTCTGATGGGGGCACATTAAGCCGATCTGAGGTCTGATGGGGGCACATTAAGCCGATCTGAGGTCTGATGGGGGCACATTAAGCCGATCTGATTTCTGATGGGGGCACATTCTGATGATCTGAGGTCTGATGGGGGCACATTAAGCCGATCTGAGGTCTGATGGGGGCACATTAAGCCGATCTGAGGTCTGATGGGGGCACATTAAGCCGATCTGAGGTCTGATGGGGGCACATTAAGCCGATCTGAGGTCTGATGGGGCACATTAAGCCGATCTGAGGTCTGATGGGGGCACATTCTGCTGATCTGAGGTCTGATGGGGGCACATTCAGCTGATCTGAGGTCTGATGGGGGCACATTCAGCTGATCTGAGGTCTGATGGGGGTACATTCAGCTGATCTGAGGTCTGATGGGGGCACATTCAGCTGATCTAAGGTCTGATGGGGGCACATTCTGCTGATCTGAGGTCTGATGGGGGCACATTCAGCTGATCTGAGGTCTGATGGGGGCACATTCAGCTGATCTGAGGTCTGATGGGGGCACATTCAGCTGATCTGAGGTCTGATGGGGGCACATTCTTCTGCTCTGAGGTCTGATGGGGGCACAATATGCTGATCTGAGGTCTGATGGGGGCACATTAAGCCGATCTGAGGTCTGATGGGGGCAAGGGACTGTTAGTTTAGTGATGTAAAAGCTGGGGACAGATTTCCTTTAACATAGGAGTCCCCTTTTTTACTCTTATTAATCCTATATTTTCCTGCATTATGTGGTAGAGTATTTAGAGTAGGGTATGTAGAAAGTCTATTGTACTGTACTTAACAGCATAGATGATCTAGCAGTTTATATAGTCATCTTGCTAATACAGTATTATAACCACAACTAGTAGTATGTGCCTGTGAAGTTGGAAACGTGCGTTTGGGAAGCCAATAAGTGGGGGCCCACTCAAGTATGTTTCGCCCACCCATGTGCTGAACCTCTAGCTACGCCTCTGATTAGGCCCTAAGTGAGCTGTACCTAGAGAAGCCTGATAGATTACAAACTGTTTTTGTCATGACTTATCTGTACTATTGATTTTATGCAAATTTGTTTAAAGTTATCACTTAAACATGCTCCATGTATGAGGGAGTAGGAGTTGGAGTCGGGAGTCGGGGTGAGGGGAAATTGAGGAGTCGGAGTCGGGGCTTTGGCTTACCGACTCCACAGCCCTGGTACACACCACATCTGTCTCCTTAGGCCTGTTTCACACTTGCGCTGTGGCGTTCCGGTTTTGAGATCCGGCAGAGGGTCTCAAAACCAGAATTAAACGGATCCGTTCCATTTAATACATCCGGTTGCATCCCTTTTTGCCGGATCCGGTTGTATAAAATCGAAACTGAACAAACCAGATCCTGTATGCAAATCATTGTAAGGCCACATTCAGACGGCCTTAGTATTGCGGGTCCACAAAAATGCGGACCTGCAATACTACGGGTGCTGCAATTTGCCCCATTGAAAATGCCTCTACAGTATAGGACATGTTCTGTATTTTATTGCGGAGCCGCGACTCGGCAAGATCGCGAGCCGGCCATAGAAGTGAACGGGCCAAAATTGTGGAATAGGTGTGGACCCATTCACACGGTCGTGTGAACGGGCCCTAAGTCAAAGGGTGGCAGATTCGACACTATTGACTTACATTGATTTCATGCCAGATCTGGTTTGTTCCTTTTCGCGGACCAAAACAGAACAGAGTTCATCCTGATCAGTTTTGTCCCCATTGACAATGAATAGGGGACAAAACTGATCTGTTTTGGCCTGGATTTGAGATCCTCTGTCGGATCTCTAAATTGGAATGGCACAAGGCAAGCGTGAAACAGGCCCAGCACCTATATTAACATTTCCATAGACCCCCATTCACCAGATGGAGGGCCAAAGGTGTGTCCCGTGGACCTCCACCAATCAGGTACGCATTGTATACTGTTTTTTTTCAGTGGAAACTGCACTTTCCGATACACAGTACCACCGCAAAATAAGGCCTCTTTCACAGGAGCGAGTTCCATGCATTGGACTGACCTCCCAGCACAGAAGCCGTGGCCCTCACAGAAGCATCGGTGCCTTTGTACACAGCTGATCGTCAGGGATCCCAGGTGTCGGACCCCCACTGATCAGATACTGATGACCCATCCTGAGGATAGACATTCAGTATCAGAATCTTACAAAATCCCTTTAACCATTAGAATTAGACAAAAGTGTCTCTCCCTGCACCACATTTATCATCCAGTCTGAGCCCCTGTGCAGGTCTCAATGGTCTGTCTAAGTATACACTATCTTTTAGATTAGTCAGTCTTACCCAATGTATATAGTTATAGACATGACGAGTGTCCCGTGGAGTACATGTACCACAGATTGAGATGCCGTGTATTAGATCATCAATAGATCAGATATGAGCAGGCGGCTGCATTCACATATATTGGATCTTATCATGTGTAATCAGGAAAGCCTTGGCGAAATCTCCAAGATCTCACAAACGATTTATATACTTGACAGAGTCAATGATAGGGTGAATTTTGCACTTGAAATATAGACTACCTGCACACAGATTTTTGTACGGATTTCTATGCTTTTCCGCACCAAAAACCACACGTGTTACATGAGGTTTTTGTTGCAGATTTCAACAACCCTCTGTAATGCGTCGGCACAAAAAAATCGCACAAACAATTGACATTCTATGGATTTCTAAATTTCCACTCTGGGAAAAAAAGTAGCAAAGTGTACATAAGATATGTCTAATCTCATTCACCTTGCTTTTACCGTATTACATTGTGTTTTTTTCCGAAAATGCATGTAGTAAAACTGTGCATAATCTATAACACAGGCAGGTAGCCTTAGTCCCAGGGGCGAGCACTTCCGAAAATACGGTATAAACATATACTGATAATACGTTTCTCTGCACTACAAGCAGTGTCGGCCTGGGGTGTCTTGGCCCCACCAGTAATATTAGTTCTGGGGGCCGACTGTACCGCTACATGGAAATATTATCTGCTCACAGAGAGGCAGGCAGCAGCAAGACGCTCAAGATGATCGATTATGAGGGCCCCTGCAGTGACATTGGGAAGTCAGGGGAGAAATGAAAGAGGATACTGGCTGCCGGCCTCTGTACCTACAAGTCGTCTCAGCCATCTGATATATCTATAATAATACACTGTTTTAGATGAGCATAGGCTGGTTAAAGTGCTGTATCCATATACTGCAGTCTGCTGTGCCATGTGCCACTTGTGCAGGAGGTGGGGGGATGGTGGCCCATCTTGGTCAGGGGCCCACCGGGGGATTCGACTATTCAAGTCCGAGCCTGACTACAAGGCTCATTAGACCTCTCTATGAAGCCACAGCACAATATCTATTCATATTCCTGCCTCCTCAGCTATTTCCTCTGTTCATGACCAAACATGTAAACTGAATAATGGATTGTATATATATTGTCAATTACTGTATTATGAGACAGTAATAAAAGACCAGTATTTACTGACGTATTGTTCTAGTCTATATCAGACACTGGTTTCAGGTTGCCTTTTATTTTATTTTTACAGAAGATCTCCACCCAAAGAAAATATTGTTTTCTGTGCACATAATAAAATGGCAAATTATCACTCTTGGATTCTCATGGATTCTTTGTGAGTGGAGGCCTGTTTCACACTTGCAGTAAAGAGATCCGGCACGCTGTTTCGGCGGGGAATAGCCTGCTGGATCTCTCTGCATTCCAGCATTGCAACAGTATCAAGCAACCGTATCACCGTCCGGCCCCGTTCACTATAATGGGGACTGTGGGAGATCCAGCCGCAACCCAGCAAATATGCAGAGGAGCAGCCGGACAAATACCACTGCGTGCAGTGGTTTTAATCCGGGCCTTTCTGTTTGCTGGGTTGCAGCCGGATCTCTGCTGGTCCCTATTGTAGTGAATGGCACGGTATCGGGTATCATCTGGCAGGGCCGGGTACAGACATCTCCGGCAGGCTGCTCCCCTACTGGAACAGCCTGACGGAAATGTAAAGGCAAGTGTGAAACATGCCTTAAACAGTTCAGTTTTATTGATTTTTGGTTAGTAATTTTAGCAAATGCTCTCTCTCTCTCTCTCTCTCTCTCTCTCTCTCTCTCTCTCTATATATATATATATATATATATATATATATATATATTATATAAAGCTGAGTGTATGTGTGTGTGTGTGTATGTCCTCTAAAGGAATCTGCACCGTCGCAGCTACAATCACGAAATTTGGCACACAGGTACAACAGGTGTCCAGGAAGGT
The DNA here is from genome assembly GCA_900303285.1 of Rhinella marina. NCBI lineage: Eukaryota > Metazoa > Chordata > Amphibia > Anura > Bufonidae > Rhinella > Rhinella marina. Next base: position 218,581 of record ONZH01012843.1, read on the forward strand.
TTTAGAATGGTTCTCAGCTCTCCAGGACGTTCCGTTCCTGTGATATTCCAAAAAAATGCATTAGCCAATAGAAGCCTGGTCACATGACCCTTATCAGCCAATAGAAGCTCCCAGGCAGTTAGTCTCCACACACAACAGGTTTCCATAACAACACAGCCAATTCACTGCTGTAGGTCTGCTTTAAAGGGGCAGAGCGCTGTGGATGACACTGTTAAAGGGATATTCCAGTTACCATAAATATAACTTATGTTTTAGACTAATTCATCATCAATCATTACCTCATATAATGTAAATTTCAAAATATTTACCATTCAGTAGTAATAAAAGATGTTTTCTTCTACTGCTACCCACTGTGTTTCCTCCTAAATTACTATGGCATCAACCTGTAATTCAGGCCACCCTCAAAAGAAGGACTTAAAAGCCCCACCCCCAGGTCCCACTAAGTCACGCCCCCGACCCGGTCAGGCCATGCTGCATCTGACCGGGATTGAAAAAATTAAGGTAGAAATCAACTTCTGTCAGCTGCAGGGGTGGGAGGGAGGGTGAATTTCTCCCTGCAGCGCATGCTCACACTGCAGAGTGGTGCTATCTGAGAGTGAGCTGTTCAAAAGGACATCCCTGCGTCCATCCATGCCCTGGGCATGACAGAGGACAGGGAGTCTGAAAGCCAGACTGTCCAGCCTCCCCCCAAACGTGAAGCTGTGCCACTGATCCCCATGAAGCCACACCCCTAAACACGAGGCCACGGCCCTGGTTCAGTGAAGACACGGAGGAGAAGCTGTCTGAGTGTGAGCTACTGAAAAAGTGGACATCCCTGTGTCTGTTCAGGCCCTGCGCCGGGTGGTGGACAGGGAGTCTGAAAGGCAGACTGTCTAGCCTAAAACCGGACCTCTGACCGGGTCCTTCAGCTAGTGTGTGTGTATGTATGTATATATATATATATATATATATATATATATATATGTGTGTATGTGTATATATATATATATATATATATATATACACACACAATTTTTCTTAGATTGTGCTTCCCCTCCCTTAAGATCAGCAGGGTCGTATCAGCCCTTCACAAGAGGATCCAACCAAGGACACAGGCTCTGAGATTTTAAAGTGCATCTGTCAGTAGATTTGTACTTATGACACTGGCTGACCTTTTACATGTGCACTTGGCAGCTGAAGACATCTGTGTTGGTCCCATGTTCATATGTGCCCGCATTGCTGAGAAAGATAAAGGTTTAACGATGAAGGTGAGCCCTCACAACAGTTCAACGCTGTTTGTGAGTGCTAATGCACCCACTGAACAGCCCACTATTTGAGGTGCAGAAATAGGCACCCAACTGAAGAAAACTAAGGGGTTATATTTTTGGGCGGTCTTACCTTTTATTATAAACCCAGGTGTAAAATATTGATGACCTGTCCTCAGGATTGGTCAGCAATATCAGACTGGTGGGGGTCCATCTCCCAGCACCCCTGAAAGTCAGCTGTTTGGAAGGGTTGCAGCACTCAGAAGAGCGCTGTGGCCACCTGACAGCATACCAAGCACAGATCTCTGCATTGTATAGTGGTTGTGCTTGGTATTGCTTCCCAGGCAGATTCATTTGAATGGGACTGAGCGGTAATTGACCATGTGAATTGGCCTAGGAAGAAAACACAATTCTCATCGGGACACTGTGGCCTCTTTAAACAGCTGAATGGCAAGGGTCCTGGAGTTGGACCACGGCTGGTCAGATATTGGTGATTTATCCAGAGGATAGGTCATCAATATTTTTCTTCTAGAAAACCACTTTAAGTACAGTGCAGCAAATGGTAAGCGACCATTATAAATCAGTAGGCAGACACTTTGCAGGTGAAAAACTTGTCTCGTTCAGTGAATTTTCAGAATCAGCTAGAGCAGAAGTCTGGAGTCAGAAACTTCATCCGTAGTATAACATACTAATGTGTTGTATGAAATTCGTAGTATTTGTAAACTTATATCTCGTTGTAACAGGAATCCACTTAGGCTTGCTGTAAAGGGCAAGTATAAGGAAATAAACCTTGTGATCATTTCTTTCTGTCTCTTTTCACATAGTAAGTGACCTTTGTACAATACACAGCCTATTCATTCTAGTATTAGGTCAATTACAGCAGTTCTGGAGCTTGTGTAGAATTGAGGGTCATTTATCTTTGTCATGGTTGAGCTAAAGAAATATAACTGTATGTTTGCATTTCTGCCCATGTCGCATACCGTGACGGGGGAGATTTAGGAAAACTGGAGTAAGACTAAAGGTAACTTATTGGCTCCCGCAACCAATCAGGTTGCTGCTTTTATTTTTCAGTACTCCTCTCTGAAATGAGAACCGGGATTTGGATGCTATGGAAAACTGTCCACATTTACCTTGCTCCACCTTGCAAGGTGAAGTTGAGCATTCTTCTGTAGCGACCAGATTCTACCTTTCGTTTTTGCAGAGGCTTTTTGGAAAATTAAAGTAACATCCTGATTGGTTGCCATGGGCAACTGCACCGAAATGTCCCCCAAAGTCGTGCCCATATTGCACCAGTCATCACATCACAAGTTGTTGTTTAATTATAGCTGAATGGGCGAGATACCCCAAAGCACCCCCATAGATCCTGAGAATGAAGGGGTCTTAGCATTAGCACTGTGGCCCCTTCAACATCTTTTCCAAGCATAGTGGCACTTCCCAGGGAACAGCGCATTCAGTTGAATGGAGCTGTGTTGATGGCTTGGAGTGCTCGTTATACTTCATTTTCAGGATTAGGCCTCATTCACACATCTGTATAATGTGTCCGCATCCTTTCCGCATCCGTTTCCGCAATTGCGGACAATTATGCGGATAGGATGTGGATCCATTCATTTCAATGGGTCCCGAAAAAATGCGGACAGTACACCGTGTGGTGTCCGCATCCATGTGTCCGTTCCGACTGTCCGCATAAAGAAATCCTCCTGTCCTACTTTTCTCCCGAATTGCGGTCCGTAGCACAATGAAAGTCTATGGATCCGCAAAAAATAGGGAAGACATGCGGAAAGGCATCCGCATGTCATCCGTATTTGCGGATTCCGTTCCAGGAGGGGAGAAAAAAAAAGAAAAGGTACAGATGTTATTCATCCTTCCGTTTTTTGCGGATCCTCAAAAAACGGATGACATATGGATACATCCTTTACGTTTTTTACGGAAAAACGGAACGGATGTCCTGGAAAAACTGGAGTTTTTTGTGGAACAACGGATCCGCAAAAAACTGACCGTTTTCCAGGATGTGCAAAAATACGGACGTGTGAATGGAGCCTTAGTGGGGGTCTCGGCAGTAAGACTCCCTCATGCCAGGTCCAAGATCGTGGGTGGGTAAGGGGCTGTCTCATTTACCATTTTCTATGCCTGTTTTAGGTGTAGCAAAAGGTCTAAATGTAAGACTGCTTGCGCCTCTTCATAATTTCGGCAGATCCTCCGCCAGCGCAGTGGGTTTATTAACACGTCTTAATAAATGTATCCTACGTATCCTAGCAATGAAAAAAAAACAAACTCCTGCACATGAATTTTTGTCCGTATCCAACCCGCAAAAAATGCGGATCGGATGCGGACCCATTCACTTCAAGGGGGCCGCAAAAGATGCAGACGGCACACCGTGTGCTGTCCACATCTGTTTGTCCATTCCGTTGCATCTGCAAAAATACAAAACATATCCTATTATTGTCCGCATTGCGGTCAAGGATAGGATTGTTCTATTATTGGCCGGACGTTCCATTTTGCGGATTTTCGGACAGTAAAACAGGGAACGGTCGTGTGCACGAGCCCTAAAGCCGATCCTTTTTTTATGAAAAAAAGCCTACCGACATATATTATACTCTTGCATGGCGTATTACTTTTGTACACATGAGCGATATAATGCCCACAGGAAGCTATGGGTCCATATTATGTTTCCTTACCATATGTTTTCTCTCACCAAATAAAATTGGGACATGTTCCAGTTCATGCTGTATGAACATCCCCCAAAAAGGAAGAAGAGAGGGCAGATGCAGAGCTCCTAAGACTTGCTAAACAATTCCCGGTATAAGCTCTAAGACGTTACCAGCTAATGGGACACCGAGTAAACAACTCCCGTATTAGGGGAAGTCCACGGGTGGATTTGCCGCCATGGATTGTGTGCAGCAAATCCACAGCATTTTACAGGACCAGCAATTTTAATAAATCTCATCCACACGCTGCGAAAAAAAAAAAAATCCACAGTGTATATAGAACTGATTATAAATCTGCAGCTTGTCAATTATGTTGCTGATTTTATCTTTTGCAATGCAGAGAGTGAAATCTGTGGCACGTCCACAGCAAAATCCACATGTAACATATGCAAGTTTTGTGGATTTGTGGCAGATTTTGCCGTGGAAGCAAAGCAAAATCTGCTGTGGATTTTTCACAGTGGAAATCCGCTGCATGGTAAGGCCCCCTTAGGCCCCTTTCACACGAGCGTGACGGATTAGGTCAGGAAGCGTTCAGGGTGCGTTCAGGAAAACTCGCACCATTTTTTACGCGTGTGATAAAAAACTGAAGGTTTACAAACAACATCTCTTAGCAACCATCAGTGAAAAACGCACCGCATCCGCACTTGCTTCAGGATGCAATGCGTTTTTCACTGAAGCCCCATTCACTTCTATGGGGCCAGGGCTGCGTGAAAAATGCAGAATATAGAACATGCTGCGTTTTTCACGCAACGCAGAACTGATGCTGTACACAGACCCATTGAAGTGAATGGGTCAGGATTCAGTGCGGGTGCTATGCGTTCACGTCATGCAATGCACCCGCACGAAAACTCGCTTGTGTGAAAGGGGACTTAGGCCTCTTTCACACGAGCGTCGCGGATTCGGTCCGGATGCGTTCAGGATGCGTTCAGGAAAACTCGCACTATTCTGCAAGCAAGTTCAGTCAGTTTTGTCTGCGATTGCTTTTAGTTATTCCGTTTTTTCCGCGCGGGTGCAATGCGTTTTGATGCGTTTTTCACGCGCGTGAAAAAACCTGAATGTTTACAAACAACATCTCTAAGCAACCATCAGTGAAAAACGCATCGCATCCGCACTTGCTTGCGGATGCAATGCGTTTTTAACGCAGCCCCATTCACTTCTATGGGGCCAGGGCTGCGTGAAAACCGCAGAATATAGAACATGCTGCGATTTTCACGCAACGCAGAACTGATGTGTGAAAAAAACCGCTCATCTGAAAAGACCTATTGAAATGAATGGGTCAGGATTCAGTGTGGGTGCAATGCGTTCACATCACGCTCGTGTGAAAGGGGCCTTAAGGAAATTACTCTGGGTCAGGTGTGGCCAGACAGGGCAAATTCTCTACAACAAAATTCCCTCTGCAGCTTTGTCTGTGGATTTGGTGCAGATTTTTTCATATACATTGCAAAGGGTGAAATCCGCACTGGAAATCTGCGGCATAAATTGACATGTTGCAGAAAGAAAATCTACATTGCAGGTCAATTTATGCTATATATATATATATATATATATAAATAAATTATTATTTTTTTTTTTTTTTTGCAACATGTGGATGAGATTTCTAAAAATCATATCCACATTGTTGGTACTGTACAACATTGCAAATCCACAGCGTATCTATCCCGTATCAACCTGTGGATCTCCGGTGGTCCCCACAGGCCTGGACATCATCTGGGTATTGTGCTAGACACCACTGTACTAGACTCATCCAGTCTCCTATAGCTGTTAGATGCCTTCTCTACCTTCCTCACTTGCCACCATCTTTTATAAGTGCTCAGAATGGCCGTTCTGCCTGTGTCCTCTCCTCAGGTGTGCACGGTGTTTGGCAGATGTCTGTTTATTCCTCTGTGACACAAACAATATTTTTGTTCAGTGAGATGAAACAGTCTTTGAAAGACCCAACCGGTTGATCCAGATGTCAGTCTTTCAGCCTGAGCCAAGCTTTCACTTACTATGCACTGTTTTCGCATGTTCCTATGGTTGTTATTAAGCCTCCAGAGCAGTTGGAGAGTTTCTTGTTTGTGTTTGTTGCTATTATGAAGCTCATATTTTCTTATGTTCCTCTGTGGCCACCATTATACTGAGTATACAATAGTTTATCATAATATTGGCTACATAAGGGTATGTTCACACTTTAATATTAGCACGCTGAAAATCTAGTTTGCGGAATCCGCATAAAAATTCCATGCATTTTCCACAGAAGCAATGGCTTCACTAAAGTGCTGTGGCCCCTTCACAGCAGTACTCCATACACACATGTCCATAGAAGTGTACCTCATATAGCAGCATAGCCCATTAAAGTGGAAGGGGTTTTCCAGGATTTTACTACTGATGACCTATCCTCAGAATAGGTCTACAGTATCTGATCGCTGGGGGTCTGACCCTAGGACCACCACTGATCAGCAGTTAGAGAGCGCCATGGCCTGCTCTCTGCTTACCAAGCACAGCGCCGTACATTGTATAGTGGTTGTGCTTGGTATCGCGCACAGCCCCATAGAAGTGTATGAGGAGAATGTGAGGAGAAGTGAGGCATTACACATGGGTCTTCTAGAGTGAGATGCTGAATGGGTCCTGAATGGGTTCCCCCATCTCTTAACTCAGAATACCATTAAAGGGGGGTTTCTTGAATTACTACAGTTTTTATCAGATGCGATCATCAAGTTGCGTGTTTTTTTTTCTGTTTGGACTCTCCTGACCTGTTTTTCACCATGTAAACCAATCACTCTGGTCTTTTCCCATCCTGTATGTAGCACTTCCTGTTGCTGTATCCAACCAAACCCATGATGCACTTCTCCAGCACCGCCCAGTTAGTTTATAACTCCTCCCACCCAGCTAGTTACATAGACGTTTCCCGATCACTGCCCCTGTTGCTGCCTTTACATGCCCATGGACATGGTCATGTGACCACAGTGCAAAACAAGAGATAGGAGCAATAAAGGTAAAGGAAATACATTACAAAATTACATCTGCCATCATAAATGATTACTTTAAAGGATGTTGATGCAGAAGGGTTCGAGTTCCAGGTATATGAACAATTTTTTAATCAGTGTTGATTTGCTGCTTATAATCAATATAATAATCAATACACATTATATAATAACGTGTATTTTCAGATATCATCATTATTTCAGTGCACAGATGAGAACGGATGTTTATAAGGTTTGCAGGCAATAATATAAGCTTTAGTGCCAATGAATGGAAAATATTTGTACATAAGTACATTTCAAATATTTAACATGACATAACTTATAGACTAAAGGAAAAAAATAACTTCAAGGGGATCAGCAATGTAATTACACTGCACCGCCACTGCAAAGGAGATGACGCACTGGTAATTTTGAAGAGGAAGCCGCGCTCGCACGAGTGCCGTGATCCCTTCAAACAGCTGATCGGTGGAGGTGCCGGTAGTCAGACTCCCGTCGATCTGATATTGATGACCTATCCTGAACATAGGTCATGAATATTAAGCCACTGCACAACCCTTTTAAAACCTGTAGAGTTCAGAATACCTAATTTAATAACTCTACACAGTGATAGCAACAAGTTCTTGCTAGGTAGAGGCTGAGAGTCTGCCGAAATTCTCTCTGACAGTCATGTACAAGTAGTATTTGGTTTCACTCCATCAGTCTTGCGTGGCTTAAAGCTGATTTACACAGACCAAAAGGCTGATTTTCGGGAACAAAAGTTACAATGAATGTTTGTTCCCTATAATCTACCCGTGTAGATGAACGTTTGTTCATCCAGTGAAATTATATTTCATGTCGTTGTTTCTGGGCAGCAGATCATCCTTTGTGAACAGCACCCTGCTGCTCAGAAACTAGGAATCTGAATGAGGACGAGCAGTTGCATTAGCCATTGCTCGTCCCTATACAGAGGAGGTGAACGCTGCATGTAAAGGCAGCTCTTCACCTCCACTGAACAGTAGGCAGTTACAGGGAATTCGTAAATTCGTCAGACCCTTTTATTAGTTTCACATTTTATGTTGTAGTCTTGAGCTAAAATTAAAAAAAAAATCTAGTTTTTCCCAATCATTCTGTACTTATTCTGTAATCATTCTGTAGTAAAAATTGTAGTAAAAATGTATTAAGAATTTTACAAGTATTTGTAAATTAAAGGAAAAGCTACAATTCCACATGGACAGAAGTATTCAGACCCTTTGCTATGACACTTGAAATTTATCTCTGGGGGCCTCCCATTTCTGTTGATCTTCTTTGAGATGTTTCTACACCTTGATTGGAGTTCATCTGTGGTAAATTCAGTTGATTGGACATGATTTGGAAAGACACAGCCCTGTCTATATGAGGTCTCACAGCTGACAATATATATGAGAGCAAAAACCAAGCCATGAGGAGGAAAGAACTGTCTGTAGAGTTCAGAGACAGGATTGTATGGAGGAAGAGATGTAGAGAAGGGGACAAGTGCACAGTGACCTCCATAATTCTTAAATGGTAGAGGTTGGAAACAGTCAGGACTCTTCCTAGAGCTAGCTACCCCATCAAACTAAGTAATTGGGAGGAAAATGGCCTAGTAAGATGGGGGATCAAGAACCTAAATAGTCACTCTGGCTGAACTCCAAAGATCCTGTGTGCAAATGAGAGAAATTTCCAGAAGGTCAACCATGACTGCAGAACTCTACCTAGCTGGGCTTTATGGCAGAGGGGCCAGAAAGAAGCTTCTCCTCAAATTGAACATCTCTGGAGATGAAAATAGCTGTCCACCGACAATCCACATCCAACCTGATAGAGCTTGAGAAGATCTGCAAAAAATGGCAAAATATTGCCAAATCTAGGTGTGAAAACCTTGTGGCATCAGACTGGAGGCTGGAATCACTGCCATAGGGGCTTCAACTAAGTTCTGAGTGATAAGTGAAAGGTTCTGAAGACTTTACGAATCCACTGTATCGGGAAGGAACGGTTCCTTTCCGATAGTTACCTACCAGGCCGGGATGTGAAAATCCAACATTGGTAAAGTTTGTTGACGGACAGAAACCCTAATTGAACCTCTGCCTATGGATAACAGTATGTTGGCTTGGGCCCAATGAGAGGCTCATCACAATGTTTGATTCACAGATGGGATAACCTGAAATCGTAGTAGTTCTAGCCTGGAGCTGTATTCACATACCTTTAAAAATGAAGCTCTTTTTTTACATTGCTTTTTACTCGTTTGTATAAATATGACTTTGTGCAAAAACAACATGCAACTTTTTATGTTACCCACATCCCCACAGGGAAAGTCTCAGTAAATCACCACTATGCTACACACTTCCTTTTTACAAGCTTTGCATACTTTATACTCTTGGGCCCAGTGTTTCGCACTTAATGGATCAGTAATTATGAGGTAGTTCTGCCATTAAATTCTTAAAGTGACTGTGATATGAAGTCTGAAGTCAAGGCTGAATAGCCTTGCTTCTGTAAGATAGTGCTGTTGATTTCAATGGATATCGCCATGATTTCCAGACTAACGCTTCCTGCATCGAATATCAATTTACGGTCAGATCTTGTATGGATACAAGATTTAATAAAATGGCATCCACTTATTTACTGTTATAGTAATGCACTGTGAATTTTCTGCCAGCAAAATCCAGATGGAAAATCTGCAGTGTATGTGGCTGGTGTTGTACATACCCTAAGGGTTGGAGTCAACATCTCTCATAGGTTCCATTATATCAAGTAGCAGTTTCCTGGCATCTACCAAAGCCTGGTCAATAACTGTTCAGAAATTCTGAAGAGACAGCTTGTTATATGTTTATATTGTATTATGATTTAATACCCAGGAGAGAAAACCTCAGATGAGTGTTTTGCTCTATTCTGGAAGCACTCCGTGTGAAGTATGTACCTCATATAGGGATGGAAGCCAAATTGAGTTGAGGTTACTTAATTTGTTGGACATTTGGATTTTCCTTGGTTATAATGCTGTCAATGTGTCATACGATGGTATTATACATACATTCCTTTGCCACCTTTCAAGGGATTATATTGTTACAAATAATTAGTGCTTACTCTTCCTAATATGCACTGCTAAAATTCAGATCCTGTCTTGGGAGCAATCACTGTGGGGAGGATTGCTTACTTACATGTCACTCTCTTTTCTGCTGGCCAGATGATCTACAGGAACTGAGCACAGACATAGCTTTCTATGGATATATCTCTTTCACTGAGCCACATTCTATGGCTCCCTTCCCCTGGAACATGAACCCCTGAGATTATTTTTTTGAGAAAACTTTTGATATGTCATAGCGTTATAACAAAAGTTTTGATCGCTGGAGGTCCGAGTGCTGAGACCCACACCGATCGCTAGAATGAGGATAAAAAAGCGCTCCAACTTCTTGCTTCAGAAGACGAATTGAGATAGACCCATGGACTTTCTGCTGAGGTCATCTTTCTTCTGTCTCCTGCAGTAAGGTGAGAGAGCTCGCTAATTGAGCTCCTCTCGTTCTCGTGATCGGCAGGCGTCTCAGCACTTGGACCACTCATTAAAACTTTGGTGACATATCAAAATTTATCTCAAAGTATAGTACCACTTTAATTTTATTCAGCACAGTTCTACAGGTACTTATCCCCTTGAGGATATCCTCCATACACGTATGGCGGAAGTCCGTTCTTTAAAAATGGCGCCCGCTGCAGAGTGCAGTGAGCGCCATCACCTCCAGGTTTCTGCTGTTGTAAACAGTGGACACACAGGGCAAATGTCTGTAATCGGCGATAACCCCGATAAAAGATATTCAAACCCCCAGGCTCTCTGCATTTCCGGGGCCGTTGTCAGGATTGGTAGGCGTCCCAGATTCAGACCCCCCACCGATCAAACTTTTTAGTGGAGGTGAATCCCCTTTTCAGGACCCTTATTTATGGGAAAGAATGGAAAGTGGTTAGAGCGCTCTGGAGGACCTGTCCTGCACTAAACTGACAAGCCACTGATTTGAGTAAGCACTATGTAATACTTAAAGGAGTTGTCCAGCCATTAATATTGATGACCTGTTGTCAGGATAGATCATCAATATATGATCGTTGGGGATCCAACACTTGAGTGGAGCGAGTACTTGTATTATGCGACGCTGCCTCCTCTACAAACAGCTGATAGGTGAGGGTGCTGGGTGTTGGACCCTTTAATTTCTTTCTTGAAAAATGAATTCTTTACTGCGGTCAGGTCACAGCATCCCTGTGGTTTAACTCTTAGGGGTCTCTTTTTCACAGGTGTATTCTAAAGTGGAGTACTGATAACATACAACCTTTAGATACAGTTAAGTACCATTTCACCTTCCCTTTCTTTCTTTCAGTCAATTAAGTTATTAGAATGACCATGTTGACCTATTGGAAGTCAATGACCTCTCCACTTAAAGGCCTAAAATTGTAAGGGGCCAGGCTCCTAATTTGTGCAAGAGAATAGAGAGACAAGTAAGAAACTACAGATGACTGATTTCAGCGCTGTAGTGATAAGAGTTTCCTCTAGTTAAAGTGGGTCAATTTTTGAAACAATGGCTCATTTACCACCTAGATTGTACCTAGATTGTGCCAAAATGTAGCAGAGAAATTATCGGAGCCTAGCCTAACAAGGAGATGTGGGTTGTTGGCAAATAATTTTGGCTTCATTGGAAATGGTTGTGGCCCAATATGTGCACTTTAGCCCCCAAATTGCACCACGATTCTGGTGTAAAATTCTGTCTTAAACTAAACCAACCAATAATTGGTATAGAGATAGACCTGCACAGACACTTTGTCTAAGTCTACACCATCTATAGGAACAGTAAATCTGCCCAATTTGTCCATACTTCCAAGAAGAAGTTTACAGTGATGTCTCTGAAAATAAAGCTCAGCCATACTCAGATTAATGGCCTACTGGGGAGTATCACGATCAGATATTTAACATTGTGTGACATATCTGGGTGTAGAACTTATAATAGTAAAGAAAATACAGTACAAGATTTAGAAGTGCAATAGCTGCAGACTACCACTTACCTAATTAATATTGATTGGACTATTGCCAGCCAGGGTAGAAATGGAAGTAATATGTTTAGTTATTGGCATGTGTTTGGTCATCTTCATAAAAAAAATCAATTTAAACCCCTCACGTGTGACTACTGTAATCTGTCTTTTGGGTCACATGGCAGTTTGTTCATTGATGTTCTGCTAAAATACTGTAACAGAAAAGAAAGAAGGCGTTCAGAGATTTACTGAATACGAAGGGTGATATTCAGTTTTGCTTCAAGGCATATTACATTCAAAGCCTTCAAATATTCATGGGTTTACCCATCTCCTAGGTTGGGGGCATATCATTCCAGATCTTCTAGTGATATGGCCCCAGTGTATGAAATGCCAAAACCCCTGAGTGAGATAAATATAAAACCTAGATCAGTCTGTTCAGCTCCTCCTGCTCTATAATATGCTGCCTGCAGATTGCACTGCATTTACAGGTTCCCTTTAAAGGGGTTTTCCAGGATTTTACTACTGATGACCTATCCTGACGGGAGCGCCGGTGCCTTCTCAAACAGCTGATCGGTGGGGGTCCTGGGTGTCGGACCCCCACCGAACAGATACTGATGACCAATCCTGAGGATAGACCTTCAGTAGTAAAATCCTAGAAAACCCCTTTAATAGGTTGTAATGACGACTTCTCTTTTTAAGGTAGTCTGTCACCTACAAAATCAGTTTTAAAGTACACATACCACCAAGTAGGGAAGGTGCCTCTAAACATAATACCTTTTTTGTAAAAATCTGGTTTCATAATCTTGAGAAATGCTTCTTCATATTTTATATATGCAGCATAACATTTTCATGCACCACGGCTGTGGATGATCCTTTGGTGCACCACTGCTCTGCCTTAAAGGAGTTGTGCAAGGGTTATGAATTGATGACCTATCTTCAGGATAAGGCAGAGCAGTGGTGCACCAAAGGATCCCCCACAGCGTGGTACAAGAAAATCTTATATGTATAAAATATAAAGAAGCATTTCTCAGGATTATAGGACCAGATTTGCACAAGAAAGGTATTGTTATATCTATAGGTGGGCTGTGTACTTTGAAACTGATTTGGTAGGTGACAGACTACCTTAAAATTTGTGAGTTCAACCTATTAAAGAGAACCTGTCACCACAAAACGCATGAAGCGCCGCCTCCTCTTCAAACAGCTGATCGGCATAGGGTGCCTGGTGTCGGATCCCCGCCGATCTGATATTGATGACCTATGCTGAGTATAGGTCATCAATATAAAACCCTGCACAACCCTTTAACTGCTGCCCAGAGCCTCCCACTCCTATTTGATTGACAGTCCCTGAGATATCAAGGTCAGTAGCAGTGATTGAGATATACCAAACAGAGTGGACCCGTCCGTGTTGCATCCAAAACCTATGAGCTTAATTTGCATACAAATTTTTTTTTAAAAAAACATTTCTCAGGATTAAAGGACTAGATTTTCCCAGGAAAAGTATGGTTATTTTTCAGAGCACCTACCCTACAGGTTGATATGCTTACTTTGAAACTGATCTTGGAGGTGACGGACTGCCTTTAAAGGGAACCTGTCAGCTCTGAAACACCCTCCAAACTAGAGTAAGCGGTGTATAGTGTAAGTGACGTCGAGTCTGGTTATGTAAGTTTTATCTTCATACTCACTTCCATTCCGACGCTGTGCTCCCACAAACCAGCAGTAAAATGCACTGAGAGGACTCCATTGCTCACTCATATAATGGAGAGGACTCAAAGAAGAGTCCTCTCAATATATTTTACTGCCGGTTTGTGGGAGCACAGCGTCAGAATGGAAGTGAGTATGAAGATAAAACTTACATATTCGGATTCAGCATCACTTACACTATACACCGCTTACTCTAGTTCAGGGGGTGTTTCGGAGCTGACAGGTTCCCTTTAAGCAGTCTTCTAGTATATTCTATAAACCTCAACTTCCCAGAATTTAAGTTCCCCTTTAACTAATACGAAACAACCCACCTCAGACAGAGGAGCAGGAACGTTACTATTCTAACAGTGCATGCAGATAATTTTATTATCTCTTGTATACATCTCCTTTGGGTGTAGAAAGTTGCTTGGCCTGTCTTGCTGACGCTTCATGTTTCTAAAGCTTTCTGCACATTTAGGCACTTTCTTGCAATAGAAAACTGACAACATAAATCTGGTAGGATCCCTGGATCCAAGGGAGGTAACAACCTCAGATTCATCTCTTCAACTTTTTCCTTATGCCTCCAGATATGACATTAGCATTAAAGGGTTTTTCTGAGATTTGATGAGAACTGATGACCTATCCTCTGGATACCACCAAAGAGCTGATCGGCGGGGGTCCCTGTTGTCAGACGTCTACCAATCAGTTACTGAAGACCTATCCAGAGGATTGATCATCAATTAAAAAATCCAGAAAAAGCTCTTTAAAATGGTGCATTCTACCTAAGCAAAAGGGATTGGGCTTTTGAGCTCCATTGTTACAGTATGGTTTCACAGTTGTTACAGCATCTGGCTAGCTTTGACACAAAAACGTACACAGAGGACCATGCACAGCAGCAGTCCCTATCATATAGCGTAGACCTATAGAATTCTGTGTACACATTATTACAAGACCCTGATACAGTTGTGTCCATGAGGCCTTAGAAATGCATCAGTTTATATTAATTACCCAACATCGGTGTCCGCTGATACATATTTCCTGACCACAAAAGGGACTGGGAAATGCAGCAGGGTTTGTGCAAATGTACCAGACGATGTTTATGGGGGCTGAGTGGTCTCGGGATATGTAGGTAACTTTGTTGATGTGTTAATGTGATAACCAAACTGCAGCTGGAACGAATACTTCATGCAACCAACATAAAAATATAGTAAGACATCTCTGTTTCCATTCTACAACTTTCAAGCCCATCATCACTGATGTCCTATAAGGGGCTATCAATGTAAAATGATACAAGGACCATAATTTCTCCTTAAAGGGGGATGTCCGAACTCAGAGGCATCTGTCAGCAGATTTGTACATTATGAAACTGGCTAATCTGTTGCTTGTGCACTTGGCAGCTGAAGGCTGGCAGACGCCCTTTAAGAACTGGAATATGTTTAAGATAAAGCCAGAAACCGACTCCTCTGTTCACCGTTGCTCAGTTTAAGCGCTATTAGTCCTGCCCCCATCTGAATATTTGTTGGAATCCTCTTGATAACAGGATGTGCCCAATCCCACACTACCATAGGAGGGGTGCCTCTGCATGATTGGCCTTTATAGTAAAGGTGAGATTCATAAAAGGTTTTGATCAAGTGGGAGGGCATATGTTTCCTCAGGATAGGTCATCAGTATCTGATCGGTGGGGGTCTGACACCCGGCACACCAGCGAGGGTCCTGGGTGTCGGACCCCCACCGATCAGATACTGATGACCTATCCTGAGGATAGGTCATCAGTATAAAAATGCTGGAAAACCCCTTTAAAAAGGATTACAGTAAAGGTGCATTTACATGCGCAGACTGAGCAGGCAGTTATTGCAAAGGAACCATTCCTTCCTGATAATTGCCTGTTTGCTTGCTATGCGGCATCTCCTCTGTATGGGGACATGGGATCGCTAGTTCTTGTACAAATTCATTGTTTCTGGACAGCAGATCCCTGTATGCTCTGAAACAATGATATAGGTGGCCACATGAACTATGATTGCACCCGATGAACAAGCGTTTTGCAGCACTTTTACACAGGTCAATTATCGGGATTGAGCATTTGTATTAACACTTGATAATTGGGCTGACAATTGTCCCATGATAATCCATCTTAAATTCCATTTAACTGCATATGGAGATGAGACAGACTTTAATTAAAAATATATGGCTGTCAGCCAAAGCATGGTCCTGACCTCCCATTAAAGATGCATGCATGGTCTAGCCGAGCATGCATATGTATTTCAATGAGACAAGTTGAAAGGTTAATATCAGGCACTTCTCACAGCAGCTTATATGATGATGTTGGAATTCTCCTGCCCAGTCCTCATTTCTCATCTCATGACATCTGCTGTGCGGTGCAGTAAGAATGCCATACACATTATAAAAGCTGATCCATGTCGCCAGATGATGATCGCACTGAGATAAATCCGTATCCATTCATTTTTCACTGTGTTCTCGTGCAGCAAAACCTCTTTATAGGGAGGTCATGGAGTAATTGGGGAGGTAGCGCTTTTCAGCTGGCCTCCTGACAATAATTGTGATAGACGCTGTAAATCTATCCTTACCGGAGGGGAAGCGCAGCACACAGGACACAAGATGAGAAATATTCCTCTTTACATTGGCTTATTTAACACCAAAACAATGGGGGTGCTTTGGCATGGAAGAAAGAAGTAATTAGAAAAATATGGTTGTGTGAACTATACTTGCAGATGGTGTTTTTCTGTCAGGCTTCTCTGCAGATCATTATAAATGCGTGTATTGGAACAGTCTTTGCACAGTGATATGTCACTTGAACCCGTAAACACAGGAATTTGGGTTACACAGTCACTTGGCAGGATAACTCCTTTTTGATTTCATATATAAAGTCATTTTCTTATTTCACCTGTATTCGTAAAGGAAATGTTTCACCAGAAAATGACCTATTGAGTAAATCAATTTTTATGTTTGCATATTTTTAAAGAATTTTTGGTTGTTATTTTGAATTTTCCATATCAATATATATGTAAACAAAAAATATAAAATCCTGCTAACCAAGCCTAATAATAGGCACCACTAATTGTTCTGAACCGATCACTTTACTGCAGTTACCTACTTATCTTCCATTTTAATCCTGCTTGCAATGGTATCACCTATTTGTATAGATAACACAGGATCCATAATTCACAATAGGTGATTGTCAAAGTTGTTCTATTCTTTCCTTGTACAATGACCTCTGCACAGGTCACAGAGCATGCCTAGAAGACTCTCCCATAGAAGTCAGTCAGGCCCCCTTCTGACCATTGTGTCTATGGACAATGGGGCTGCCATACAGAAATTTTCTAATTGCTGTTAAGAACCGCTCAGGCAAGATGGCCGCCCCCATAATGTTCTGGATATAGAATAGAAAAATCTGTAATCAGAAAATAAAAACAGATAAGTAAAAAGGGGTGTGTTGCTGTTTGGTTTTAACTAGCAGATAAAATTTTTGGTGACGTTTCCTTTAGGCCTGTTGCACACTGGTGTTAATGGTTCCGGAAGTCCACCTGGCCCCTTTTACTATATGCCGGGACAGCCTGCCGGAACCATTAACTCCAGTTTGAAACAGGCCTTAAAGAACATATCCCCTGAAAAATCTAAAATTAAAACTAAATAAAAGTCAGTGAGTTGCTTCTTTCTGAAAACTTGTAACGATTGCTATGAATGCAACCACTGGGGACCAACTGGCTTTCCCAGTCCCCTGCTCTGTCTAGTATGGGAGTAGGAGATGTATCGTTGCACATGTAGATATCTAGGTTGGCATTCAAGGACCTTGGAGAGCTGGTTAACTGTTTGTGTAGCGTGAAGGCCATGAATGTGTAATTGGTGACCTATCGAGATCAGCAGAATGAAGAGTCCATACAGGTGTGGTTGTGTCTGTCACTGCAACTCAGTCAAGTTCACTGGAAAATTCCAATGATCTGTGGCCCCTGATGCAAATGGTTGAGGTTCTCCATGGCAGAGGACTACAGTGGTTCCACGTTGATGGCTTATGCTAAGGAGAGGCCATGGTTGTGTGAATTCCTCAGACTAGGTCATCAGTATCCGATCAGCTGTGTGAAAGAGGCTGTGGAGCTCATGCGAGTGCTGCGGCCTACTCACAGTACACTGAGCACAGCTCCGTACATTGTATAGTGGCTGTGCTTGGTACTGCAGCCCAGGCCTATACATTTGAATTGAACTGAACTGCACGTCGGCCAGGTGACCTATTTACATGATGTCAGAGGCCTAAGAAGAGGCCACAGTGCCATGGGGCGCCATGAATTGTATTTCCACCAATCAGATATTGATTACCAATAGGTAATCAATATTGTACTCCGGTAAAACCCCTTTACGTCTGTGGTTGCAGGCTTGGGCCTGTGTTTCTTTACATAACTTAAAGGGATTCTCCAGAAGACCAACACAGCTATGTTCTTCCAGCATCGCAGCTGCCCATGGGCTACCTGGTATGCATTTGCAGTGGCGCTGAGCTGCAATACTACTTATGGACAGGGTGGTACTATTTTAAGTAGAAAGCAGCCATGTTTTACTAATGCTGGACATCTCTTTTAATCCTGTTCTTGACCGTCACAGAGGAATACACATATACGGTCCAGTGAACAGATCCATGGAATTTTTCCTGATTGTCCAATTTGGACCACGCCATAAACTGCAATGGGAGAATTGCCGTAATTTGCATTTATAATACATTGAATTAGTTTGCAAATGTGTCTTAAGGGACAGAGAACGGTTAACTGAATTTGCTCATCTTCATTTGCAGAGTATGCAAAGTCTAGGGCACTTGCTGGAAACAGCCGAGCTCAGCACTCAGCAGTTTCTCTCTGTGCCAGAGACTTTGAATGGAGCACCCGGGTGCATGCTCCATTCAGACAACTCCTAGAAGTCCTGTCGTTTTGGAACTGAAGGTGGGGAGGGGGGGAGTCTCTTATTCCTGTGGTCAGACCCCACCGATCTAACATTTATCACCTGTCCAATGTAATTTGCTCCAATACCTCTTTAACAATAAAGAACGTACTGATGAACTGGTTGAACTCTACAGAACTGTTTGTTGGCTCCATGCAATGAGCCGGGGGAGAAGCAACACAAGAAGTGTAAAATAATGCTAATAATAAAGAACGTGCTATGTAAAACTTCCTGCTAGCATCTTGTAAGCAAGTCAAAGTGAACCTTGTCATTTCCCATAAGTTCTTTCTATTTCGTGTAAGAAAATTCATGATTTTCAGCTTTGTGTAGCTATGGCCAAATGATCGCCGACCGTCTAAATCCTCCGTGTCTGCCTCGTGATCTTCATGTTATTCTACAGAAATAAATGAGCTTTTTCAGGCTCTGAATGATGTCCTAATGGTATAATGAACCTCACTGCTCTGGATACAAATGTGCACACAATGTTTTTGATATATTGTATAACAACATACTATTTATCCAGATTGACCACGGTTCAATGGTTGTGTGCCGTCTGGTGCCTGTATTGCTGTTATGTGCGTAAATCTTCCATATGCAGTTCTATAATGTCATGTTACTCTTCTAATCTGTTACACACAGAAGCAACAAGTATAGATGTGTATTTGAATGGTGCCGCATTTTACTGCTTCCAGGTTTTAAAGGGGTTCTCAAAGATTTCACTATTGATTGCCTATCTGGGTATACCCCACACCCCTGTCGATCAACTGTTTTGGGGTAGCACACTGTATGCCGTCCGCATCTTTTGCGGCCCCATTGAAAAGTGAATGGGTCTGCACCTGGGTCTGACGCGGACGCCATTTGCGGACGTGTGAATGGAGCATGACGTTGATAGCTTATTATCAATGCAAAGCCGCACAATGTAAAGGCTCCTGCATTGTTTACATAGGCACAGCATCTCGTACACAGGGCGAGGAGTAATCAATTATGGGGAAGGAAGCGTTACTTCCCAACAACTGGCAGATCTCACGGTATGAGAACGAGCGGTCGCTATTTCGATCATTTGTCCTCATACAGCTGCGTTGTTTCTGGACAGCAGATAGCTGTTTAAAAAGCATGATATGCTGCCCAGAAACGATAATTTACGTGCCTGCAGGAAAGACAGTTTCACCCAATGAACGAACATTTCATTCTGCACCTTTAGACGGGCAGATTGTCAGAAATGAGCATTCGCAGGAACGTTCCTCTATGATAATCTGCCCGACTATTGGGCAGTGTAAGGCCTCTTTCACACTAGCAGCAGCACGGATCCGGCAGGTGAAGGGTGCCGCCGGATCCGTGCTGCCGCAGGGACATGTGTGGGGCCGGAACCGCGCTCCGTCCCCACACATGTCACACACAGACAGTACATACAGACACATACAAATACACATACATTCTTACATGCTCCCAGCAGGTCTCCACAGTGCAGGAGGAGCAGGACGGCGCGCACGTAGGACGATTCCCCACAGCGCCCTCTGCTGGGCGCTGGGTGGAATCGTCCTATATGTGCGCCCTTCTGCTCCTCCTGCGCTGTGGAGACCTGCCGGGAGCATGTAAGTATGTATGTGTATTTGTATGTTTATATGTCTGTGTATGTGTGTGTGTGTCTGTATGCATGTATGTGTGCAGGTGACGGATCCGTCATGAACTCCATTGAAAGTCAATGGAGGACGGATCCGTTCACCATTGTGGTCACACCAAACGGATCCGTCCTCATTGACTTTCATTGGGGGTCATGCCGGATCCGTCTTGGTGCGGATGCCTGGACCGGAGAGCAAACCGCAGCATGCTTAGGTTTGCTCTCCAGTCTGAAGACTGAACGGAATGCTTTTAGGAGCATTCCTTTGTCTTCAGTTCAGTTTTGTCCCCATTGACAATGAATGGGGACAAAACTGAAGTGTTTTATTCCGGTATTGAGCGGAACTCAATACCGGAATTATAAAACGCTAGTTTGAAAGTAGCCTAAACCCGCCACTTCTTGGTCTGTACAGATTTATTGCAGTTATCTGCTTATCATTACAGACTCGTTATATCACCTATGTATAGTAGATAACACAGTATCTTCCATTCACAATAGCTGATTGTTAAAGCTTATCTACTTCTTGCTTGTACAATGACCTCTACACAGGTCACAAAGCATCCCATAGAAGTCAATGAGGTCGCCTCCTGACCATTGTGTCTGTGGCCCATGGGGCTGCCGTAAAGCAATTTTCTTAATGTTTTCTAGAGTCTGTTAAGAACAACTCAGGAAAGATTGAAGCCCCCATAATCATGTTTAGGAAATAGAATAAAAAATCTGTAATCAGAAAATAAAAACAGATTACAAAAATGTGTGGGAAAGACATGTCGGTGACACATTCCCTTTAAAGGGACACTAAACCCTGATAAAATATAAATAACACAAATAGATTGAATCCATTGTGCAAACACCGCTATGTCTACAGTTTGAGAGAGATCTTGCAGAAAAATATCTTTCTCCTTGCCCCCCAGTCCTCTCCATTTTCGGCTATCAACCATCAGTGTATACTATATATGTGGTTTGATCTCCAGCATGCCTTGCATGCTCCCCAGCTTTCCCCAGCTGCTGAAAGGCAAATCTGAACAATTATGCAGTGAAGGGAGGAATTATCGTTGCGTAACTTGCCTGATTAGCCAGTATATACTACGGCTGGTACTATGTATATACTAGAGCTGTGATGGCTAACCTCCGACACTCCAGCTGTGGTAAAACTACAACTCCCAAGATGCACACTTGCTTGGCTTTTCTTAGAACTCCATAGAAATGAATGGAGCATGCTGGGAGTTGTAGTCTCACAACAGCTGGAGTGCCGGAGGTTAGCCCTCACTGTACTAGAGCTTTTACCATTGGCACGTTGTCTGGTGCTGTTACCAAATCGTTTTTTTACTTTTACTAACTAGGAGATTCCTTCTAACAAAACGGCCACACTCACTGTGTAGACAATAATTATCCAAACTGCCTCTTCCTCCTAAATGTTCAGCTTCTGGTACCCTTGCATCGGAGAAGTGAGAGAGGGAGGGGAGAGAAGACATGACTGCAGCCTAAGAGAACAATTCACTGTTTTCTGTTGCATTTTGTTGGTTGTTCTTTTTCTTGTGTTTGCATTCTGGCTTTAGTGGCCCTTTAAGTTGTTGGTATCAGGTTGCTGTAGGTTGTAATTCTTTTTCTTTTTTTTTTCCAGGAAGTGCCAATAAATATGTAATTAATCCTCCTCTGTCACCTTTTTAAACGTTTGTCTGTTTGGAAATCTGGGTGACAGCAACTGTCGCCAGCATTACTGCAGCCACAGGGGTTGTTCCTCCAAATTTTGTTTAGTGCATGCACTGGTTGCTCTCATGATCTGCCTTATCATCTATACATACTTCATTAAAGGGTTTGTCCAGACTTGATGACCTATCCTCAGATCGGCCGCGGTCTGACACCCAGCACCCTTGCCGATCAGCGCATGCGCCGTCTCCCTTCTCTCTTCCTACTTACAGCTGCAATGTCTATGGCAACGATCATAGACAGCCGCAGTGGAGGCCCATAGATTGTTGACCTGAGGGTCTACAATTTCTAGGTTCTAGGTGAACAATACAGGTGGGTTGACACTGACCTCTATGTCGTTATCCGCACAGACAATCGGTGCAAATCATTGTATAAATGAAAAAAATACATACACTTTCTGTCTGGGCACAAATACAATATGAATGATTAGGGCATCTTTTATTAAACCGTTATACTGTGCACAGAACACCAAAACGGTGCAGAGTTTTGAGCAATTTCATGATGATAATGAATGCACTACAGTCCAGAATCCAGTGCTCTACATAACTGTCCTACGATGTCCGTACTGCTTAAAACTCCTCTAACCATAAGTGTCAATCATGTCTCTTCTTTCATTCCTTAACCGTGCCTTGAAAAACAGTACAAGTCTGTGAGCAAGAAGTCTTTTCACACACAGTTTTTTTAGTGACAGTTTTTTGGCACTTGAGTATTTTTAGTGGCATTTTTTGCATCTGCATTTTTGATGCTTTTTTTTTTTTGTGGAATATTCTCCAGCTCTAAATGTTCTCTAAAAGTCTCTGGAAGATACAAGATATGCAAGTGTTTTTTTTTTAATCACTAGAACAAACTAAAGTGATCAGTTCTGACAACCTAAGTTACCTCCATCAGGTGGATCAATCACAGGCCTTGTAAAGATGCGGCGACATCGTGTAACAGTAGAATAGGCTTGAATTCCAGCACAGAGTCTATTTTTATGCCAAATTAAAAATGCAAACACAAAGAATTTTTACACGTTTCGAGCCCCTCGGGGGTCCTAGTCATACCCGAAATGTGTTAAAGTTTTATGTTTATACGTTTTTTAAGTCTCTTCTACTCTTTTTACTGTTGGTGTCTTCTTCTCAATTTGTGGCATGTGTTTTTTTTTTTTAACGCAGCATATTAAAGCAATGGGGTTTTTCAGGCGTTTTTACATCTCTATAGGGGGAAATACAGTGTTTTTGGCAAATGAGCAAAAAGAATAGTTTGCAAAGCATAAGGTGAAAGGGCCTTTGGTTCAATTGACCTTTGGAGGCTCAAGGTGTTAGGTGTGTAATAGGCCTGTCTGAACTAACCCAAATTAGGGCACTAATTTCAATAAACTAGACCCCTTGAAAGGGGTTTTTCGGGATTTTACTACTGATGACCTTTCCTCAGGATAGGTCATCAGTATCGTGCTTAGCGCCATTCACTTGAACGGGGCTGAGCTGCTCCTAGGCCACGTGACCGATGAACGTGGCATCACTGGCTTAGGAAAAGCTAAGAGAAGGCTGCTGGGAGCTCTGGTGCTCTCTGAGCACACAGCTGATCGGCGGGGGTCCCCGGTGTTGGACCCACTCCAATCAGATACTGATGACCTATACTGAGGATGGGTCATCAGTAGTAAAATCCCGGAAAACCCCTTTAATTACAGTAGGGTCCCAATAGCCATCGAGGCAACCACATTCTGAACTGAAACCGACATGTTCATATCAACTGCTGTTCCTTTGTAGAAAGCATCTCATTTTCTGGTTAGGTTCTTATGTCCCATCTGGCACTTGAAAGGTTCTAATGCGCATTTAATCTAATTTCGTCTCGTAAATTGCTATTTAGCATTTGCTCTAACACAATATACCAGTAACAGACTCAGTCTTTTCACAGAATCGCTTACAATGGAAAGGTTTTGTTTTCCAAGTATTCTAATGACAGTGGAGAATCTAAGTTTGTAGAGCCGTTCTGCTTGCATCAGGGGTTGTCAGCAACTGTGTGACCTTTTATCGGCTACCAAACTGAAACCACTTTTTTCCACTTGACTAAGAGTAGACACGGCACGTTTTTTTTTTCTTTTTTCTTTTTTGAGCGTTGGTGGTAACCAGTAGATGGAAACTAATATAATATTGTAATCTAGACCAAGTTGTTAACCTGTGTGTCGTTGCGAGAGCTGGGAATGGGTTTTCATGAAGTGGGGCAATTCCAGGATAGGCCATCAGTGTGGGACTGGTAGAGGTCCAACCACTGGGACCCCACTAATTAGGAGAATGATAGAGCCCCTTCATAGTCTTACCAGACACCACACAATCTCTGTTTCTGGTATTCTAGCTCAGTCCCATTGACTTGATTGCAGTTAGATAGACCCTCCATGGTCCAGATTGTCAGTGTGCTTGGGGCTGCTTTCATGGCCGCTTTTGGGGCCCAGTGGTTGGACCCAATCTTAAAAAGGGACTGTGGGAATAAAGATTGATAGGATTACCAGCAGGATTTGCCATGAGTCTTAGTTTTATTGCTAATAACTGATGCAGGTAGGCAAGTTATATGGTTGAGGCTTTCTCTTTAATGAAAGTACCATCTATTTAACTTTCCTTCTAAGGGTCCTTACATCACTGAAATCAAGGACTTTAAGGCCTCTTTCACACGAGCGAGTTTTCCGTCTGGATTCGATGTGTGAAGCAAATGCACAGCATCCAGACTGAATCCTGACCTAATCATTTCAATTGGTCTGTGCACAAGAGCATCGTTTATCACTGATCGTCTCTGCATTTGGGATAAATCGCAGCATGTTCTTTATTATCCGTTTTTCAGGCAGCCCAGGCTTCATAGAAATTAAAGGGGCTGCGTTAAAAAACGGAAGGCATCCAGATGAAATGTATTTTTCTCAGATGGTTGCTGAGATGTAGATGGTTATTCTTCAGTTTTTCTTCAAGCATTTGAAAAACGCGTCAAAAAGAGGATTGCATCCTCCTGGAAAAAACTGAAACACTGAACGCAATCACAGATAAAACGGATTCAACTTGTGCGCAAGACCATCAGTTTTCCCTGAACAGACACTGACTAATTTCATATCGCTTGAGTGAAATGAGCCAAAAGGTCTAATAAGGCAATAAATTATATTCTGGAAGCCTAAATGTAAAGCCTAGGATTTCAAAAAATGTGAATTGGACGCACACCCAAAATACGGGCCTGCGCAGAGGGGCAGATTGGCCATAGACCTTACAGGGAAGTTTCCCAGTGGGCCAATGACCAGAGGGCTGCCTGGTCCCTCCTCACTGCTGGCCAGTATGAGTTTATGGGGATGTATTTTGTGCTGCTGGCAGTATTTTGTGATGGGCTGTGGTATTTGGCTCTGTTGGGGTGGTATAATGTGTCACAATTAGAGATGAGCGAGCAGTGCTCGTTACGAGCACTGTAACGCTCGGGTCCCGGGTGAAATGCCCGTAGGCATTGCGGATCCGCCCTCATCTGCATGTAAGTCAATGAGGACGAATCGTTTGGTATGACACTCATACCAAAAGGTTCCGTCCCCACTGACTTTAAGACGGGTGAGGACGGAACCGTTTGGTATGAGTGTCATACCAAACGATCCGTCCTCATTGACTTACATGCAGATGAGGACGGATCCGCAATGCCTGTGGGCATTTCACCCGGGACCCGAGCGTTACAGTGCTCGTAACGAGCACTGCTCGCAACGAGCACTGCTCGCTCATCTCTAGTCACAATATGGTATTGCTGGCCCTGCCGTCTGTCAATTTGGACCCAACTCCAAAACGGGGCCACTTTTAGTTTTCTTTTCAAGGGGCACTTTAAGTTCCCAATCCGCCCCTGACTGTTCACGAGGTCTGAGTGACAGTTCTCATGCAATATGGGGAGGAAGAAAAACCTTTCTGAAGGTGAAAAGAGTGAAATAGTTCACTATATTGCAAAAGGCATGAAAACAATTGATATTTCACAAAAACTGAAGGGAGATCATCAAACTGTGAAGAGATATATGAGCACTGGCAAATACGATCTGATAAAGGCTTATTAAGGAAAGTTTCTATCAGACAAAGTGTCTCCGAAGTGTCACAGATCTCTCGATGCAGGATCCTCTATAGGCTGGCAGTTGTGCATAAACTTGTAGTTCGGCCATCCTTAACCAAAACTGACAAACAGAAGCGTTTGCTTTGGGCTTCGAAACACATGAAGACTCATTTTCGAACAGTTTTATTCACCGTTGAACGCCGTGCTACACTGTGCCTTTCCGAAATATAATGATTTGTATGCAAAACAGTGCACCATCCCATGCTGCAAAAAACACCATTGACTCCTTTGTTGCTATGGGCATGGAAGGAGATAATATCGTGGTTTGGCCTCCTGACCTCAATCCTATTGAGAACCTGTGGAGCATCCTTAAAAAGGAGATCTGTGACAGTGGCCATCAGTATACCTCAAAACAGCAGCTCTCTGGAGGTAGCACAAGCAGAAACTATGCATGGACTTACAAGTTCAATGGATAAGAGAGTCGTTCAAGTCATCTCAAAGAAGGGCTCATATATCAAAATGTAACATGATCTGGAAATACAAACATTTTGATTTAATGGGAACCTGTCGCCATAAAAATGCAATGTAAGATACAGGTAGCATGTGATAGAGCAGGAGGCGCTGAGCAGATTGATATATAGTTTTATGGGAAAAGATTTAGTAAAAATTGTAATTTATTCATTTAAATTCCTGCTTATTCTGGGCTTTGAAGTCCATGAGGCGGTCCTATCAGTGATTGTCAGCTATCTCTGTATGCACAGTCATAGAGGAAAGACTGTCATTCACTGATAGGACCTCCTCCTCATAGAGGGAAGGCTGTCAATCACTGATAGGACCTCCTCCTCATAGAGGAAAGACTGTCATTCACTGATAGGACCTCCTCCTTATAGAGGGAAGGCTGTCAATCACTGATAGGACCTCCTCCTCATAGAGGGAAGGCTGTCAATCACTGATAGGACCTCCTCCTCATAGAGGGAAGGCTGTCAATCACTGATAGGACCTCCTCCTCATAGAGGAAAGACTGTCATTCACTGATAGGACCTCCTCCTCATAGAGGGAAGACTGTCAATCACTGATAGGACCTCCTCCTCATAGAGGAAAGACTGTCATTCACTGATAGGACCTCCTCCTCATAGAGGGAAGACTGTCAATCACTGATAGGACCTCCTCCTCATAGAGGAAAGACTGTCATTCACTGATAGGACCTCCTCCTCATAGAGGGAAGGCTGTCAATCACTGATAGGACCTCCTCCTTATAGAGGGAAGGCTGTCAATCACTGATAGGACCTCCTCCTCATAGAGGGAAGGCTGTCAATCACTGATAGGACCTCCACCTCATAGAGGGAAGGCTGTCAATCACTGATAGGACCTCCTCCTTATAGAGGGAAGGCTGTCAATCACTGATAGGACCTCCTCCTCATAGAGGGAAGGCTGTCAATCACTGATAGGACCTCCTCCTCATAGAGGGAAGGCTGATAATCACTGATAGGACCTCCTCCTCATAGAGGGAAGGCTGTCAATCACTGATAGGACCTCCTCCTCATAGAGGGAAGGCTGTCAATCACTGATAGGACCTCCTCCTCATAGAGGAAAGACTGTCATTCACTGATAGGACCTCCTCCTCATAGAGGGAAGGCTGTCAGTTACTGATAGGATCTCCTCCTCATAGAGGGAAGGCTGTCAATCACTGATAGAACCACCTCCTCATAAAGGGAAGGCTGTCAATCACTGATAGGACCTCCTCCTCATAGAGGGAAGGCTGTCAATCACTGATAGGCCCTCCTCCTCATAAAGGGAAGGCTGTCAATCACTGATAGGACCACCTCCTCATAAAGGGAAGGCTGTCAATCACTGATAGGACCGCCTCCTCATAGAGGGAAGGCTGTCAATTACTGATAGGACCTCCTCCTAATAGAGGGAAGGCTGTCAATCACTGATAGGACCACCTCCTCATAAAGGGAAGGCTGTCAATCACTGATAGGACCTCCTCCTCATAGAGGGGAGGCTGTCAATCACTGATAGGACCTCCTCCTCATAGAGGGAAGGCTGTCAGTTACTGATAGGACCGCCTCCTCATAGAGGGAAGGCTGTCAGTTACTGATAGGATCTCCTCCTCATAGAGGGAAGGCTGTCAATCACTGATAGGACCACCTCCTCATAAAGAGAAGGCTGTCAATCACTGATAGGACCTCCTCCTCATAGAGGGAAGGCTGTCAGTCACTGATAGGACCTCCTCCTTATAGAGGGAAGGCTGTCAGTCACTGATAGGACCGCCTCCCGGACTTCAAATCCCAGAATGAGCAGGAATTTAAACGAATGAAATACAGGATATACTTAATCTTTTCCCATAAATTATATCAATCTGCTCAGCTCCAGATCAATCTGGCAGGTAATATGCTGCCTGTAGCTCGGACACAATGTTCAACGTGACAGGTTCCCTCTAAGTTGAGTTTATTTTTTGTAAAATTATCTGTGCATGCAGAAAATAACAGATTTCTGTTGGAAAAGAGAGGAATGTCATTATGACCTACTGAACGTTTTTAAAAACTGAATCCTGCATAATAATTTGGAACAACTTATTCTGTCTTCTTTCCACAATTTTTAAATAAAGCCATTGCCATTATCCGTCCTTCAACCTGTATTAACATCCACATTGTAATATAACTGTGGAAGATAAAAAATATCGTCCGGGCACATCTGACTATTTAAGAAAGACAAACAAAAAAGGCATGTGCAGAATAATTTGGTACATAGAGTATTTACCTGGTCTTTGTTATACTGGAGGAGGTATTATAGCACCAATAAAGTGAACAAGTGGATTTTAACTCTAATATCTTGTTTGCACCATATAGAGCTGTTGTTCTTTGTATTACGTTTTTTAGTGTTCGTTATATGGATGCCTTCTGTGTATTGTATTTTGGCACTGTTGGGTGGTGGGATTTAGACACTTCCAAGAGTAACATATTGGGCAACAGGGGACTTCAAATGTACCTTGATTGCTATTAGGCTAGTTTCACACTAGCGGTAGCCTTCTCCGGCAGGGGAACAGCCTGCCGGATCCGTGCTACCGCTAGTTCACCGTGCCTCCAGAAGTCCTCTCCGGCCCCATTTACTGTAATGCGGGCGGGCCGGAGGCATGGCAGGAGGCGGCCGGAATAAAACTACCCGACAGACCTGCTACAATTATAGTGAATGGGGTCGGAGCAGACTTCCGGCGGCACGGTACACTAGCTGTAGCACGGATCCGGCAGGCTGTTTCCCCGCCGTAACAGCCTGCTGGAGAAGACTGCCGCTAGTGTGAAAGTAGCCTAACCTGCAGCCTTGAGAAGAAAAGCTGTAGTAATGCTCCTCTTCTCATGTAGCTTACAGTACCGGTGTATGACAGGTGCATCCCTGATACACAACACGATGAGTCACATTTACACACACAGCTGTCCGTCAGCCACAACTTACTGTTATTGCAAATCGGGTGTCACAAATATAGAACGTGAGGCAGCAGCTCCAGCCCATTCACCTGAAAGTCAAGGTAATTGAGGATTGCAAAATGAACACGCCTGGGGTTGTGGCCGTGTGAAAACCTACTTTAATTCCCACATCTTCCTGTTATTTTAATTTCACAGAATGTTCATTTAATTTCCGACGACTCTCTCTTAGTCCTTGAAATTGCCCTTTTTCTAGTCCTACTTTGGGATAATAATCCTTTGGGGCAGGCACTGAATTCATTCATCAACATGAGAGGAGGCTGAAAACAGAGTGTCAGAGGTGTAATCTGGGGCTCCTGGACCCTCAGTGTAAAATGTGTAATGGGCACCCGCCTTCCATGAGGCATTTAAAATGCTAATGTCTTCGTATGTGGCTGAAGGACCTTTGGACTCCCTTCTTGGCCCAGGTGTACCCTCTATAGCCATGGCCTTACTGAGCACATTCAGTGATCATAGTGCTGGTTGTCACATTTCTAGCCCCTACTCGGGTATAATGCATTATGGTTGATGCCTAAAAATATGCCCCTTTCCCAGTTCTGATTTGCTACCATAGTGCATTAGGAAATGGAATGAATTTATACACTGCCATCAAGGGAAGGAACCAGCTCTGGGTTGTCTGACCCCATGGAGCTGGGGTGGATTGGCCATAGACATTACAGGGAAATTTCCCGGTAGGCCGATACCTCATGGCTGGTCATTGGAACTTTTTGGGGATGTATTTTGTGATGGACGGTGGTATTTGGCTCTGTTGGGGTGGTATAATGTGCCACAATATGGTATTGCTGACCCTGCCTTCCTTTAATTTGGACCAAAATACAAAACGGAGCCACTTTTAGTATTTTTTCCAGGGCCACTTTAAGTTCCCAGTCGGCCCCTACCCTGGAGATCATACATTTCTCCTGCAGCCAAGTTGTGATAGGCCAATTGTGTAAAGCACGGGAGATGTACTTCTGCAAAAGTTGGCGAGCTACTAGGTTGGAAAGCAATGACTCAGACCATAATTGAACTTTTATATGAAGTGTCTACAGGCCATGATATGAAATCATTTAAGAAAAGAATAGACAAGGACACCTGAAGGTTGGTGGAAACTCCTTGAAAGGCACTTGAAGAACTTCTGCTATTTAGTACTACACGCTGTGTTCCTCACCTGTTCATGTTCCAGCAGTTCTGTTGTAACCACAAGGAAGTAAGACAGCACCTGGGGAAATTCAGGTATCCTGGAGGAAAGTGTGTAACAGAACGAGATGGATTTTCCACGGTCACAGGGAGTTTTTGATAGTTACTTAGCTTTTCAACTAAAATAATAAAAAAAAAAAGAATTTTACAGTAAATATAATTCCTTAATGTATTCTTTGCTATCACTTTATAAATGGCTGAAATGAATTTAAAATGCCAGCAAAATCTGGAGGACAACCAAGAAGACTCCTGCAAGGGCTGTCATCCATGTTTTGCACACCCCTGAGTGCCAGATCTCCCCAAAGGTTCATGGATGCGGCTGTATTATGGGTTTGTTTTGTATGAAGTTGTGATAGGGCTCCCATAGAGGTGCATGGACTTGTTTGGCATATGTACAGTACATGCCATGAATGTCTTTAGGGAGAAGAGAGAGTGGGATGGCACTACAACTCCGTTTTCAGTTCTATAGGTGCGGACATCTTGTCAAAATCAGGGAGTATTCAAATGACCAAAGGGGTGCTCAGCTCCGAGCTAATCAGCGACAGTCCAAATAAATCCAACTTCAAGGAAGAAAAGATAAAGAGCGGCACTCACCGATGTAGTCAATACTTTATTCAATCTTCGGCAGTTACATCAAAGTGCAGGAGCAGATTGGCGTACTCTAACAATCATAACGGGCGACGGCCGTTTCGCGCACCTTGCGCCTCGTCATGCCCTTTGCGTCACAGATCCCTTGATCTCTCACCTTTTTAACCCCATCGTTGCCTCCGCGCTTGCGCGATACTGCAACTCAGGTAAGTCAAAAAGGGGATTACATGTTATACATTAAAAACAGTCTTCATCACACATTATAAAAACACCCCTAGTTCATTCCTATCATTTAGACCGGCCGGTCCCAAAGCCTCGGTCTTCAGAATCCACCTAGACTCTTTTCTTAATAGATATTTGTGCCTATCTCCACCATGCGGTAACACTGGTACCGTTTCTAGGCCAATAAATCTCAGAGCCTCTTGATCACTATTATGGCATGTCTTTATATGCTCAATCAAGCGAGGGCAGCCCTTTCCAGTATCTATAGATGCGGCATGTTCCCTAAATCTCTCAAAAAGACATCTGATGGTTTTTCCAATATAATATCTCCCACAATCACAGTACACCATGTACACTACGTATTTAGTTTTACATGTAATTAGTTGACGGACCCTTTACTCGATTTTTCCTATTCTGGCAAATTTCAATTGACCATTATATTTACAATACGAACAGTTGCCACATCTATAGTTACCTTTGGGCAACCCTTTTTCCAACCATGTTATATTCCTATCTTCCTTAAACCTACTATGCACTATTTTACTTCTTAAGGTCTGAGTCCTTCTAATAGACAATATTGGCAGGGGATCAACAAGTTCTTTGAGGCTATCATCCCCCCTAAGTATACTCCAATTTTCTTTTATAATCTCTTTGATCTTCTTGGCCATAGGGCTAAAGTTGAAGGTGAAAGGGCAGACCTTACATCTACCTCTCTTATCACCGTCACATCTATCCCTCCCTGCCAATAGATCTTCTCTTTTCATATTTTTAACTTTAATAAATGCTCTATTCAACACATTAGGGGGGTATCCTCTACAGATAAGCCTTCTTTTTAAATCATCTGCTTGTATTACAAACTCCTCCTCACTGCTATTGATCCTTCTGAGTCTAATAAATTGTCCATACGGGACTGCTTTCTTTACACTGCCAGGATGATAACTCGTATAATGTAGAAGTGAATTAGTGGCGGTGGGTTTGCGGTATCCGCAAATTTCCCTCCACCACTTCTACCGAAACATCCAAAAATAGCAATTTCTGGCCACCAAAGACATGAGTAAAAAGCATATTCATGTCATTGGATTGGTTTAAGTAAGACACAAAATTATAAAATTGTTCTTCATTTCCTGACCACACTATAAAAACATCATCGATGTATCTTAAATAAAGTTGTATGTAACGGAGGAAGGGGTTATTCACCAAATACACAAATCTATCTTCTAACCTAGCCAGAAAAATATTGGCAAAAGTACAAGCAACCGGCGTCCCCATGGCCGTCCCAAACCGCTGGCGGTACCAAGTATTACCGAACATAAATGTATTATTCTTCAATATCAATTCTAATGCCTCTCTGACAAAACTAACAAAAGTTACAGATTTGTCAGTACCTGATAGAATATCACCTACTGTCTCCACACCTGCATCCTGAGGGATGAGTGTATACAGGCTTTCAATGTCCAAGGACACTAAGCTGAGTCCCTCCCTCCACTGGAACGAATCCAGTGTCCGGAGGAAGTCAGCGGTGTCCTTAACATACGACGGAATTTTCACCAATAATGGTCTCAGTAGCCAATCGATATATCTAGATAAATGTTCGGTAACAGACCCTATGCCCGCCACGATCGGACGGCCAGGGGGACGCTCAGCGCATTTGTGTAACTTAGGTAGGAAATACCAAGTAGGTTTAATAGGAAACAGAGGTATTAATTTCACATCCCCCAGAACCTTTTTATAGAAGGTATCGATGCTACCGCCGGCGGACAAGGGAGGACAAAAAGTGGAACTTGCTCCTCCTGTAAATATAGAATCCTCAAGAGGTCCCGACACTGCCT
This sequence comes from Rhinella marina, assembly GCA_900303285.1. Classification (NCBI taxonomy): domain Eukaryota; kingdom Metazoa; phylum Chordata; class Amphibia; order Anura; family Bufonidae; genus Rhinella; species Rhinella marina. The sequence continues at coordinate 251,754 of ONZH01012843.1, forward strand.
CACAACCAGCCAAAAATTGCAAGCATTCCTTCTCTTCCTCATTAAAATTGGATGACGTACTAAACCCTAAAGGACCAATAGTAGTGGGCACTTCAGCTTCTCTCACTTGGGTTTTTTCAGGGAATTTGTTGTTATATAGCTTACGCAGATTTAATTTACGAGTTGCTTTGAACAGATCAATTTCGAATTGTACTGGATCAAACTTCTCCACCAGACAAAAACCGAGGCCTTTTTCAAGCAACCTCAGGCAGTCGGGTGGAAGAGGTTGACCCGTTAAATTCACAACCGTGTTGCTGATAATTGGTTGCGGAGTTTTAATTACATTTAGTTCCTCCAAGACACCTGCTTCCCCTTGAAACCCATACGGCTGCCTCCTTTTAGTTTTACTCCTTCCTCCCCTTCTAATTTTGTGTCTAAAGGGACATTACTACCTCCCAAATCCATTTTATTTAGTGAGTCAGTAGGTGCCACTTCATCAGAAGTGCTTGAATCGGAATCTGTTGTCCAATAGTCACTCTTTATGTATTGTTTGGCCATTTTCTTTCTTCTTCTATTATCACTTTTCCACTCAAAGATCTTCCCAGATTCATAGTCTTGTTTGTCACGTATGAACTTGTCTCTCTTTCTTTCTTTGATGTCTGCTTGTGTTATTGTCAGTTTTTTGTCCAGTCTTTTATCAAAATTCCGATATTGGGTCTCTGTCAGTCTCCCTTGTAGTTCAACTTTTGCTCTATTTAGTTCTTCTTTTACTTTTTCATATTCTGTTATATTCCTTCTTAACACCGTATCTAGGATACGAAGGGAAAACTCTGCATGTATTTCTTGCCATTCTGATACAAACAATGCATCATCTCGAAACTGCAATATATCCTTGTAAATTCTGAGTCCTCTAGGGACTCTGTTACTTTCTTTATAGGACTTCAATGAGTTTACGGTCCAGAAAAGGCGGACTTCTTTATCAGCTAAGGTGGATACCTTGAATTCTAGGGTTTTAGTACTTAATGCTTGTAGAACATCTACTGCATTACATTGTGTGAAGTACGCCTCTGCTCCTTCTCTGCCTCCTGCTACTCCCGGTTTAGTGTCTACTGACACCTTTGCCACATCTGTGTCCATAGTCCCAGGAAACTTGTGTGCTCTATCCCTCAAAAACAGTTAAGCAACCACACAACAAATCACTTTAGGGAGAAGAGAGAGTGGGATGGCACTACAAGAATAATACATTGAAGAATAATACATTTATGTTCGGTAATACTTGGTACCGCCAGCGGTTTGGGACGGCCATGGGGACGCCGGTTGCTTGTACTTTTGCCAATATTTTTCTGGCTAGGTTAGAAGATAGATTTGTGTATTCGGTTAATAACCCCTTCCTCCGTTACATACAACTTTATTTAAGATACATCGATGATGTTTTTATAGTGTGGTCAGGAAATGAAGAACAATTTTATAATTTTGTGTCTTAAACCAATCCAATGACATGAATATGCTTTTTACTCATGTCTTTGGTGGCCAGAAATTGCAATTTTTGGATGTTTCGGTAGAAGTGGTGGAGGGAAATTTAAAAGTGAGCGGATACCGCAAACCCACCGCCACTAATTCACTTCTACATTATACGAGTTATCATCCTGGCAGTGTAAAGAAAGCAGTCCCGTATGGACAATTTATTAGACTCAGAAGGATCAATAGCAGTGAGGAGGAGTTTGTAATACAAGCAGATGATTTAAAAAGAAGGCTTATCTGTAGAGGATACCCCCCTAATGTGTTGAATAGAGCATTTATTAAAGTTAAAAATATGAAAAGAGAAGATCTATTGGCAGGGAGGGATAGATGTGACGGTGATAAGAGAGGTAGATGTAAGGTCTGCCCTTTCACCTTCAACTTTAGCCCTATGGCCAAGAAGATCAAAGAGATTATAAAAGAAAATTGGAGTATACTTAGGGGGGATGATAGCCTCAAAGAACTTGTTGATCCCCTGCCAATGGTGTCTTTTAGAAGGACTCAGACCTTAAGAAGTAAAATAGTGCATAGTAGGTTTAAGGAAGATAGGAATATAACATGGTTGGAAAAAGGGTTGCCCAAAGGTAACTATAGATGTGGCAACTGTTCGTATTGTAAATATAATGGTCAATTGAAATTTGCCAGAATAGGAAAAATCGAGTATAGGGTCCGTCAACTAATTACATGTAAAACTAAATACGTAGTGTACATGGTGTACTGTGATTGTGGGAGATATTATATTGGAAAAACCATCAGATGTCTTTTTGAGAGATTTAGGGAACATGCCGCATCTATAGATACTGGAAAGGGCTGCCCTCGCTTGATTGAGCATATAAAGACATGCCATAATAGTGATCAAGAGGCTCTGAGATTTATTGGCCTAGAAACGGTACCAGTGTTACCGCATGGTGGAGATAGGCACAAACATTTATTAAGAAAAGAGTCTAGGTGGATTCTGAAGACCGAGGCTTTGGGACCGGCCGGTCTAAATGATAGGAATGAACTAGGGGTGTTTTTATAATGTGTGATGAAGACTGTTTTTAATGTATAACATGTAATCCCCTTTTTTGACTTACCTGAGTTGCAGTATCGCGCAAGCGCGGAGGCAACGATGGGGTTAAAAAGGTGAGAGATCACGGGATCTGTGACGCAAAGGGCCTGACGAGGCGCAAGGTGCGCGAAACGGCCGTCGCCCGTTATGATTGTTAGAGTACGCCAATCTGCTCCTGCACTTTGATGTAACTGCCGAAGATTGAATAAAGTATTGACTACATCGGTGAGTGCCGCTCTTTATCTTTTCTTCCTTGAAGTTGAACATGCCATGAATGTCCTGCAGCTATCTATCTTGAGAATGGGGCCATGTTTTGTGCCATCAAGAATGGAGAGTTCACATCTCTGTTTTATTTTCTGTTATTTTCTCTAGAATATGCCCCATTGCCTGATAGGTGCAGGTCCCGTACCTATGTGGAGAACGGAGTGAGGAAATGAATGGAGGGTGCACTGCGCATGTATAGCCACCCTCCATTCATTTCAATGGGGCCGCCGAAAATAGGCGAGCGCTGGCTTGGCTTTTTCCGTCTGCCCCATAGAAATGAACAGGAGCAGGAGCCGCATGTGCGCGGTGCGCTCCCATTCACTTCTATGGGAGCAGCGCTTGGTGGTGGATGGACCCACTCTGTTCTGCTTGTAGGTGTGGGTCCCAGAGGTGGTCCTAGTAATATGCCACCATTGTATGTGATGAAAATACCCCTTTAAGGCTGGGTTCACGCATGATTGATTAGCTGTGGATTTGCCATTGCAAATTTTTGTGCGGCAAATTCGCAGCATTGTACAGTACCAGCAAAGTGGATGAGAATTTCAGATTCGTCATTCACATGCTGCATAAAAAAATGCAGCAGAAAAGCTGCAATATTGTGGATCTGAAATCTGCAACATGTCAATTTATACTTGGGATTTTGTTGCGGATTTCACCCTTGTCAATGCAAAGAATGACGCTGCGTCTAAGGCTAGATTCACACGACCATATGGCATCCGTTTTTTTGCAGATTCATTGTAACAATGCCTATTTTTGTCTGCAAAACGGACAAGAATAGGACATGTTTTTTTTTTTTTTTTCTTTTTTGCGGGGCTACGGAAAGGACATGTGGATGTGGATACAGGGAAATGAATGGGTCTGCATCTTCTCCGCAAAAAAAAAAAAAAAAAATGGAACAGACATTGAAACAAAATGCATTTGTGTGAATGTACTGTGGCCTAATCTGCAGCTTTTTTGCAGCAAAATCTGCAGAGTGTGTACATACCCTTTCGTGCATCTTTTCTGCTACAGATTAGAAGCAGAAATGCAGATTTTCCGCTGCAGAAAATCCGCAGCTAATCAGTCGCGTGTGAACCTAGCCTAACTGACTTCCAAATGCCTTCCATTTCATATAGAGGTTTTATAAGGATTTTGCACGACTCGAACACAAAAAATTGTCATTCTTTGTAGGGGAAGATATCTCCATACATGCGGAGCCATATGGCCTCCATGCACTGCTGGACACACTCTGTTCCTGCTGGGGTAATAATGCTACATAGTGGGGTAACTCCAATATTTGGGGGCTGATTTCATGTTTTTTTTTTTTATTAGAGCACGTAATATTTTGTTTACAGCTAGTAACGTGAAAACTTTTTATTGTAGTCTTATTACAATGAAGGTGTCTAACCCAGGTAGCAGCTGATGGGTGGAAACTGCTGTGTGTGGGACATGCAGGTGACAGCTGTATAAAGGTTATGATTGCACAAACGGGTGTAGCTATTGTTTGTATCTGCAGCTGAGATTACAGTTTATTTTGGCCCATATTCAGGAGAGGATCTGCGCTTGGTTATTAGGAGAACATATATAATAGCAGTAATGGATGAAGTAGCTGAAATGCAGAGGTCCATAGAACAACCGTGCCTTATTAGATAAAAGATGTCCGAACCTGCTGATTGTGACGCTAATGGATGACTAATGTGTATGGGGGTCTTCCAACTTTCCCCGATGGCTGATGTTTGGTGGTGGTGGTGGAAGAGAGACCAGGTACACGCTCAATCCTTTGTTCTCTTGAAAGATAAGACTCTGCTAGTCTGCCACTGGCTTATTGTTATCTACCCACTGAAAAAACATACATGTACTGCCGAGCCCTGCATGGTCATGGCGGAGTCAAGGCGTTGTCTGAGGTATATTTCCAGCTTAAGACATAAGTTGTTGTACAATTGGGCTCATACACTGGGGAAGATGGATCAATACTGTTGTGGGGGGGGGTCATCACTTTACAAGATGGCCTAGACGGCATCAAATTTATCAAAATGGCGCACATAGCAAAATATATATATGGCACAAACTTCAAGGCATGTCAGACTTTTTTGTGTCAGTTAGTGCATCTTTGGTTTGTGCCGGTGCGCCGAATTTATGAAATGGCGCTCAGTAGTTAAATGTGGTTTACAGCTATATCATATTGAAGCCTGGGGCTTGCCTGGCGTGGAGTTGCAACGGTTTTTGTGACTTTTGTGAATGCCGCAGAAGATAAATAAGACTTAATCTGATCTGCAAACATTGCAAAAGTCGCAAAAATTTGCATATGCCAGCACACGCAACATTTTAAGGCCAGAAAACTGGCGTACCAGACTTCATAAATGTCCCCCTTCGTTCATTTGCACTGCCTCATGGCTACCAAATACTGTATATATTTCAGCATTTCGTGGCAATAAATATCACACATTTTTAGCAAAGTAGTGCAAAAAAAGTTTCAGAAGAAGCATTTTTGGTGTGCTTTACAACAGAGTTCTGACACAGTTCAGGTTGAGTTCTGACACAGTTCAGGTTGAGTTCTGACACAGTTCAGGTTGAGTTCTGACACAGTTCAGGTTGAGTTCTGGCACAGTTCAGGTTGAGTTCTGGCACAGTTCAGGTTGAAGTTTTTGCACAGTTTAGGTTGAAGTTTTTGCACAGTTTAGGTTGAAGTTTTTGCACAGTTTAGGTTGAAGTTTTTGCACAGATTAGGTTGAAGTTTTTGCACAGATTAGGTTGAAGTTTTTGCACAGATTAGGTTGAAGTTTTTGCACAGATTAGGTTGAAGTTTTTGCACAGATTAGGTTGAAGTTTTTGCACAGATTAGGTTGAAGTTTTTGCACAGATTAGGTTGAAGTTTTTGCACAGTTTAGGTTGAAGTTTTTGCACAGTTTAGGTTGAAGTTTTTGCACAGTTTAGGTTGAAGTTTTTGCACAGTTTAGGTTGAAGTTTTTGCACAGTTTAGGTTGAAGTTTGGGCACAGTTCTGGTTGAGTTCTGTTTGAGGCCTATCCCTTACGCCCCACTTCTTATAATGTACCCCATTATAATTTACTTAACGTCCATGTTTATCCTGTTGATGAAAAGCATGGCTCGTGTGGATACATTCAGCAGATGTTTTTTATTTCTTTCTTTCCTTTGTTGAGCCAAGCAGTGACATGTCCCAACTTGGGAGTATAATCATGACTAGTAGACTGAAGCATGGGAACTGAAGAGTTGATCCTAAAGCGTGTCTGTTCTCCTTGACAGAAACTCTCTGGGCTATGATTCATCCAGGGTAGTAGGCCTTTATAATGCAGGCTGGGAGGGAGTATCTACAGAATGCTTTACACCCAGTCGTAGCATGCACTTGACTGATGAGTACTGAATGTAATGTAATTTCGCTAAGAGACCCTGTCTGTAAAGATCAGGAGGTCTAGACGAGTTTATGCATGTGCCTTCCCAATGTTATAATTAACGGCTTATCGCTGCTTTATTGTAATTGCTTTTAACTTGAAAGTTTGACCCTTTTTGCATGTGTCTGCCTATATTATATTACATGGTTGTGAAAGTCACTGGAGAAGACACTGTAGTACTAGACTAGCATTAGAAGAAGCGTGGTCTATGGCTCCGTACGTTGTCTAGGTTAATCCCATAGACCAGGGCTGGCCAACCTGCGGCTCTCCAGCTGTTGTAAAACTACAACTTCCACTACGCCCTGCTGTAGGCTGATAGCTGTAGGCAGACTGGGCATGCTGGGAGTTGTAGTTTTGCAACAGCTGGAGAGCTGCAGGTTGGCCATCTCTGCCATAGACTGTGAATGGAGTGTGCTCCAAGTCCTTGGTCATGTGGTGAGAAGGAATCCTGTTTTAGTGATCAGTGGGGGTCCCAGCAATCATATATTTACCAGTATGTCCTATTCTGCGGATATATCTTGACTCTGGGACAAGTGACATACGGTTTTGTGGGTTTATTAAAGTGGTTTTACACAATTGTATAATGTATAGTCCTGTAATGTTAATTTTCTTGTAGATGTCAGGATTGACGTGAATAAATTTCTCAGGTTATATTCACATGACACAGGTTTTCATCAAGGTCACCATACACATTAGAATATTGTCAGCCAATCCTGCGGGGCCGTGCCGCCAACCTAATGTGTATGAGGAGCTCCTGAATCTTTCATGAAGAGAGAAGGATTGAGCGCGTTGAATTTCAATGGCCAATTCTTTTGTTCTCTGGAAGACAGGGGCGGATTGGGAACTTAAAGTGGCCCTGGAAAAAATACTAAAAGTGGCCCCCGTTTTGTATTCGGGTCCAAACTGATGGAAGGCAGGTCCAGCAATTCCATATTGTGGCACATTATACCGCCCCAACATAGCCAAATACCACAGTCCATCACAAAATACTGCCAGCAGCACAAAATACATCCCCAAAAACTTCTACTGGCCGGCCGTGAGGAGGCCCCGGGCGGCCTTTTGGGCATCGGCCCACCGGGAAATTTCCCTGTAAGGTCTATGGCCAATCCGCCCCTGCTGGAAGATAAGTCCCCACCAGAGATGTCTGGCAGTGGCTTTCTCCATTCTCCTTATCAAAACACGGCTTGGGTGAGACGAATGTTTGTGTATAGGAGAGCTGGGGGAGAGAGAGCTGTCGGCCAAACGAGCTGACCGCTGTTGTGGGCATGTGTGACCACCACGCCATGGATTTTATTTTTTAGAAGGTATGCAACAGAAATGTTATACTGCCAGTCCTTGCCCACTCCATCCTAACCCTTTCGGTGGGCAGGGCCTCTGGATTGCTCACTCAGTCCTTGCTCCCCGTTCCCATTGAGCATCTCCTTAGTACTGCTTCGCCACGCCATGCATGCAGTGGATTTCTTTCCACTGGCTCTGCCTCTCTCTCCTTGTAGGGTGCGCGTATGTGCTCTCTCTGGCTTATAAAGGGCCAGCGTTCGGATACCTTAGTTCTTCCTAGCCAATGGCTGGCCACATTAGGGTATTTAAGGCACCTTCTCCTGTGGGAGAAGTACTCTAGTGATCTGCAAAGGTGTGCTATTCTTGTTTGCCTGAGTACTCACTGCTACCTGATATCTGGATTTGATCTTTCTCCATACTGACCCCAAGATGCCTGCCCTGACTCTCGGACTGACTTTGAATTGCACAAACTCCTGGCTTGCTTCACTCCTCTGTGTTTTCGCACCATCATCTCTTGATCCCCATGAGTCAGCAGCGACTGAATGGAGACTACTTCATAGGTAGCGGACTGGTGGTTCCCCTGCAACGGAGTCCACATCCCTGTACAAAGGTTGACTATCAGGGGGTCACTTAGATAATGCCCTTAGCCCCAAGCTAAATCTGTTCATTAGACACAGTGGATCCACATTTACTTCCGTAAAAAGAAATTGGAAACTGAAACTTGGATTTCTGCCACAGATTGGCCATCAAATCCGCATGCAGATTTAAAACCATTGTAATATGGTGGAGCTTATCCTCAACGTTCCTAAACAGAATCCACATACTGTTCCTGAGAATGTCAGTGAGGTATAACTGATCTCATTTTTTAGTTTTACCGGTGCTCCTAAATCCTGACTGAATCTTGAACAAGTGACCATGGCTTAATGGTGAAGAATATCTGGCTGAACTAGTGGCCATTGTGTGTGGAACTACTTTGTCAATCGGATTGTTTGACTTTGGGCTAAGCCTAAGGGCTTTCATTTTCCAGAACAGTTTAGGAATTGAAAGCTAGAGACGTCCCTAGTACGTACTTGTCAACATTGCAGTTGGTAAACTTGGCGCATGTAAGTCTCACCCCTGAGAATGCCCTCAAACTGGTTCAGGTACTCCCACTTATGGATGTGGCCTGCATAAACCCCACCTGTTTTTGTCCTGGGACAGACAGAACTTGCAGGGACTGTATCTGAGAATTAGGGACAGTCCCTTGGAATTCAAGACTGTTGGATACTTTGCTAATAAGACACATACATTTTTTTTTTTAACTGGAGATCCCATTATAGGGGTTGTCCGGGTTCAGAGCTGTACCTGGAACGACCCACATTTTCACCCAAGCATGCCCCCTGTTATGAGCATCAGAGCATTTTATACGTCAATGCTCTCCTTTGCACTGCACTAAATTGAGCAGGACAAAGGCATTTTATGGAGTTCTGGTGCCTGTAAAACGGCAAGGGCAGCGCTAAAACCCACCCATCAGAGCCGGTGACGTCACTGGGAACACTGCTAGGTGGAAGCCTCCGCCCAGCAGTCTGCTGTTATAAACAAAAAAGCCCTTGTTCTGCAAGGGCAAGGGAGAGCATCGGAGCATGAAATGCTCTGATGCTCATAACTGGGGGGCTACCTGGGGGAAATTGTGAGTATGTCCAGGTTGAGCCCTGAACCCGGACAACCCGTTTAAAGAAGCACAGTTGGCTGTAGTACTGCAGGGAACAAACTTTATTTCTGGTCTTTATCGACTGAATACACACTAACTAAAGACTGTATTATTACACTGGTTGATGGTCGGCCAGATAATCGCTAATGGCAGTGTAATACTGGTGCCGATAACCCAATGAACAAGTGAACAATTATTCAGTATGGGGACGAGCGAGGACATTAGCAATGGCTCCTCTCCATACAGTGTGCATGTAATAGCAGTGGTCTCTTCCACTGACAAGCTTTCAGGGTAGGAACATTTCCTTCCGGACAATCGCCTGCAAAATCTTTTAATGTAATACAGCCCTAAATGTGTATAATGTATAATTATCAAAGGATGTAAATCTGTCACATGTAGGAAGGAAGAGGGATTGTCAGGGTGTGCATGGAGCTCCGGAGTGAAGAACAAAGCATGGCTTTGGACTCACCTGAGACGTGACCTGTGTGTTTACTTAACCTGCACTTTGTGAGCCCAGCAGAACAGGATGGAACCTGTGCTAAAGTTTCTAAGGAAAATTTCAGTGTAATTCTACCAGCATCAAGGATTTGTGGAACTGTTGTTTATATACAGAGAATGGAATCTGATTTATAAGTGTATTTTTTGTTCCTTAAGTTCAAAAAAAGTCTTAATTAAAAATATCCTGCCACTTATGTACACAGCTCCACTGCAGACCAATGTACACGGTTAGCAAAAGAGAGGATGGGGGGAGTGGTTGACCACATGACTACTGTTAGTAGTCTGTAACCATGTAGACACGCACGTTTGCCTTGATGCTGTATACAAAACAGTAGGGCATTTTTGAAAAGCTTCTTCATTTTATTTTACAGGCACAGGACTGATAAAACAAAATTTTATATTTACAGCACACACTTAAGTCACATTAGTATGACCACCAGGACTCAATGAGGTCCTAGTAGGTGGTCACAGGTGTCTAGAGCCATGCTGACTGCAGACCTTGCCACAGCTGCTGGACGAGGCGTGGAGGGAGGATCGAGGTGGTTCCACAGTTGGTCCATTGGGTTCATGTCTGGGGAATTAGGGGGCCAGGGTAGCATTTGGAAGTCTTGGTCATGCTCATCCAACGAATGTTGGACATTTCTAGCTGTGTGACATGTCGCATTGCCCTGCTGGAAGATCCCATCCGCCTCAGGGATCAGCATGTATGGGTGTATGTGATCTGCAAGGATGGATTTATACCCAAATCGTTTGAGGGTGCCTTCCACACAGGAGCGTAGCTAACGGCTCATGGGCCCTGGTGCAAGAGTTCATCTTGGGCCCCCCTTTCCTCAGTGCTTTGTGTGTCTTCTTATGCGGCACAAGGGTCTTTGGGCCCCCTCAGGCTCCTGGGCCCAGTAGCAACTGCTACCTCTGCACCCCCTATAGCTACGCCCCTGCTTCCACATGCATTAGTGGGCCCAGAGAACATGGCCCTGCCACCACCAGCTTGTGTTCTTCCAACAATGGTTGCTGGGTGTTTGTTCTCGGATGTTTCTCGCCTGACATGCCGACGTCCATCCATTTGAGGAAGCAGAAAAACGTGACTCGTCAGATAAGACAACTCTTTGTCAATCAGCGGAAGTCCAACTTTGACACTGCCATAAAAATTGCAACCTTTACTGCTGATGCAGTTCAGTGCAGGCGCAGTACAGGATCCATTGGCCGTCAGCTTCTGCACTGTACTGCGTTTGTGCCCAACAGCGAACGGCCAATCAAGAGACTTCAGTGTCAGGCATGAGTATATATTCACTGCCTGACCCTGTCAGTCAAAATGGTGGGGGCCCAGCCGGGAAGGAAAAGGAGCAGAGCCTCAGGTGCAGCAAGGTGCAAGAGAACCTGCCTTGTTACACCCAGGGGCCAATTGGCATAAAATAAAACCCAAATTTCTCCACAATGGGGCTACCTATGGAAATATGACCAGCACTATTAGAATGTATTGACATCTGGCATTTAAGATGGTTTCATAGTCAGCTATGTGGTGACAGATTTTCTTTAAAGGATGCTCCAGAAAGGTTATTACATGGGGAAAACAAGTAGCTACCAAAACAGACATGACAGGAGAGGTGACAGGTGCTCTTTAATCAGGATTACTTTGAAGAGGGTGGGGATTGTCGTATGAAAGATGTGCCGCAGCATCTGCTTCTGTGATTGAGTCCTTGATGTGTCTTTTATGTACAAACATCTCGGAACATTCTTTTTTTAAAAAAAATCCCTTACAATCCACTTCCTTATGAATCATAGGTCTGCAGACTTCTATTCCTAGATTGTCTGTCATGATCACACAATTCACCTAGCGTGAACACAGTTTTAGCAGTCATTTTCACATCTCGTGTTAGCGTAGCTTTAAATATAGACACCCAAGTGACAAAGTCTCCTTCTATTAGCAGTAGTGTTGAATGCTAGTAAGCAGACACAAGATGACATAAAATCACATCAAATGTATCGTGTGCTTTAGACCGAAAGATGGAAAAAATGCATATTTCCTGCAAACTCCTCCCTGAAAAAGAAACTTTTATAAAGAAGGTCACATTACACTTCAGCTATCGTATTTTCTGCATAAACACACTGGAAATGTAGTTTTTGACCCTCCTTTAAAAAATACTCCTATTTAAAAGCTGAACTTACAGTGTTGGACTGGGCTTCCTTGGGCCCACCCGAGAGTATTATTCTCGAGGCCCAACCCCTATATCAGGGATGTCCAACCTGCGACTCTGCAGCTGTTGCAAAACTCCAACTTCCAGCATGCCCGGACAGCCTGCAGGTATCAGCCTACAGCAGGGCATAATGGGAGTTGTAGTTTTACAACAGCTAGAGGGCTGCAGGTTGAGCATCCCTGCCCTAATAGCCTAGTCTAATAGGTTGTGGCGGATTATTGACTCCAGAGTCAGTCAAGTATTTTTTTATTTTCTTCTGGACCTTTGGGGCCAACTATGGTATCCGAGCCTGGGCCCACTGGAGGATCCATATTTTTTTGCTTCCTTATTTTTTATTCATATGCTAATCAACATATATTTCTACATTCAGGGATGTAACCCATCAGCCTTAGCAGTAACAGATGGTAGATGGGGAGCCGTGCCTTTACCCATGGTGGGAACAGAAGTTTCCTCCTAAGTCATACTGGGTTCTATTTGATCACGGATTGAAGTACCCCACCATGATGGAATAATCTCCTTTTATGCTCTCCAACAGGAAAGTGGTTTCCTAAATGTAACTGGCGTGTTTATCATGGAATCCCAGGCCCAATGGCATGGGTAGGTAGGCCATGTACAATGGCGCCAGCTAAAAATCAGAGCAATACAGTTTATTAATGTAATAATGTTAAAGGTTTACTGTATAGATTTAGCAGGTTGTGGGGTAGACTGCATTCACTGGAAGCGAGTCTGTCCTGACATGTTTTAGTAACTACTTGCATTCCCCATATAAACACAATTCTGGAGCAAGCATTATTATGACTTTGTTATATCATTCCTTTATTATTCCTATTAGAAGTTATAAATTAAAAGGGATTGTCTTATTTTACCAAGTGGCATTTATCATGTAGAGAAAGTTAATACAAGGCACTTACTAATGTATTGTGATTCTCCATATTGCTTCTTTTGCTGGCTTGATTTTTCCATCACATTATACACTGCTTGTTTCCATGGTTACAGACCACCCTGCGATCCAGCAGCGGTGGTCATGCTTGCACGCTATAGGAAAAAGCATCTGGCGTCTCTAGTGGCTGGGACCGCAGGAGTGTGCATAGGCCGGCATTTTTTCGTGTAGTGTGCAAGCATGACCACTGCTGTTGTATTACAGGGCGGTCGTAATCACTGGAAACAAGCAGTGTATAATATGATGGAAAAATGAATCCGGCCAGTAAAACAGGCAATATGGAGAATCACAATACATTAGTAAGTGTCTTGTATTAACTTTATCTACATGATAAATGCCATTTGCTGAAGTGAGACATCCCTTTTAATTGCTAGCAGTTTGCAATCAAGGTCCAGATGCATGTTATTAGTTGGGGGTGTGTCCCTGCACAGTCTGAGACTATCCAATCAGCGCTGACAGTGTCAGACTGGTAACACCCATCTGGACCTTCAGTGCAGATTGCTGCCAATTCATAAGAAATAATACAGCAATGGTACAACATAGAGTCAGAATAGATGCTCCTGAATTACTACATGCGGATGCAAGTAGTAAATGAAACAGACATGTCAGGAGAGGTGACTGGCCCTCTTTAAATTATACACATCTTGTTATCCTGGAGGTTCAAACACTGTCTCCGTACAGCATTAAAATGTATTGCCTCCGTGTAGAAGTCACACGAGACAGGGGAATTAATTGGGTAATCACCTTTGCGTCTTTAAGAACATTTTTAAGATAGCAATCCGAAGTCTGGTTCGGTACTGAGAGGAACAGAGCAAGTATGCCTGCTGGGAGTTGTAGTTTTACAACAGCTGGAGTGCCGGAGGTTGCTTACCCCGATATAGAAGTTGGGCTCCAAGAATAAATACTACCCCACTCCGACACTGTTTGCCTATGGAAGTCTATGGACTATCTTATCAGACCTTCTCATATAGTCAGAGTAAATAGGTAATAAAATCTGATAACACATTTTAGCGTAGCCAAGAAAATATGCAGGGAGAATGTTCTCTTCACATTCTTTGTGTGTTTATGGAGCTTGTCCAAAGTTCAAGCACATGATAAGATCATGAGCCCCTAATGATAGTGCCTATTGTACGACAGATACATGGCTATAGATACATGGGGGGGTAATGCATACAGAGCAGATTGCAGATCTATAAGTGATCCCTTGTGGTGCACGGTATAATAAATGGCCTGGTTACAACGTCGTGGAACCTTTTCTTATGGAGATCAACTCTCAGCCAAAAACTTGTCTCCCCTCTCTCCCCAAAAATCCTTGTTATGTTGGAGAAGGCTTAAAGAGGATCGGTCAGCAGGATCAACTCTATTAAACTACACATAATACCTGGTGGGGTTGATGCTTTTGGATACATCAATACCTCATTTATGTTCCTCTGTTTCTATATTCTTGAAAAAAATACCCTTTCATTAATATGTACATTAGGTCTATGGAGCACCAAGGGGCAGTCCTGAGCTCCTCAGAACACCAGTGTCTCTCCGCTCTGCACTTAGAGTCACTCCCCCCGTCTTGTCTGACCCTGCAATCTTTCACCTGCACTATCGATATCGTGTTCCACCAAAACAAAGTTGACCATCTCCTATGCCTGGTGAAGAATGATGCCACAATCTGTGACTTTTCCCCACTCACGCCAGGTCTAAAAAAGTGGGCATGGTGGGGAAGGGGGCGTGCCAGTAGACCCATCTCATCCATCTTTTTCTACGCCTGGTTTAGGAGTAGAAAATGGTCTAAATGTAATAGAGCTAGGAAACTGGGTTACATTTAGACCAGTGGTGGATACGCCGAAGTTATGTAGAGGCCGGTGCCTCTTCATGACTTCAGCGGATCCACCTCCAGCCATAGGGGTTAGGTCTAAAATGCCAGTCTTAAAGGGGTTTTCCAGTATCTGATCAGTGGGGGTCCAACACCCAGGACCCCCACCGATCAGCTGTTTGAGAAGGCTGCAGCCTTCTCTCAGCTCAACAAGCACAGCGCCGTACATTGTATAGTGGCTGTGCTTGGTATCACTCTAAGACCCATTCACTTGAATGGGGCTGAGCCGCTCCTAGGCCACATGACCAATGAACGTGACGTCACTGGCCTAGGAAAAGTTGAGAGAAGGCTGCGGCACTCACGGGAACACCGGTGCCTTCTCAAACAGCTGATCGGCGGGGGTTCCAGGTGTCAGACTCCCACCGATCACATACTGATGACCTATCCTGAGGATGGGTCATTAGTAGTTAACTCCTGGAAAACCCCTTTAATAAATGACCCCCTTAGTTTATATATTGGCTATTTTTCTCAGGAACTTGGCAACTGAGAAACATAATTTAGGTATCGTTTTACTTAGCATAATCAACCCTACCATACATTGTGTCCTGGCTTAACCCCTTTAAAGTATCATAAAGAAAAGTAGACTGGTTGCCTCTGCAAAGTTAATTTGTATGATTTGGTTAATGGGATTGTGTGATGTTCAAGCTGTAATAAAAATATAATAATGCTGGTTCAGTCTCTGGAGTGGCATAGGACTGACCTGTTGTACTGATATAAAGCAAAACGGAGCAAGCCTCTCATTAGGTGTGCCATGTTGTGGATAACCCCAAGTGACGTTAGCATGTCAGCAAGATCAGCTTCATTAAACAGGATTAGGAAAAGATGGCTCTTTCTTCCAAAAACAGTGCCACACCTGTTGATGGGTTTTGCCTTCTATTGCACCTGTTGTGGAACTATCACTATTTTTCTGCGTGGATTCCCGTGCAGAAAAACCGCAGCGTAGTACAGTACCAGCAAAGTGTAAGAGGTTACACAAATCTCATGCACACTTTGCAGGTTTCTTCTGTGCGGAAATTGACCTGCCGTGCAGATTTTCAAATCTTCTTCACGTCAATTATGTTTGTGGTTTTAGCTGCGGATTTAATCCTTTACCGATGAAAGGTGAGATCTGGCAGCAAAACCACATCAATCCGCAATAAAAACCGCTGTTAGAAATTGCAGATTTTGTTGCAGATATAGTGCAGAAACACACAGAAATTTGTGTGGATCTTATGTGAGTTCTCCCGCACTCATGTGCAGGCGGCCTGAGTAAGGCTGAGCTGCATTGCTATGCATAACCTGTACGCCTGTGCACAAAATTTCTCTGGAAATTAAGAAAATGAAAATACTTAAATATTACTTTATTATAAATATATTCCCAAATACCTTACATTAATTATAATGACTTGTTTTGTCTGGGGAGCAATCATTAGGAGAAATAAAATGGCCGCCGTCCTATTAGTACACACAAAACCTGTCCTAATCACACAGAAGGATGTTACTTCACAACACTGAGGTAAAGAGCTGCCTCATCCTCCTCTCTGCTCTGCTTGTCATGGATTATAATCTTGAATATAACTGATAAAATCCTCAGATGAATCTCTGTAGGAATGGATTTCATGAGGAGACATGACGTACAGAGAGGACGGACTGTGGTAATGGAGACTGCATACAAGTGCTGCTGCTCATTATCCACATCCTCACCCTCCTCTCTGTACTTCAGGTCTCCTCATGAACTCCATTCCAATTTAAATGTGTCTGTTCACATTCCAGTATTTTTTTTACTGACCATGGGTCAATAAAAAAATCACAGAGACATGCACTACTTTAATCCGTGATGCAGGCCGCGCACACTCATTGAAGTCTATGGGTCCGTGAAAATGGCATCAGTGGTGCGTCTGTTTTTCACTGAAGACTGATTCTTGGAATGAGAATCTTTGGAAAATAATTTTCAGCTGAACAACATCTGTGAATTATGGATGACACATGGATGGTAAAAACGGACACACAGACCAACCACGGATCCTTCACGGACATCTTCACGGATGAAACACGTACGCTTTTTTTAACAGATGTGACACTGACATGGAAATGTGGACGAGGCCTCAAAGGTACAAATCTGCTGACAGATACCCTTTAAACGCCCTCTACAGGCTAAGCATACCCACTTTCCCATCCATTTTTCAACACTGGAGTGAGTGGTGCGATGCTGTTTTGCAACTTTTAGAAGCCAGAATTCTGGAGTGCAGTTTTTATTAAATTCCCCCTCATGATAAGCTGCATTCATTCATATTATAGGACACCATGCCTGCTAAATAAAAACTGTAGCACGAAAATACACCATCCACAATGTGGCCTTATAGACAAATAGTGGTCAACTGATTTTTGAGGGCCAAAAATGCCACAGAGCATTCTTGTATGACTATTTTTTACAGAGCTTAGAAACAGCTGTATTTGTGGTTCTTTGTATTTTGTTTAGCTAAAAACAAGTCTGGATTTTTAAAACAAATCCCAAACTGCAAAATAGACGTAAAGCGAACACGTACCACAGATGTATAAAAGAGATACTTCTATGTAAACATGCACACCACCCAACTCCTGGAGATCAGAAAGATACCACCGTGCCCCCTGTAGCAGAGGTACTCTTCTGTTCTTTGTGTTTGGGCAGAGCACTCAACAAACAGATCACATTCCTGAGAAAGGCTGCTGCGCTAGATAGTTTTGCCATAGGGTTGTATGTGTCCCCTTGCCTCCCAGTTGCGCGTAGGGTTATTCCCATCTTAGACAATGAGGACATATCGCTAGGATATGCCCCCATTGTCTTATAGGTGCGGGTCCCAGCGGTATATCGAGATCGGAGCAGGTCCGGTCACCACCAGGCGCAGCTCCCTGCTGCTCCCATAGAAGTGAGCGGGAGCGCACCGTGCATGCATGGCCACCTCTCCCATTCATGTTTATGTAGCCGACGGAAATAGCCGAGCCAGCACTCCATAGAACTGAATGGAGGGCGGCTGCTCATCCGCAGTGCGCCCTCCTTTACTTTGGGGCTCCGTTCTCGATATAGGTGCAGGTCCCAGCGGTGGAACCCGCACCTATAAGACAATGGAGGCATATCCTAGTGATATGCCCTCATTGTCTAAGATGGGAATAACCCTTTAAGGCTCTATTACACCTGCAGATCATCTTGCAGCATAATACTGCCGCCAATGAATTAGAAAACATTCATTCATCAGGTAATTGTGATTTTTAAGAATGCTTTAAAATCAGCATTTGCCGGCAGCAGATCGTGCTGTCTAATTACGATCTGCCGCGGGCAAACCACTAGATTGCATGGGGATGAATGGCATAACGATCGCATAAAACAAATACAATTTACACCAGTCTTCAGCTGATAGCTCCCCCTTTAAAGACCGGGTCTATATATCCATTTTGGATTTTTATACCCCACATTCTAATCGCCATAACTTTTTTATTTTTCCATTCAAATATACATTTTTTTGCGTGACAAGATGCATTTTTTTTAATGCCACCATTTAATTTTACCATGTCTTGTATTGGAAAACGGGGAAAAAATTCTTTGTGGGCTAAAATTGAAAAAAAAAAATAAAAATTGCGCAAGGTTTCTGGGGTTTTGACATCACAGCGTTCACTGCTCACTAAAAATGACCTGATGTGCTTATTCTGTGGCGATGCCAAACTTGTAGTTTTTGTTTTGTTAAATTACTGTTTTTTTTTTTTAAAATAAAAACCTTTGAAAAAAATCTAAATTTTCTTTACGTTGCCACATTCTGTCAGCCATAACTTTTTATATTTTGGTCTAACTGTATGAGGGTTTGTCTTTTGCATAGAGAACTTCAGGTTTTTATTGCTATCATTTTTGTGGTATGTACGACTTTTTAATAACTGCAAAATGGCGAAACAAGTGTTTTTCATTTTTTTTCAGTTCACCACACAGAAAATTGTAAAAAATATTTTAATAGTTCAGACATTTTCAGATACCGATACCGAAAATGTTTATTTATTTTTTTGTTTATATATTTTTATATATAAAATTGGGAGAAGGGGTGATTTAAACTTTAAATATATTGGTGTTCTTTATTTTATTTTATTTTTTTCACTTTTTATCTAATAACTATTAGCCCCTTTAGGAAGCTAGTACATCGGCTCTGTTGATCAGAATTGAACGCGGCACCTGAGGGGTTGAGTGTGTGTGATCACCATTCCTCGTCATTGTGGTCGGGTGCCTGCTGTATGTTATAGCCGACACCCACCGCGTATGGAGCAAGCTCACTACAGAGGCCCGCTCCATACAAATGCGGGCGCATGATGCCGTACATGTAAGGGGTTTTAAGGTAGGACATGAACAAATCCATTAATCCTGGTGGCTATGCCGACTTGGAACTTGACCTGGTGACCATCCCGTCCTTGCACTGGGCAGTAGTTTGCCACCACTGGTGAATGGTAGTAGAGCTTTGACTACATCTGCTCCAGCATAGACCATGGATGATGGACGGAGGTCCCATTCCCACCTACATGGACATCCTTTGGTAGAGACCAGTGCTGCAGGGTTGATGTTATTGTCGGTTCTCACCCAGTTTTGAAACCAATACCTGTGTGGTTATGGAGCGAGAGGGTGACAAATATTAGATTGTACACGACCAAACTAATAAAATGTCTCTGTGTTATGTAAGGGCGCATTACCCTAACAATTAGATCGTCAGGAATGAAGATCACAAAGTCACCCAACAGGTTTTGAGACATTTCTTTGTGTGATGTGCATGTTTGAGGGCTTGGCATCCACACCAAGAGCACATGATAGGACATTCCCTTATCCACTACACCTAGTTTACATCAGTAAAATACTGATTTTGACACCTTGGTATTTGTTGCACAAGTAGTATATGTCCTACCTTACTATTGGTTAAAGGACTTTGACATCAGCTTCAGAAAACCTTGTTGGCTTCATAACGTAATAGTTTCTAATCATTTACGTATATGGATATTAGTGTCTAGTTTTTTGAATTCTTGGAAGATGTAATAAACATTTCTATATGCAATCATTGACGTTTGTAAGCTTCCCTGTAGGTGCCAGGAACTCAATGTTGTTTCTTTAAGGCAACTGGGTGCACAGAGGTCCTAGGACCTCAAGTGGATTATTGATTTGCAAATATTGAAATCTAGTGAAGGTTCTTCATATCTCGTGAGCAATCGGTTGTATTATTGTTAATGGAGCCCTCCTCCTGAACAACTCCTATGTCAAATATTATTATATCAGTCAGGGATTAGCTGTGAATCTGATATAAGGCCTCGGGTTATTTCCCAAATTCTAGTTTCTGTAGCTACCACAACAACCTGCAGATTGACTGGAAGTAAGAGCTGTAGAGGAAAAACTGTTGAAAATCCTTAAGGGGTTGTGTCACTTCAGCAAGTGGCATTTATCATGTAGAGAAAGTTAATACAAGGCACTTACTAATGTATTGTGATTATCCATATTGTCCATATTGTCCATATTGCTTTCTTATTAACCATGGGGTCTGATCTGAGTGTGTGATTGAGGTTAATAAACATGGAGGGTCTGATCTGAGGTCTGATTAACATTGGGAGTCTGATGAAAAATATATATATATTTCTTTTATTTTCCTCTAAAACCTAGGTGCATCTCATCAGCAGGTGCATCTTATAGGGTGAAAAATATGGTATACACTGCTTGTTTCCAGGGGTTACGACCACTGCTGCAGTGCAGATATCAGGTGGTCCAGGAACCGCTGCGTATGTGTGCCTATACGCCCTCCTGCGTTCCCAGCCACTAGAGAGGCTGGCGCATTTTCCGATATTGTGCAGGCATGACCACCGCTGATGGATTACAGGGTGATCATTACCATGGAAATGAACAGTGTATAATTGGATGGGAAAATCCTGCCAGCAAAGGAGACAATATGGACAATCACAATACATTAGTATGTGATATATGCCTTTGCTCAAGTGGAGCAACCCCTTTAATAAAGACCAATTAAAAAATATGTTTTTATCCCCAAAATGCCCCAGCCTTTAAGCTACACAGATACATAAGGCAGCTGATGACCCAACATACATATTCATTTCTACCATTGTAAAGGTTGTACAAATTAGACTTGGGTCGTCTGAACCATCTGATTTCCAACCATGAGATGTGTATGAATCCTTGGCCAAAGTTCATTCATCCTATTTTAGGGAAGAAAGGATTGTGGATGCTGAATTTTAACATGCTCAACCCTTTGTTGTCAAGGAAGATAAGATAAGTCACCGTCTGGGAATGTTCACACAGAATATTTTCTGCTCTGAAAAAAACAACAAAAAACCTGATGTGGAATTCTCATCAGTTTTCTTTTTTTTGGGGGAGGGGTTGTGTGTTTTTTCCCTTATGTGTTTATAATGCAGTTTTTGATGAATTTTCATTCCTGTTCATCTTTAATGAGAATTCTGGATGCCAATTCCACACGGAATCCTCTGTTAAGAATGAACAGGACACTTCCTTTTTCCAGGGTGCGGTTTTTAAAACTGCGAACAAAAAAAAAAATTGGATTCCCCACTGAAATCAATGTGGAAAATCTGTATTTTTTAGCGATTTAGCGAGGGGTCCATGCCAAAAATCACGTGAAGATACCCTTACAGGTTTCTGACAGCAGCTTATACTCCTTTCCCCATGTGTTGTAAATGGGGAACAGGGATGGGGGGCTGGGAAAAAGTCTCTATCTTCAGGTGTGGATTGGCAATAGACCTTACAGGAAAATATTCCGGTGGGCTGATGCCTAGGGGGCTGGCCATTGGAAGTTTTTGGGGACGTATTTTGTGCTGCTGGCAGTATTTGTGGTGGACTGTGGTATTCGGCTCTGTTGGGGTGGTATAATGTGCCACAATATGGTATTACTGGCCCTGCCTTCCATCAATTTGGACCTGACTACAAAACGGGGTCACTTTAAGTTCCCAGTCCGCCCCTGCTTATGTTCCAAAGAACAAAAGTATTGTTCTTGGGACCACTGAGGGAAGGTCAGCTGGTCCCGACAAAATCTGTAGGTTGGACTGACATTGTGTGGTTGCTCTAAAATATCGACCGATCCCAATGATTTTACTAAGTTCCACTGTCTTTGGGCAGCTTTAGCCTAAACAGTGACCTGTGATTGAACTGTTTTGTGTGAGAATGGTACACATCCAGTATCTGCAGAAGGTGACAGCAGTGTGGGGGTCTGTATATATTACTAACAATAAGCAATTAGCACTATTGCATGTAAATAGTCATTACTTGTATTTGTCTTTCAGATTGACTTGGAACCCGAAGGCAAAGTATATGTGTCAATAACCCTCATAGGTAGCTTCACAGAAGGTAAGAGCCGTTTTATGGTGTCTATTAAGTTCTTGAGAACAATTTGCTCTCTGTGGTTTGTGGTGAAGCTTTATGCTTTGCAGTCTGTGTACAGACACTAAACTGCCTGCTTATCTGTATGGCTTTCATGAAGAGACTGCAATAGGTTTGTTGCTAGAGGCCCTGACCGAGGCAGACTCTTGGTTTCCGATAATTATCTGCTCGGTAGAGGAGGTGAGAGCTGCATTTACGTGCAGAAATCATCTCCACTGTATGAAGATGAGCAATTGCTGCTGCGATCGTTCATCCCCATGCAGATTCATTGCTTTTGGGCAGCAGATCCCTGCTTAGGCCACTTTCACACAAGCGGCAGCACGGATCCGGAGGGTGAAGGGTCCCGCCGGATCCATGCTGCCGCAGGTGCACGTGTGGGGCCGGAACCGCGCTCCGGTCCCACACCTGCACCATACACTATTTTGAGGAGGAGGGGGTTAAACTTACCTGTCCCCGCAGCTCCCGACCTCTCCCCACAGCTCCAGAGGGCGGCGCGCACAATGGGAAGATTCCCCACAGCGCCCCCTGCTGGAGGGAGGAGGGAGCTGCGAGGACAGGTAAGTGCAGGGTGACGGATCCGTCATGAACTCCATTGAAAGTCAATGGAGGACGGATCCGTTTACTATTGTCACACCGAACGGATCCGTCCCCATTGACTTGCATTGGGGGTCATTCTGGATCCGTCTTGGTGCGGATGCCCAGACCGGAGAGCAAACCGCAGCATGTTGCAGTTTGCTCTCTGGTCTGGAGACTGAAGAATACTGAACGGAATTCATTTAGGAGCATTCAGTTCAGTTTTGTCCCCATTGACAATGAATGGGGACAAAACTGAAGCGTTTTTTTCCGGTATTGAGCCCCTATGACGGAGCTCAATACCAGAATATATAAACACTAATGTGAAAGTAGCCTTACACAGAACCTGCTGTCCTGAAACAATGATTTTGGGGGCCGTATCACCCAATGAATGGGCGTTTGCTAATTTCTAGCAATGCTTCTTCCCAATAGTAGCCCACATTGTAGGCCAGTGGAAAGGAATCTTATGAAAATCAATGAGAACACAGTGTGTGTATATATATATATATATATATATATATATATATATATACACATATATATACATATACAGTACAGACCAAAAGTTTGGACACACCTTCTCATTCAAAGAGTTTTCTGTATTTTCAGGACTATGAAAATTGTAGATTCACACTGAAGGCATCAAAACTATGAATTAACACATGTGGAATTATATACTTAACAAAAAAGTGTAAAACAACTGAAAATATGTCTTATATTCTAGGTTCTTCAAAGTAGCCACCTTGTGCTTTGATTACTGCTTTGCACACTCTTGGCATTCTCCTGATGAGCTTCAAGAGGTAGTCACCTGAAATGGTATTCCAACAGTCTTGAAGGAGTTCCCAGAGATGCTTAGCACTTGTTGGCCCTTTTGCCTTCACTCTGCGGTCCAGCTCACCCCAAACAATCTCGATTGGGTTCAGGTCTGGTGACTGTGGAGGCGAGGTCATCTGGCGTAGTACCCCATCACTCTCCTTCTTGGTCAAATAGCCCTTACACAGCCTGGAGGTGTGTTTGGGGTCATTGTCCTGTTGATAAATAAATGATGGTCCAACTAAACGCAAACCGGATGGAATAGCATGCCGCTGCAAGATGCTGTGGTAGCCATGCTGGTTCAGTATGCCTTCAATTTTGAACAAATCCCCAACAGTGTCACCAGTAAAGCACCCCCACACCATCACACCTCCTCCTCCATGCATCACGGTGGGAACCAGGCATGTAGAGTCCATCCGTTCACCTTTTCTGCGTCGCACAAAGACACGGTGGTTGGAACCAAAGATCTCAAATTTAGACTCATCAGACCAAAGCACAGATTTCCACTGGTCTAATGTCCATTCCTTGGTTCTTTAGCCCAAACAAGTCTCTTCTGCTTGTTGCCTGTCCTTAGCAGTGGTTTCCTAGCAGCTATTTTACCATGAAGGCCTGCTGCACACAGTCTCCTCTTAACAGTTGTTGTAGAGATGTGTCTTCTGCTAGAACTCTGTGTGGCATTGACCTGGTCTCTAATCTGAGCTGCTGTTAACCTGCGATTTCTGAGGCTGGTGACTCGGATGAACTTATCCTCCGCAGCAGAGGTGACTCTTGGTCTTCCTTTCCTGGGGCGGTCCTCATGTCAGCCAGTTTCTTTGTAGCGCTTGATGGTTTTTGCGACTGCACTTGGGGACACTTTCAACGTTTTCCCAATTTTTCGGACTGACTGACCTTCATTTCTTAAAGTAATGATGGCCACTCGTTTTTCTTTACTTAGCTGCTTTTCTCTTGCCATAATTCAAATTCTAACAGTCTATTCAGTAGGACTATCAGCTGTGTATCCACCTGACTTCTGCCCAACACAACTCATGGTACCAACCCCATTTATAAGGCAAGAAATCCCACTTATTAAACCTGACAGGGCACACCTGTGAAGTGAAAACCATTTCAGGTGACTACCTCTTGAAGCTCATCAAGAGAATTCCAAGAGTGTGCAAAGCAGTAATCAAAGCAAAAGGTGGCTACTTTGAAGAACCTAGAATATAAGACATATTTGCAGTTGTTTCACACATTTTTGTTAAGTATATTATTCCACATGTGTTAATTCATAGTTTTGATGCCTTTAGTGTGAATCTACAATTTTCATAGTCATGAAAATACATAAAACTCTTTGAATGAGAAGGTGTGTCCAAACTTTTGGTCTGTACTGTATATTATTTTTTTTAATCCTTTTTGCTGCTTGCATTTTGCCCTGTACAGATTAGCACCTATATTCACACCCTGCTCGTGAGTACACTGAGCATAGAGCCATAGTGCAGCTCTATGAAGTCATTATTAGGTTACATCCACACGACCGAAAAACGTGGTTACCAGCCGGTGTGCTTTCCGCAATTTGCAGACCGCACATGGCCCCTTTTATCAGAGAAAATTCCTATTCTTGTCCGCAATTGCGGGCACATGGACATGTTCTATATGTTTTGCGGGGCCACAGAATGGTGTGCTGTCCCCATCTTTTGCAGACCCATTGAAATGAATGGGTCCCAAGTCAGTTACTTCTCTATTCATTCCTATGAGACTGACATTGAGTCTCCCATAGGAATTCATAGAGAAACTGTCTTCCTGTCCACACATAAGATGTGGAGGGTAAGTAACTGACTTCCTGTTCTGTGTCAGTTGGAGATCAGAGTGTTGATCACATGACAGGTGAGGATCAGAAGGGAGGTTATAACTCACAGTACAGACACTGGTAAGAAGATTAACTTCACTACAATGTACATCATTTACCTTTCTAACAAGTCAGAGAATAAACATTTTTGTGGAGTGCTTCTTTAAGTGTCTCCAGTTCAAGCTGCTGAACATATACCCCATACTGTTTTATAGGTAGGTGTTCGCCTATTAACGGAAGTGTGAGTGTTTTTTCATCACAGGCGATAAAGAAGCTGACCCCCACTCTTCCTGTGTTATATGCTGACCACATAGTCACTGTTCAGCGTGCAAAATTACTAATGTGTCATGAGCTGCTTTCCTGTGAGAATGAGAATTTTACATGTGTATATGCAGACACATACAGTACACCCTGTTAGATATGAGAAGGTAAATTCACCAGAAAAAATGGCCCTAACTCTGCAGCCCACAATGCAAGGTGGTCGCCATTCATTAGGCTAATCCTGTCATCATGGAGGCACGAGGAAGCTTCGCCCGTAGTAGTGAGTTTTGTCAGTGGTTCACAGTTTTTGATCAGGAATATTCTAAGGAGAGACCGGCAATGGTTAGTCACTTAGTAGCATGCACAGTCCTTTGACAAGAGTCTTCTTCTGTTACATCACATTTAGCCATGAGCTGTGACATCACTGTGTTTGTTATTCCACCTCTGACATCACTGAGTGCAGTAATCTGTTTCTGTTTTCTCTGTTTCTTGTCCATTTCCTGTGACATCACTATGCTTGTTATTCCTGTCTTGTGAATACTTTGTTCTTTCTACTATAATGTGATGTCACTGCATACATGATCCCCACACTGTGACATCACTAACTTTTATTCATGTTAATGTTGTGTTAATGCACTTTGGTCATTATGCCTGTGCTATGACATCACTGTGTTTATTTTCTTTGTACTGTGACATCACTGTGTTTATTTTCTTTGTACTGTGACATCATGTGTTTATTATTCCAGTACTGTGACATTACAGTGTTTATTATTCCAGTACTGTGACATCACTGTATGCTTTATCACAGTGCTGTGACATCACTGTGTTTGTCATTCCAGTGCTGTGACATCACTGTGTTTATTATTCCAGTACTGTGACATCACTGTGTTTATTATTCCAGTACTGTGACATCACTGTATCCTTTATCACAGTACTGTGACATCACTGTGTTTATTATCCCTGTACTGTGACATCACTGTGTTTATTATTCCAGTACTGTGACATCACTGTGTTTATTATTCCAGTACTGTGACATCACTGTGTTTATTATTCCAGTACTGTGACATCACTGTGTTTATTATCCCAGTACTGTGACATTACAGTCCTTATTATCCCAGTACTGTGACATCACTGTGTCTATTATCCCAGTATTGTGACATCACTGTGTCTATTATCCCAGTATTGTGACAATGTTGTGTTTCCCTGTGGGATAATATTGGTATTGTGGCATTATCTAGATATATGAGCAGCAGAGATTGCAGTTGCATCTTGGAATTGGTTCCATTAGCTGTCCCAATGATTTATCTTTCATGTAAGGGGATACTAGTCCTTTTCACTTCATATAAAGTTGTGGATCCTTCCTACAAATTGCAACTTGCTGCCTACTGGCAAAGAAACTAAAGTCGCCCACAATGAATGTCAATAGCACATGTTCTGTTGCAGACACTAAAGCAGCAGGGGTTGTAGAAAAATGTGAATGCAACCCAATTCAAGGCTTTGTATTAGCAAATTCACAAATATTGAAATAGAAAAAAATTGTGTTACAAATATCTAAGATTTTAAAGCATTGCTATACAATGCTCTTTAAATAGGTGACAACAGCACGCTCTTTATTTTTCAGGCTTTTATTGGGTGCTCGTCTACTTTCCCCTTCCCATCGTTGGGATGAAGTACACACATATATTCAAGATAGAGACAAAACTACAAACTATGCTTTTTTCAGTTAAATAAACTTTATTCTAGACTATAAGATGCACGAGACCATAAGACGCACCCAGGATTTAGGGGAGGAAAATAAGAAAAGAAAAAATATTTTTCATCAGACCTCAGATCTGACCCCCAAGCTCCATCAGACCTCAGATCAGACCCTCATCACATTCCCAAGCTTTATCAGACTCAGATCAGACCCTCATCACACTCCCAAGCTCCATCAGACCTCAGATCAGACCCTCATCACACTCCCAAGCTCCATCAGACCTCAGATCAGACCCTCATCACACTCCCAAGCTTCATCAGACTCAGATCAGACCCTCATCACACTGCCAAGCTCCATCAGACTCAGATCAGACCCTCATGACACTCCCAAGCTCCATCAGACTCAGATCGACACCCCCAACCTCCATCAGCCTCAGATCAGACCCTTCCAAAGCCTCCATCAGGATCAGACCAGACCCCCCCAGCCTCCATCATGATCAGATCATACCCCCATGAGCCTCAAATCAGACCCCAATGAGTCTCAGATCAGACCGTCATACGCCTCACATCAAGACCCCATGAACCTCAGATCGGACCCCCCATCTGATCATAGATCGGACCCCCCATCAGACCTCAGAGGAGACATTTTAAAAATGCTCCAGACAGTGCTGCCACCCTGCAGATCTGGCACTCACCCTGCTTTTCTTCCGTCTCTTGCAGTACTGTGACCTGACGTCGTATAGCCTTGACGCTGTATACTGTCAGGACACAGTGCAGAGCAGGGCCTGGAAGAAGACCGGGGAGGGTGAGTATATTTCCGGCCACAGGACATATGCAACCTGCAATAATTGGTTGGAAGAATAAAGTTAATGCAATTGAAAAAGTATAGTTCGGAGCACTGTCTCTATCTTGGAATAATTGTTATAAAATATAACGTAATAAGTTCATTGTGAAAATGCTCAAAAAACAATTATTTCAGGGTATTCATCCAAACCTAAGTGGCAGCTATTAAACTGTACATCAGTGATGGGAAACTGGTTGGTACACCCAGTTCCTGGCACACGTGTAATGTCATAATACTTGTCTGGTATAATTGTATGCCATAATTGTTTGAGTCTTAAGAGTCCAACTGCTGGAACCTCCTTTCATTCCTAAGACTCCCAATTCATTCCTAAGCACAATGGTTCATTGCCCCCCTTTTACTAAAGAGAGACACGGTCACCCTCTTTTATTGTGACTTTTAGAGGTTTCCCCATCAACTCTCATGGAGAGTGACTGTATACATATGATATAAGACATAAAAGTAATCTCCGGATCCTCAATGGAGTCTAGGGCTACCTCTGAGGTTCTCATAAGATGTTTATGTTTTGGGAATTTTTTTATTTTTTTCTCGACATTTTAATTTTCCATTTCCCTTTAATTTGTAGGAACAATGCGGGATGGTCGGCTACTGAGGCACTTTACAAGGAAACGACAGAGGGCTATGAGAAGAAGGGTTCACCAGGTTAATGGACACAAGTTTATGGCGACTTATCTGCGCCAACCAACCTACTGCTCGCACTGTAAAGAATTTATTTGGTAAATGTGACAGAAATGTGAACTGGTCTGATCTTTACAATATATTATGAGGAGTATTGTTTTACTTGTAATAATTTAGGTTTTTGGCCTATACCTTACTTAGTAGTGCCTGCTGTACTGCTGCACCCTGACAGCCGGCAATACAAAATCTTCCTCTTAGGGTATCTTTACCTCTCAGTGGAGGGCATACCCTTATAGAGATACTATGATATCCAATGTTAATGGGTAAGGACTCCTTTACACAGTTTTTTGTATTGTCTATTTGCCTACTAAATGCAATAAGGCAACTTCCTAAATAGTTTTCATTAAACATTTCCTAGCATTTTGATTTAACAGAGTGTATGTAAGTCCTACAGCTACTGTAGCTAGTGGAGGTGCTGAATCTAAAATACATCCATCAAAGCGCTGCTCCTGTTCTTTCCTCCTCTCTCTGCTCTCCCCCTCCCTTCTCTCAGTGTTGGAGATAGCAGCAGGGGGAGTGAAGATGTTCTACACAGTATATCAGGGAGTGGAGAGGGGGCAAACATCAAAGGTAGATGTAGATAGGGAGGATATCACACACAAGTGGAGCAACCCAGGAGTGGAGAGCGGAGGGTGGGAGAAGTGATAGTGGCTATGGAAGTGGTAGTTGTACTCACAGTTCATCGCTCCCTGGGGCTGCGCAGTTATAGAAAGGCACACCCTTTCTTCCCTTAAGGCATTCCCTGGACTTTCTGGGGCTCCTGCCTGGTGTTAAGTGGGGTGCCCTTGGTGTTAGGTAGATGGGCGCAAGGCAGGAGAACAGGTGTAGGGACTGGAGGATGTATGGTGGAGTCAGCCTCGTTGGTTGCAATACATAGTTTTTCTTTACTGAGTTGATGATAGGAGTAGTAGTACATATAGCAGCACAAGGCACCGTTCTAAAATATATATCACAGTGTAATTGTCTTCCAATAGCAGCATATAGGCAGCAAGAATGATGGTAACTGTAGTACTCTGGCTCTCTGTCTAAGTACACTTTGCAGTCTCTCCAAAGTAACCACAGACATGCAATTAGGTTCTTGTCAGCCGTTTCTGCAATTTTCTGACTGAGGGGTTCAGATCTAAGAGATGGATGGTCAGTCCGTCTCAGAGTGTAGTAGGTGCTGGAGGCAATAATCTTTCCCACAGTCACAAAGTCTCTTATGCCATAGACAAGTGAATACCTTTCCGTCTGAGGCTTGCACGGCCTATTAGATTCTAGACCTTCGTATCTCCTCACTGGAGTATTCAGGTAATGAGGTTGCGTCTTTGGCATCTGCAGCCTCAGAGACTGAGGTTCTCTAAGCTTGGTTCTGGTCTGCAGGAACCCTCTCACACACGTCTTCTCCCTTGCTCTGCTCAAACTAGACTCTCCAACCTAACCAGTGGCAGACCCGATCAAACACTCCAGTAATCTAAACCGTTTCATAACTGCTTGGTTACCCATGCATTGCTATTAAGTACAGATAACACACGATAAATCACTACATTCAACTCAGTTAATTGCATTAACCATTTTAGCTTTAGTTAACCCTTTGCAGTAGTCCTAGCCAGTTTGTGGGGAAAACAACAGCATTCTGGACGCATGGATCCAGCATGTGTCACTGGGAGGGACACACCTACAAGAGAAAAGTCTGCAACTAGGAGCAGGGGGGGTTCTAGAAGTGGTGCAAATGAAGAGTGCAGACTGAAACTTAGTGCGTCTGTCAAGGTAACAACTAATATTTGTAAAGACATTTTTCCATGTCAAAGGTGTCCATAGCCTTTTAAATAAAATACAGTGTTTTTGTTGTGTATATGTATATAGCAAATGGTCATAGAAATCTACCGATGTTAACAGCTCCCATGCAGACCTATGTGTCCCCGTGGTAGCAGACTACAGAGTAAACCCAGTGTAGTCTGATCCTGTAGTTATACAATAAACATGGAAACACATAGGTCTGCATAGGTGGACATACCCTTCAAGTAGAAGACCTATGTGAATATTGTCTAACAGTGGTGTGATGGCCTCCTGTGTATAACATTTTGTCTGTCTTATATTACAGGGGAGTGTTTGGCAAGCAGGGATACCAGTGTCAAGGTAATGTGACGTCCTGCACATCTCTCCTTAAAGGGGTTGTCTCATTTCTCTGTAACTAAGGTGAGATGAAACGAAGCCCCGACCACTAGGTGACCAGGAATCAGCAGACCAGGCCGGCGCTCCATTTTTACAGTAGCTCCCATTGCAATGCACCAGCATAGCCTCCTGTCCTGTGCCGTTTCCATAGCATCCATGCACTGCCACAGGGCTTACTGAAACAGTGGAGCGCAGGCCGGCTCCGCTTTTTCTCGGCCACCTGGAAGTCAGGGTTCGTCTCATCTCTCCTTAGTAATGGCAAGATGAGTCAACCCCTTTTACATCACTTTGCCTTTGAAAGGAATAGCAAATATGTAATAAACCATGTCTACCATAATTCCAGGATTTTCGAATTACACCCTACTCCAGCACTCTCTTGCAGAATCCATGGGGGCATAATTACACATTTGTAGTATAAAAAGAGACCAAGTTTATATTTTGCCCCGTTCAGAAGAGCTATGACCAGCCACGAGGCTCAGTCTAATCTGATGGAGATGTAATCCTACCCCTCTCTTATTTGTAATGATGTTATTAAAGGGGTTGTCCGGGTTCAGAGCTGAACCTGGACATACCCAGAATTTCACCCAGGAAGCCCCTCTGAGATGAGCATCAGAGCATTTTATGCTCCGATGCTCTCCCTTGCCTTGCGCTGGATTGCACAGGGCAAGGGCTTTTTTTTTGTTTGTTTATAACAGCACAGCAGTGTCCCCGGTGAAGTCACCGGCTCTGATGGGCCGGCTTTAGCGCTGCCATAGCTGTTTTACATCACCGGGCTCACTGCTGGGCGGAAGCCTCCACCTACCACAGCCCAGTATCTCCATAAATAGCTTTGGCCCTGCACGATTCAGCGCAGGGCAAAGGAGAGCATCGGAGCATGAAATGCTAATATTGGGGGGCTGCCTGGGTGAAAATGTGGATATGTCAGCTCTGAACCCGAACAACCCCTTTAACTCAGGCTGCCCCATTCTCCTTGCCTCTGTCTCTCCACCATTCTTTACACTCCAGTTTTCTGATCAGCCCACCATTCCAACACTTCCAGCTAAAAGTTATTGTAGAAGACGTACAGTATAACTCGCCAGCAGCGAAATAGCCAATGAAAACAGATAAGTGTATTCAGCTACATCTAAAAAAAGAGATAGTCCTGGAATTCTTCTTTTGGTTTCTTCTGTGTCAAATCCTTGCTGCCTGCAGCCAACATTAGGGGGCACTTACTAGGTACAATTTATTTGTTGAACGGTATTCTTTTCAGATTTTTCTTAAGGTTACTTTCACACCAGCGTTTTTGCCTGATCCGGTAGGGATCAGCAAAAACGCTTCCGTCATGATAATACAACCATCTGCATCCGTTATGAACAGATCCGGTTGTATTATCTTTAACATAGCCAAGACGGATCCGTCCTGAACTGCACTGAAAGTCAATGGGGGACGGATCCATTTTCAATTGTGTCAGACAAAACGGATCCGTCCCCATTGACTTACATTGTGTGTCAGGATGGATCCGTCTTGCTCCGCATCCCATCGCGGACATGAAAACCTTGCTTGCTGCGTTATCCTGTCCGTGATGTGGGCGCAACCAAACGGAACAGAATGCATTCTGGTGGACTCCGTTTCGTTCAGTTGCGTTTTGTCCCCATTGACAATGAATGGGAACAAAACGGAAACATTTTCCCCCTCATATTGAGATCCTATGACAGATCTCAATAGCGGAAAGGGAAAGCGCAGATGTGAAAGTAGTTATTTAGTACAGGTAAACGCATAAGAGCATTCACTTATTGTTGAACAGTATTCATTTAGCTCCTATGTGCCCCCAATGGCCATCGCAATAAGTTTATATTTCAGTTTAATGGCTATACAAGGGACTTAGAATTTACACAGTTAAAAAAAAACTAATACCACCATAAAAGTATATTAACAAAATAAAAATAATTATGATAATAATGTCGGAAAGCGCTGTGCAATATGTCAGCGCTATAAAAGTGAGTGAGTAAATAAATAAGAAATAACTAAATAATAAGCACAGAATGTTAAAGGGGTATTCCCATCTCAGACAATGGGGGCATATCGTTAGGATATGCCCCCATTGTCTGATTGGTGCGGGTTCCACCTCTGGGACCCACACCTATATCGAGAACGGAGTGGGGAAATGAACAGAGGGCGCACTGCACATGTGCATCCGCCCTCTATTCATTTCTATGGGGCCGCCGAAAATAGCCGAGCATAGAAATGAATGGAAGCAGTGGCCGCACATGCGCGGTGCGCTCCCATTCATTTCTTTGGGAGCAGCGGGGAGCTGCGCCTGGTGGTGGCCGGACCCTGGGATACCCGGGGTCCTTCAGGCACAGCGCTCCCCACTCCTTTCCCGATATATGGTGCGGGTCCCAGTCTATGATGGGAATACCCCTTTTAAACTTAAAGGACATGTTCAGTATTGAAAAAAAGCATCTTGCCTTCTTCCATAAATCTGTCCATGGGTTGTGCTTGGTATTGCAGCTTAGTACTAATAATGTGAATGGGATTGAGCTGCAATACCACATAGGACCTGTGGACAGCAGGGCTATCATTTTTGCAAGAAAGCACCTTTATTTTTCTCATCCTTTGCAGCCCCTTTAAAAAAAGGTGGACATTTGCTGCACAATGCAGGAGGATGTATGGTGGTCATATGATAATAGGTATTTAGGATATTATGGAAATAGACTTACGAGACTAATGATTAGACATGATTATAATGAGCCGGGAGAAACTAATTATTCTGTAACCTGTTGGCAGAGCGCCACCTACAGGTGACTTCCTTGTTTGCGTTCTTCTTTAGGGCGTGCTAACAACCGTTGTCAAGTAAACAGATCAATTATGCAAATCACTGGGTAGAATATGGGCAAGGAGCAAGGTTGTCGGGAAACACGTATGTAAGCACAGCGTAATGGGCATCCTTCACCTGGTTTTGATGCCAGTCTGAGCTGGTCACATAGCAGTCAGTGCCTTGTAGCAAAGAGGTTTGGCCCAATAGGACTATGTCCCTCTCTGCAGAGGCCCCACAGCATCCATATTGTTTACCTTTATACAGTGGCGTATATAGAGAAGTAAGGGCCCCATATAGTGGTGTACATAGAGAAGTAAGGGCCCCATATAGTGGTGTACATAGAGAAGTAAAGGCCCCATATAGTGGTGTACATAGAGAAGTAAAGGCTCCATATAGTGGTGTACATAGAGAAGTAAAGGCTCCATATAGTGGTGTACATAGAGAAGTAAGGGCCCCATATAGTGGTGTACATAGAGAAGTAAAGGCTCCATATAGTGGTGTACATAGAGAAGTAAGGGCCCCATATAGTGGTGTACATAGAGAAGTAAAGGCTCCATATAGTGGTGTACATAGAGAAGTAAAGGCTCCATATAGTGGTGTACATAGAGAAGTAAGGGCCCCATATAGTGGTGTACATAGAGAAGTAAAGGCTCCATATAGTGGTGTACATAGAGAAGTAAAGGCCCCATATAGTGGTGTACATAGAGAAGTAAGGGCCCCATATAGTGGTGTACATAGAGAAGTAAAGGCTCCATATAGTGGTGTACATAGAGAAGTAAAGGCCCCATATAGTGTTGTACATAGAGAAGTAAAGGCTCCATATAGTGGTGTACATAGAGAAGTAAAGGCTCCATATAGTGGTGTACATAGAGAAGTAAGGGCCCCATATAGTGGTGTACATAGAGAAGTAAGTGCCCCATATAGTGGTGTACATAGAGAAGTAAAGGCTCCATATAGTGGTGTACATAGAGAAGTAAAGGCCCCATATAGTGGTGTACATAGAGAAGTAAAGGCTCCATATAGTGGTGTACATAGAGAAGTAAAGGCCCCATATAGTGGTGTACATAGAGAAGTAAAGGCCCCATATAGTGGTGTACATAGAGAAGTAAAGGCTCCATATAGTGGTGTACATAGAGAAGTAAAGGCCCATATAGTGGTGTACATAGAGAAGTAAAGGCTCCATATAGTGGTGTACATAGAGAAGTAAGGGCCCCATATAGTGGTGTACATAGAGAAGTAAGGGCCCCATATAGTGGTGTACATAGAGAAGTAAGGGCCCCATATAGTGGTGTACATAGAGAAGTAAGGGCCCCATATAGTGGTGTACATAGAGAAGTAAAGGCCCCATATAGTGGTGTACATAGAGAAGTAAAGGCCCCATATAGTGTTGTACATAGAGAAGTAAAGGCTCCATATAGTGGTGTACATAGAGAAGTAAAGGCCCCATATAGTGGTGTACATAGAGAAGTAAAGGCTCCATATAGTGGTGTACATAGAGAAGTAAAGGCCCCATATAGTGGTGTACATAGAGAAGTAAAGGCTCCATATAGTGGTGTACATAGAGAAGTAAAGGCTCCATATAGTGGTGTACATAGAGAAGTAAGGGCCCCATATAGTGGTGTACATAGAGAACTAAGGGCCCCATAGCAAGGATCAGACCAGACCCCCACACAGGACAGAAGGGTTTCTGCCTAAACCCTTTTCAATGACCCCTGGGCCATTTTTCCACTGCCTCATTTACTAAAAGTTGTTCCTTTAGAGGGTAGAGTCCTGACCAAGTTTTCACCTCCAGTAGAAGAGGAGATGATCCCAACTAAGACTGGGCCCCCTCTTGTCCTGGGCCCCATAGCAGTCACATGGTCTGCCGCTATGGTAGTTACGCTCCTGCCTTTATAGTACATACGACAGTCAGTGAACACTGTTATGCACACCCTACCTGCTGCAGAACATCATTCTAAAAATGAACAGGTCCAACTTTGGACTTGTGTCCCACTAGCAGTTTAAAAGGGAGACGTTGGGAGAGTGGTCAGAGCCTAGACAGCTGTACTACATTAAATTTGAATGTAAATTCCCTTTAATTAGGACCTTCATATCATTAACTAATTTAGGGACTCGCATTGAGGAAAAGTTTTCTGAGGTGCATTTTCCACCCGGTGCCATAACCTTGGTAGGAGGCCCTCAGCAGGTTGAGGTTCTTCAGAAGTGCTTCTTCAAGTTATAGTTCTGATTAGGTGCCTGCAATAACCAGGCAGGACTTAAACAGGCTTTATTCTAAATAGGCTCAATATTTCAACCTTTACGAATTTCAATGATTACTAGAGGGCGGCCCTCTGAGGCTGCTGTATATACAGGTTACAGATAGGACCGGCTCCTTGGCTTAGCACATCACTCTATCAAGAGTGTTGTCATGCTTGGTCTTCAGCACCACCACTACCCAGCGACATCTCTTCAGACCCCCTTTGCTGAGGCCAATTTTGTTACTCTCCAGATTACTTTCCAGCAGTCCCAGGACCAGGAAAGGGGCAGGACTTAAACAAGCCCCACCTCAAAGTTAGTTCTTTCGTGCCGTTTCGGGCAGTGTGAGGGGCAGGACACTGATGAAGCTTTTAGCCACAAAGAGTCACATCCCTCTCCAACTAGATACCATGTGAAAAACCGTCATCTTAAAGAATTACTTGGCAGATTGTTTAAAGATACAGAGATAACTTGTGGCCTACAAAGAGGTCGTATTACCCCTTCTGCCCCAACATGGAAGGAAATACAATTTGAATGCAAAAAATAGCTGCTGCACAACGTCTTTGAAAAGAGAGCTCTTCTAGACAGCCTCAAGACTGATGTATTCCTTTTCAATGGTATGTAGGGTGTGTATTATAAGGAGTAGTGAACCCCTTACTGTGCATAACCAAAAAGATTAGTCACCTTGGTGTTCCCTGACCTGCAGCTCCTGGCTTCTAATATAAAGGATAGATGATGTGTAAGTCTCATTGTGAGAGCACTGGACAGAAGCCACTATTTGTTTGTGGTTAAAATAATAAGTGACCTCTACGGAAGTTTTAAATGGTTGTGGTTAGCTTAGAACATATTGTGGAAACTGCATGACAACAACTCCTAGCATTCTTTACATGTAAAGAAAACTTACGTGTAAAAAAAAAAATTGCAGTGCTACTTCGACACAGGTCCATCTGCAGATTATCCCTCTAGGTAATGTTCACCTAAGACTGAGCAATGTCAGACATTTTTTTTGCTTTGTTCCAGTAACTCACAGCTATGAGCCACAACCCAAGTCTAGTTTTATATTGCACAATGTTATAAGTACAAATCAATAATAAAACCGAACACAGGAAGCTCCCTCTAGTGGTGGCTGAAGGCAGCCTGAATGTTATATTCTACATATATGAATGAAATTTATTTATTTATATATATATATATATATATATATATATATATATATTAACATAGAATTCTATAAGTCTTTAAGAGGCTCTGTCACCAGGATCAACTTTAAAAAACCAGATGCACTGGCTGGTAGGGCTTATCATGCTGATTAAAACGGTACCTTTCTTTTGTCTGTATGATAAATAGCTGCAGAGAAATCTGCATGTTTATTCATATGCAAATGAGAAGTTTGAGCACCAAGAGGTGGGACTGAATGGTTTGAGCACTGCTTTGTAACACCCTTTGTGCTCTGCATACGCCCCTCTCCCCTTGATTGACAGGGCTAGACAGCAGGCTGAGGGTACAGCCATGTCCAAGAGCTGTTTGCGAGCATGTAAGCATCATATACACTACCTGTGAATAAAGCAGTAATATGTATATCAGTTTTCAGAGCATAGAAGCTATAGTACATAGAAAGAGAGATACGTGCTAGGACACAGATCTGTCCCCAGCATGTCTTGCTCTGTCAATCAAGCAGAGTGGGCAGAGCACAGGGGTTGTTACAAAGCAGTGCTCAAAAGATTCAGCCCCGCCTCCTGGTGCTCAAGCTTCTCATTTGCATATGAATAAAAACACTGATTTCTCTGAAGCTATTTATCATACAGACAAAAGAAAGGTATCTTTTTAATAAGGGGTTGATATAATAGGGTTGATCCTGGTGACAGAGCCTCTATATTTATCTAATTTTGGCCCCGTTCAGACGGCCGTATTATTGCGGGTCCG
The DNA here is from genome assembly GCA_900303285.1 of Rhinella marina. Taxonomy (NCBI): domain Eukaryota; kingdom Metazoa; phylum Chordata; class Amphibia; order Anura; family Bufonidae; genus Rhinella; species Rhinella marina. The sequence continues at coordinate 289,607 of ONZH01012843.1, forward strand.
GATTATTGCGGACCCGCAATAATACGGGGGCCGCCCGGCGTGTGTTCCACACCGATCGGAACGCACGCCGGGCGGCCCCATTCAAAATGCCTATACTTGTCCGTGCATGCGGAAAAGTATAAGACCTGCTTCATCAGAGCCGCGGCACGGAGCTAGCTCTGTGCGGCGGCTCCCCGCTCCCTTAGAGGTGAATGGGGCCGTATCTATTCCGCAATATTGCGGAATAGATACGGCCCTGTTCACACGGTTGTGTGAATGGGGCCTTTATCTCAGGATTCCCACCCCAGAATCTTCTGTAGAGGATTAACTGACACTAATTAAACCAGCTATTTAGTATTCATAGTCTATTGTCTCTTGGGTGTTCCTTCAAGAGGACCTGGAAGTCTACGTTCACATTTGTGGAGCAGTCTGCCGTAGTTCTCAGGAACCAGCATTACCAGATGTGACCAGAATGCTCCATTGACTATATTAGTGTCCAGATAGTGGATAGTGTCAGGCTGTGCAGTGACACCCCCCCAACTGAAGCTTTATTGCAGACTGCTGGCAAGTCATTCATAAACTTCTTGACAGGAGAGGTTACAGGTCCTCCTTAAAGGGGTTGTGCAGTGGCATAATACTGATGACCTATCCTCAGGATAGATAATCAATATCAGATCGGTGGGGGGCCGGCTCCCAGAACCCTCCCAGTCAGCTGTTTCAAGGTGGGCGGTGCTTGTGCGAATGCTGCGTCCTCTTCAGTTTTTACCTGCACGCCGTCTCCCTTGTAACAACAATGCACTATAATTACAACTGCTCTTCCCATGCAAGCGAATTCCCTAGCAGACTTTCATGACATATATTGTGAAAATCTAAGTGTAGGGATGTATTTGAGAAACAAGGGCTAAAAGGAGTCCTGCGGCTCTCTGAACTACAACTCCCACCAAACCTTCACAGCCACAGCTCAGGGCGTTCTGTGAGTTGTATTTTTGTGGGCGTAATTTTTATTTTTTGTTTTCCACTGATAAAAATGTATAGAGATGCATATGTGATTTAAATGTGGCACTTACATCTCTTTCCTCTTGCCAGTTTGCACATGTGTGGTTCACAAGCGCTGCCACCAGTTGATCGTCACAGCTTGCATTTGCATTAACAATTCAGCTAAAGTGGAAAAAAAGGTGACGTATTACTATTATTTTTAACTGTGCTGCCACAGTCTTCAGATCTTTTCCTGCAAAACCACATCCTGTGTCTTGGTCTTTCAGAAAAGTCGAAAATCCCCAAGTAACTAGTGACATGCATTACACCTACCGGTATATCTGTAGTAGAAGTCGTATTATAAATGCTTGAATTATGTTACCAGGAGAAGATGTGTTACAGTGGTGCCTATTTATTATGTTACTGCTGGTTAAAGCCCAACTCTAGTTGTAAGAGGCAGATATGGGTGCAGTTAAAGGGGTTCTCTCACTTCAGTAAATGGCATTTGTCATGTAGAGAAAGTTAAAGAGGACCTCTCCCCTCTCCTGACATGCCTGTTTTAATAGTTTCATGAATTCCCCATGTAATAAAAAGTCTGAAACATCTATTCCTATGGCTCTATGTTGTGCCATTCCTTTATTATTTCTACTAGAAGTTATGAATGAATTACTAGCAGTCTGCAGTAAGGGTACAGAGGGGAGGTAACCAGTTGGGGGTGTGTATCTGCACAGACTCATTCTATCCAATCAGTGCTGCCATTGTCAGACTGTGCAGGTACACCCCCCCCAACTGGTTACCTCCCCTCTGTACCCTTACTGCAGACTGCAAGCAATTCATTCATAACTTCTAGTAGAAATGGTAGGAATGGCACAACATACAGACATAAGAATAGATGTTCCAGAATAGGGAGTGCATGAAGCTATTAATACAGGCATGTCAGGAGTGGTAACAGGTCCTTTTTAATACAAGGCTCTTACTAATGTATTGTGATTGTCCATATTGCCTCCTTTGCTGGCTTGATTCATTTTTCCATCACATTATACACTGCTGGTTTCCAGGTATCACGGCCACCATTGCAGCACAGATACAAGGTGGCTGGGATGAGAGCTGCTGCGCATTTGTGCCGATGTGCACTTCCACCGTCGAAGCCACTAGAGGTCGATGCATTTTCCTACAGTGTGCAAGCACGGTCACTGCTGCTGGATTGCAGGACGGTCATAACCATGGAAACGAGCAGTGTATAATGTGATGGAAAAATGAATCCAGCCAGGAAAGGAAGCAATATGGACAATCACAATACATTAGTAAGTGCCTTGCAAAACAACGTCCACTCGCAGCGCTCACCTGCACTTAAGTCCTCTGGAGCACGAACACAGCCTGGACTTGGCTGTCATATATCCCATGAAAACGAAGAAAAAAGTTCAGCTCCTTAAATAGCAACTTCTTTAATTCAAGAGGTAAAATCCATCAAGAGTACAGTATAAGTCTACGCGTTTCGGACCCCACAATTTTGGTCCTTACTCAAGACAAGTTACATTTGAAATGACCTTCCCTATATACCTGTGGACCTAAAAAACCAACGATCAAAGAAAAAAAAATAATAAAAATTTTCTCGACATGATAATTGCTGGACACCCAAACCAAAGGTAATTGACCCCAGAATGTGTGTAAAATAAATAAAAAAGTTACTCACCTATTCAAGGAAGCTCTGTTCTAGGGCAGAGGGTCCTGTCCTTGTTGTGGGACATCCCGTCCGTGGTCGCATGCATTGCTGTGAGTCTCATAATAGTGCAGTTAGGACCGAAACGTTGGCCTGTGCCAGGTAAATTCACTGGATGTAATAAACGTATCTAAAAATCTAAACTTCAACTAGAGTGCCGTGGTTTTACTCTTTTATGAGTCTCATAATAGACATATACTTCCTGTTTTGTGGAGATCACTTTTCAGCAGTCATCTCATGATCATCACAGACAGGATTACGATGAAAGGTAAAACCTACAGAATATATAGGTAACACAGATGCTGCCATTCACAGTAGGTGATGTAATGGCGTATATACTCCCTGCCCTACACAATGATCTCTACTTAGGTCACAGAGCATTCTCACAGTACTTTCACACAGAAGTCGGTGAGTCATTTCCTTTTCCTATATGTTGTGCCTGTGGTCCATGTGGCTGCTCTAAAGTGGCGAGATGGCCGCCACATAATTATGTACAGAAAATAGGATTTAAAAAAATCCACAATTAGAAAATAAAAACAGGTTATAAAGAGAATATGTATCACTATCTGTTATTAATTAGTAAAAACAAAATAGGTGATAAATCTGAGCTCATCTACTCCCCTCCCCTGCACAATGACCTCTGTATAGGTCACTAAGCATGCCCACAGCACTTTCCCACAGAAGTAAATGAGTAATTTCCTATCTATTGTGCCTAAATGTTGTGAACAACAGCTCAGGCAAGATGGCTACTTCATAATTATGTACAGAAAATAGCATAAAAATGAGAAAATAAATTATATTATAATGAATATCATTTAAATTAGTAAACACATATAGGTGATACACTCTCTTTAAGGGGTTCCAGTAACTTTTAAATTGAAAAACTGTCTAACTTGCTTTTGTGTTTCAGTTCTTCTGTTTCCAAGATCTTTGCCTACTGTCAGTGAATTTTTGAACAAAATAGTTGGTGTATTTATTGTTTTCTGGGATGAACCCATTGAAAAATATGGCGTAAAATGTATCCCCCATTGTTATTGATCTAGATTGTTGTTAGACTAAAATCCCTCAATTGACTTAGTCCTACTTTCACAGAGCTGCAGGTAGTTACAGTATATCACTCATGCAATCCTGTGTCAGGTAATCACAGCGCAATTATTACAATGTCTTTTTACTTTTAGATCTTTGAACAGAGATTTGGGATCAACTTACCTCACAAGTTCCGGGACCACAATTATAAGGTGTTAACGTTCTGTAATCATTGTGGGTCCTTATTATGGGGTCTAATGAGGCAAGGATTACAGTGTAAAAGTAAGTGATGACTGCAGGATAACTTGTGCTGCTGTAATGTTCAGTACGATGATACAATTTTAAAGAAAGTTTGTTTGTAGTTTGTTTTTTTTATTATATTACTTCCAATATACTGGAAATGTTTGTAGTTCCTTAAAGGGGCTGCCCAGGCTACAGATATTGATGACCATCAGGGGCGGACTGGCAACTTAAAGCGACCCTAGAAAAAATACTAAAAGTGGCCCCATTTTGTAGTCGGGTCCAAACTGATGGAAGGCAGGGCCAGCAATATCATATTGTGGCACATTATACCACCCCATCAGAGCCAAATACCACAGTCCATCATAAAATACTGCCAGCAGCACAAAATACGTCCCCAAAAACTTCCACTGGTCAGCCGTGAGGAGGGTTCAGGCGCCCCCCTGGGCAACGGCCCACCGGGAAATGTCCCTGTAATGTCTATGGCCAATTCTACCCCTGATGACCTGTTTTCAGAATAGGTCATCAATATCGGATCGATGGCGTCTGACATCTAGCGCTCCTACTGATCAGCTATTTCGGGCTGCCGTGGTGCCAGGTGTTAACAGAAGGTTCCATACACTTTGTAGTTTTTGGTTCCAACATCCCGAAGCTCAGCTCCATTCAGTTGAATTGTAGCTGCTCCGCAATACCCTATGACGGCTACTACGCATTGTACGGAGCTGCCTGCCTCGGGCTCCATACACTGTATAGTCACTGGCGCCACAGCAGCCCTAAACAGCTGATCTGTGGAAGTGCCGGGTGTCAGACCCCCACCAATCTGATATTGATGACCTATCTGGAGGATAGGGTATCAGTGTCTGTAGTATGGACAGCCCTTTTAATTTTTCTTTTTTATACAAGGTATATTCACAATTACATTATGGTCCGTTCCACTGCAAGTAGGGTTTGCTCTCCTGAATAAAATGCTACCTTTCTTTAGTAAATCGGTGTCTCCATTCTTGACTTTTAATCAATCTGCAAATTAGTTGGTAAGTGCACCGAAGTTGTGTCCGCTGACATCGGTGCACTCAAGCCATCGTCAACTCACGCGTGCACACTAACTGTGCATTCAGTATGTAGTGGAATGCCAGTGATAGCTGAATACAGTCCACCAGCTATCTCCGGCAGTCCCATAGGCAACGAAGGGAGCAGCCTCGGTCATTCGCGACCTGCCACTAGTTTCATTTGTTCTGGTGACAGGTAAGGGTCCCCATAGTTGGACCCCCACTAATCAGATGCAGATCCCTTATCTTGTAGATAATGTATAAGGTCCTAACATGGCACAATGTTTTTTATCATATGGCTGCGATTAAAACTCATACAGATGGTGTCACTCGAAAGTCCTGAAAAATTTCTAGATGTGCAACTGTAGGGGACAGAGGATGTGACCTTACATTATATCTGTTTTGCCATTCAGGAGTCTAGGAAAGCAGAGTAAGAATAATTGGTAGAGTTGTGATTGTGATGCTGTTACCCAGCTTTCCTAGAATCAGACAGCTCGTACTCTTGTTTACTGATTTTTTTTGTTCTTTTTTGGAGAAAGGGCTTTTTAAAGAATTTAATGGGTCACGTACGTGCCGCAAACCTCCTGTTCAATACCTGCAGGGAATGCCGAACAAGACGTGAAATATCACATACGGCTGAGATTTGGGACCTTCCCTGTCAGCTCCACTAAAGAGCAAGTGGCTGAGCTGCAATACCAAATACCATGCGCAAACTGATCACAAGTGCGACACCGTTTTTGGACAAAAAAACGCCATTTTTTTCTAACGCTGTTTAACTCTTATGAAAGGAGACTATGAAAAGCTCAGTTTCATTGACTCCTTCAGAACTGGAGTGCTCTCCTCTCTGCCTAAGGGTCCATTAGCACTACTGTATTTCTGGGTCCACATCCGTTCCGCAGTTTTGTGGAATGGGTGCAGATTCATTCATTTTAAGGGGCCACAAAAGTGTCGTCCGCATCCGCAGTTCTGTAGCCCCGAAAAAAGGATAGCGCATATCCTCTACTTGTCTGCAATCGTGTACCAGAATAGGCATTTTTATCATAGGGCCGGCCATGTGCCTTCTCACCTCTTTCTGCTGTACCGTTCTCTGTGCTGCTGCTTCCGTCCTAAGGCTCAGCGGGGGCAGAGATATGGCACATGAATACTGCGGTATACCAGTCAGAAATCTCTAAGCATTGTAAATGGGCTCAGGCGATTTACCATTAAAGGGCTATTCTCATCTTAGACAATGGGGGCATATCGCTTGGATACCGCTGGGACCGGCACCTCCAACGCTGGGACCTGCACCTATATCGAGATCGGAGGGGGGAGCGCTGCACCTGGAGGACCCCAGGTTTCCCGGGGTCCGACCACCACCAGGCGCAGCTCCCCTGCTGCCCCCATAGAAATGAATGGGAGCGCACTGCGCATGTGTGGCCACCGCTCCCATTCATTTCTATGTAGCTGACGGCTATTTTCGCCGGCCCCATAGAAATGAATGGATGGCGGCTGCGCATGCGCAGTGCGCCCTCCTTTACTTTGGGGGCTCCGTTCTCGATAGAGGTGGGACCCGCACCTATAAGACAATAGGGGCATATCCTAGCGATATGCCCCCATTGTCTAAGATGAGAATAACCCTTTAAGTGCCATGTCCCTTATATTTTTGGAAACCTGAGGATATAAAGATGGAATTTCTTTTCTCCTCTTTACTTATATACTTAGGGGGTATTCCATGAATAATGTAAAAAAATGAAAATCAGGCATCAGTTATATTATGTATAATATATATATATAAAATTTAATAAGAGAAAGATGGAAGATTTTTTTTACTAAAGAAAAAGAAAAATCTTCTACCTGTTCCGGAAGCACTTTGTACTTTGCCAGCTTTATACTGTGCCAACAATAGGTTAAAACAGCCCTAAAGGACTTGAGCGTTGCTTGTCCTCAGCTCTGTTAGATATTAAATGTCTGTTCGCCCCCCGTGTCACTCGCTGGAAGTGACTACGTCAGCATTTTATTGTTGTCTGTGCATAATGGCCTCATTTCACAAACTTCCTATCGCACAGAATAAACTCTGGGGAGAGAATGATGTCTTATTGTCCAGAACAATGCTTTGTATTCCCCTCAATCTTCCCGCATTGAGCTCTCTACAGAGTCCTGACCAGATGTGACGATTCCTGCAGCCATATTACCGGAATGCAATGTAATCCTGAATTAATAGACGATCCTGTTGTTGTTTTTTCTTTTAGTATGTAAGATGAATGTGCACAAGAGATGCGAGGCCAGCGTGGCTCATAACTGTGGGGTGAATTCGGTAGAGCTGGCCAATGCACTGGCAGGAATGGGTCTGCAGCCCGGGAACATTGCTGTCACACGGGTAAGAGGTCGTGTAAATAAAGGGTTAACAACCAAAGGAATATACTGTAATAAAAACAGCCTGTATGTGTTATTTTAGGACCATGAGAAGGGCATTATGGGACGATTACAAGGCCATATTTATACCATGGTGGGCAGAGGTGCTCTTTAAAGCTTTAAAGGGAAATTCCACCCAAAATGGAAAGTTTAGTTTTTGGTGAAACTAGCCCTGTGTCTTCAAGGAAGGCTTGTAAGCATCTTATGACTTGTTACTGGTGTCAGTAGGACTCTAATACCTCCTCGGCTGTGCTCCAGAAAGCAGAAGGAAGCTGACGTTCTTTCTAGTAGCCCCTTCTGTCTTGTGATTGTGCGGGGTGTCATGTTTGAAATAATATGTTTTTAAGCAAGGCTGTGTGGCATGGAAAGGAATTTTCCCTTAAAGAGGAGCAGTCATCTCTCCTGTCTCTTTTAGCAAATACTTTCATCCCCATGTAATAACAATTCTGGAACATCTATTCTTTGACTTCATGTTGTGCCATTCCTCTAATATTCCTACTTGAATTTTATAACTGAATTACTAGCAGTTAGCAATGAAGGTCCGGAAGGGTGGTACTAGTTGAGGGCGTGTCCCTGCACAGTCTAAGGGCTCATGCACACAAACGTATTTTCTTTCTGTGTCCATTCCGTTTTTTTGCAGACCATATTCTGAACCATTCATTTCAGTGGGTCCGCAAAACAAAACAAAAAAAATGGAAGCTACTCCGTGTGCATTCTGTTTCCGTATGAAGGAAAATAAAACATGTCCTATTATTGTCTGGATTACAGACGAGGAGAGGACTGTTCTATTAGGGGCCGGCTGTTCCGTTATGCAAAATACAGAATGCACACATACATCATCTGTATTTTTTGCAGATCCGTTTTTGTGGACCGCAAAATACATACAGTCGTGTGCATGAGCCCTAACACTGTCAGCGCTGATTGGATAGTGTCAAACTATGCAAAGACATTCCTCTGTCCCAACATACAACGCCCAGCTGGACATTTATTGCAAACAGCTAGTAATTCATTCATAAATTCTAGCAGGAATAATAAAGGAATGGCACATCATAGGGTCATAAGAATAGATACTCCAGTATTATTGTATTATTGTTATTATTACATGAAGAATACAGGTGGTGAAACAGACATGTCAGCAAAGGTTACAGGTCCTCTTTAAAGGGTAATTGCCATATTGTAATGTTATGGCTTATAATGGAATATTCCCTAACATTATGATTGGTTAGGGTCTGACATCTAGGACTTCTAGGATCGAAGATCCTGACAACTAAAAACCTGAGGTCCCTTTGTTATTTCCTCTGGCCGTTCGTTTATGTCTGAAACTCACATAGAAGTAAAGAGTTCTTAGAGTTCTTGACATAGGTGTGGGGTCCAGAGGCGATATCCTCATCTATCAGACATATACTGTATGTCATATCCTGTGGGATACTTCTTTTTAGCTTTCTTTTTATTTATTTATTTATTTATTTATTTATTTGTTTTATTTATTTATTTTTTTAATATAATAAACTGACGACAGTTCTGAAAGTCACCACAAGGTGGCAGTATATGATAGTTTTGTTGACATTCTGCAAATTCCAAATCAAGCAGATTGGAACCGTATAAGTCGCTGGTTAGTTGCAGTTTACTCTAGTTTTACTGTAAATTGCAGGAAAATTCCAGCTTAAAACAAAGTTTGTGTACTCGGATAAGACATTCAGTAATGTATATGGTTTGTGCAGTTATAGATTAACAGTGTAATCACCCAAAGTTTATTAAAGGGGTTTTCCGAGCCTTAAACACTGATGACCTGTCCTCTGAATAGGTCATCAGTATATGATCAGTGGTGGTCCGACATATACGGGGGCTCCCACCAATTAGCTGTCTCTCAGCTTTCTGTAGGCCAATGACGTAACGTTCATCAGTCACGTGGCCTCATAGAAGTGAATGGGACTGAGCGCGATACCGCTATCGTGATGTACTGCGATGTGATAAGTGAGTATGGAGAAGGCTGCGGCGCTCATAGGGTCGCCTTTGCCTTCTAATCAGCTGATCGGTGGGGGTTCCGATCCCCCACCAATCAGGTCATCAGTATTTAAATCTCGGAAAACCCTTTTAAGTATACAAATTCTGCTTGTTCTCTATAATACATTTTGTCCTAGCAGACCCCCCCCCCCTCCATAAAGAACAAACAGGGACTTGATTTATATTGTAACATTACATGGATTACATGGCTAATCTTACATTTTTGATAAACTGTTAAGGAGAAGTCATATTATCATACAGTTTGTGGCTGGATATAACGGTGACGTTATTTGACATTTCACCACTAGATGGCGCAAATATCGTAACACGCTGTTGTTCATACAGCCATTTTAGCAATGTGTGTCAGTCACAGCTCAAGAAGTAACTTGTGTCAGAGATAATTAAATGGTCACGAGTTTTCACATGAAAGGCTTTGATCGATGGAGGCCTGAGTGCTGAGACTCCCCCGATCGCTAGAACGAGGAAAGAGAGGCACTCACATAGCTCACTTTTTCTTCTCACTGCAGGGGACAGAATCGAAACTGGCCCATAGACTTTTTATTGAGTCCATCTTACTTTGTCTCCTACAGCGAAGATACAGAGCGGGATATTTGAGCGCTTCTCTCTCCTCATTTTAGCAATTGGTGGGGATCTCCGCACCAAGATCCCCACCAAATAAAACCTTTAATATAGGTCTATGAAATATATTACACATATGAACATGGGACCAACATGCCTTCAGCTCCCCAACATCTACAGTCAGTTTAGGAAGATGGGTGGCTCCCACACACATTGGCTGACATTAAATGGGTTCTCCAGGAATTAAGAAAATGAAAATACGTAAATTTATAAATATATTCTCAAATACCTTACATTAGTTATAATGGCTCGTTTTGTCTGGGGAGCAATCATTAGGAGAAACAAAATGGCCGCTGTCCTATTAGTACACACAGAACCTGTCCTAATCACACACGTTACTTCACAACACTGATAGAATAGATCAGGGCCGGCCTTAGGGTAGATGGCGCCCTGTGCGAAACTTTCTCTCGGCGCCCCCCCCCCCCCTCCGAGTGACAGTACTAACGTCATACAGTATAGAGCTATAAATACAGTGCAGAGATATATAGAGTGATATAGGTAGGTAGAGTAAGACAGTGTATATGTATGTATGTATATGTATATATATATATATATATATATATGTATTTATAGCTCTCTATACTGTCCTATATCACACTATATATCTCTGCACTGTATTTATAGCTTTCTATATTGAAATGTAACCTAATATAGCGCACATACCTCTTACATCCAGTGACGTCTCCTCTAATATAGATCTTCTCTTTCCTCATCTTCTCCTTTCAGACCAGACGCCATTTTTCAGCCATTTCTCATCTCTGCAGTTTGACAAAAAAAATCTTAGTTTACACAGTGTCCTAAAATAACTGCGCCCAGCAAATAGTGTCCTGTAATAGTGTAAACATAACGCTCCCCAGAAATAACTGCGCTGATACTGTGCCAGGGCGCCCCCACAGTAATAGTGCCCCCACAGTAATAGTGCCCCCAAAGTCCCAACTAATAATTCTCTGCCAGAGTGCACTTGTTAGTAATAGTGCCCCCAACAGTACTAATGTCCCCACTGTGCCCCAGAAGTAATAATGCTTCCAATGTGCCAGTAAGAAGTGCCCCCCAATAATGTGCCAGAAGTTCCCCCCATTGATTCCCCCCCAAAATCATGTGCCAGTAAAAAGTGTCCCACCCCCATAGATGCCCCCCAAATTATGTGCCAGTAAGAAATGCCTCAGTGCCCCCATGTGCCAGTAAGAAATGCCCCCAGTGCCAGTAAAATGCCCCCAGTGCCAGTAAAAATGCCCCCAGTGCCAGTAAAAATGCCCCCAGTGCCCGCATGTGCCAGTAACAATGCCCACAATACCCCCATGTGCCAGTAAAATGCCACTATGTGCCAGTAAAAATGCCCCCAGTGCCCCCTTGTGCCAGTAAAAATGCCCCAGTGCCAGTAAAATGCTCCCATGTGCCAATAAAAATGCCCCCAGTGCCCCCTTGTGCCAGTAAAATGCCCCCAGTGCCAGTAAAATGCCCCCAGTGCCCCCATGTGCCAGTAAAAATGCCCCAGTGCCCCATGTGCCAGTAAAAATGCCCCAGTGCCAGTAAAAATGCTCCCATGTGCCAATAAAAATGCCCCCAGTGCCAGTAAAATGCCCCCAGTGCCAGAAAAATGCCCCCAGTGCCCCCAGTGCCAGTAAAAATGCCCCCAGTGCCAGTAAAAATGCCCCCAGTGCCAGTAAAAATGCCCACAATACCCCCATGTGCCAGTAAAATGCCACTATGTGCCAGTAAAAATGCCCCCAGTGCCCCCTTGTGCCAGTAAAAATGCCCCCAGTGCCAGTAAAATGCTCCCATGTGCCAATAAAAATGCCCCCAGTGCCCCCTTGTGCCAGTAAAATGCCCCCAGTGCCAGTAAAATGCCCCCAGTGCCCCCATGTGCCAGTAAAAATGCCCCAGTGCCAGTAAAATGCTCCCATGTGCCAATAAAAATGCCCCCAGTGCCCCCTTGTGCCAGTAAAATGCCCCCAGTGCCAGTAAAAAATGCCCCAGTGCCCCATGTGCCAGTAAAAATGCCCCAGTGCCAGTAAAATGCTCCCATGTGCCAATAAAAATGCCCCCAGTGCCCCCCTTGTGCCAGTAAAATGCCCCCAGTGCCCCCTTGTGCCAATAAAAATGCCCCCTTGTGCCAGTAAAATTGCCCCCAGGTGCCAGTAAAATGCCCCCATGTGCCAATAAAAATGCCCCCATAAAAAAAAATAAACACTTACTTACCTCCATGGAGCCGGCAGCGATGCGATGCAGGCCTTTTCCGGCCTGTGTCCCGCGCTGTACGGCTCAGGCGGCACGATGACGTCATCGCGCCGCCTGAGCTGGCCTCTGATAGGCTGCAGGCCTAGGGCCTGCAGCCTATCAGAGGAACGGGCAGGGGAGACGCCTCTCCCTCCCCTGCCCTGCATCTCCAAAGGCAGACTATGGAGATGAGCGCTTCCACAATGGAAGCGCTCATCTCCCTCTGCCCCACCGCCGCCCCCAACTGTGCGGCACTTGCAGGGCACGGCCGGGCCATTAAGGGGGCGCTCTGGCAGGGCGCCCCCTTAAGTGGCCGGGAGTGAAGCGCCCTGTGAATTGTTATTACATGGGGAATGCATGAAACTATTAAAACAGAGATGTCAGGAGCAGTGAAAGGTCCTCTTTAAGCATTGTGAGTGCAACAATGTTAAAAGTGCATAATTAAAAGTATAGTAGACTAGGAGGTAGGTAAAGACCCGTATCCAATCCATATACAGATTTTTCTCTCCCATAGAATTGTGTGAAAAATTGTAACAATTATATAGAATAGTCAAGTATTAAATCCTCTTTCATTGCAGTCAGACAACAGCCCCGCCAGATCAGAAAACGGCTCTGAAGAAGATTCTCTGTCCAACACGTCCTCACAGTACAAATTTGGGATTGAGGATTTCACCTTTATACGTGTTCTGGGAAAAGGCAGCTTTGGAAAGGTTAGTATTCCTTACGTGTTACTGTCATATTAACGTTTTATTGGTATAACATGTCAGCATCTCATGCTGCAATCGCTTAGGTCAGCAACTATGCTAGGTAGCAATACGTGTCCTATGAGCCCTTTGCCTCCAAAACCATGCAGGGACTTTTTATTTTTTTTTTCAAGAAGCCTCAACCCCCCCCCCCCCCCTCCTCATCCATGGGTTCTGTCTGGTAATGCATTCAAATGAATAGAAATGAGCTGCAATACCAAACACCACCATGAAAAAGTGTGGCGCTCTTCTGAAACAGACTCCTTTTTTCTAATCTCTTTCAACACCTTTAAGAGTATATTGATGGTCAGAAATTACCATTGAGCCAGATTTACAGATCCGGGGGGTTACAGTCACTCCTGATCCTGGTTGATCAAGACCCCTCTGCCACATAGAATGGCAGTATCTGTTGGTTATGGGGCTCTAATACATGTTTTTTGGTCTGCCGTTGAGCAAGACTGTTCTATAACGCAAGCAAAAAAAATATCTCCGTTACTTCTTTGTCAATTGTAAGATTTCCCATAATTAACCCTGCGGTGGGATTTTGTTTGCTAGATCTCCCATTACAGCCAGCTGCAGGAGCTTTCTCCTCATTGCCTCCTTTGCTGGCTGGATTCATTTTTCTATCACAGTATACACTTGTTTCCATGGTTACAGACCACGCCACAATCCGTCAGTGGTGGTCGTGCTTGTACACTATACGAAAAAGCACTGGCCTATTTAGTGGCTGGGACCGAGGGAGCACACATACTGTAGGCTACTGATTTCTCCTATAGTGTGCAAACACGACCACCACTGATGGATTGCGGGGTGGTCTGTAACCATGGAAACGAGCAGTGTATAATGTGATGGAAAAATGAATCCAGCCAGCAAAGGAGACAATATGGACAATCACAATACATTAGTAAGTGCCTTGTATTAACTTGCTCTACATGATAAATGCCACTTACTGAAGTGAGACAAAACCTTTAAAGTGCCATTACACTGCCCAATGTAGTGGCAGTGTGAGTGGCGATGGACAAGAGCACATCCATCAATGTTCGCTTGCACTGGCCTAATTACACAGGCTGATGCAAACAGAAACCTGGAGCTACACTTGCTACTTGGGTCTGTTCTATTTATTATCAGTAGTACATCCCTGATTGCACAGGAAAATGTGCTGCCGATAATCAGCATATTTCATCTTGCCCATCAGCCAATGAATGAGCAGCTATCGTAAATGTATCGTAAACTAGTGTTCCCATAATCGTGCACTCTAATAGGCCCTTAAGTGCCTCTTTCCTGATGTAATTGGTTGTACTTGCTTTGGATAGAAGTTGTTAAGGTCTGATTTAGCAGGCAATTATCAGGAATGAACTGCCTGACGATCAGCGGAGATGAAGGATGCATTTACATGCAGCAATCACCTCCATTGTATGGGGACAAGTGATTGATGCAGTGATCGCTTGTCCCCATAGAAAACCATTATTCCTGTGCAGCAGATGGTTGTTTGGACAGGAGGATCGGCTGTGCAGGAAGGATAATGATTTTGTGCTGGCAGAATAACAGGCTCACCCAATGAACCCGGTGGTCACCCACACTTTTTGGAAAGGCCAATTATCGGGAACAAGTGTTTATACAAACCTCATCCCCGAATATTAGCCAATTATTTGCCTCTTAATCTTGTTTTCTTTCCTGTTCTCTAATTAAGATGCAGCCTGGGTCAATGGTTACAGATAGAGAATGGTTACAAAGAGTGTTTCTTGCTCTGGAGGACCTGTCCCGTCCTACATTACACTGACAACTGATTGATTTAAAGGGATTCTGTCACCACGATTTTGCCTATTAAGGTAATCATACTACTGGATTCAGCTGAGCATGGGGATCTCAAAAATGTTATTATAGATCATAGTTGATGATTTGATGGTAAAAAAAAACGTTTTTTATGAAATGCCAATCACTTACATAAGGAGCCCAAGGGGATGTGCCCAGCGCCGTTGGAGCCCGGTCACGCCGATACAGTTGGAGCCCAGGACCGCCCACCTCATTAATATTCACTTCACTGCTTCCAGCAGTGAAGCTCCGTCATCGTTGTAATCCCGCGCAGGCGCAGTACCTAAAGCGGTCTGCGCCCGTGCGGTCTGCGGGCATCGGCCTCAGAGAAGGTACTGCGCCTGCGCGGCATTACAACGATGACGGAGCTTCACTGCTGGAAGCAGTGAAGTGAATATTAATGAGGTGGGCAGTCCTGGGCTCCAACTGTATCGGCGTGACCGGGCTCCAATGGCGCTGGGCACATCCCCTTGGGCTCCTTATTTTTATGTAAGTGATTGGCATTTCATAAAAAACGTTTTTTTTACCATCAAATCATCAACTATGATCTGTAATAATAACTTTTTTGAGATCCCCATGCTCAGCTGAATCCAGTAGTATGATTACCTTAATAGGCAAAATCGTGGTGACAGAATCCCTTTAAATCTAAACTTTGTAATGCTCAGTTTCCCCAGTGGTGGTGCTGCAGGGAAATGTATTAATTAGTATCAGGTTTCCCTGTGGGTCATAGATGATCACTGGAGGTCCCAGCAAAGGAACACTTGGCCATCAGCCTGTTCAAGTAGTGATTGTCCAAAGCAAAGAACCCGTTCAGTGTTTTGAGCTGATACCCCTGACTGTTAGCTTTACGCTCGTTGCTCTCTTTTTATGCTCAGGTAATGCTAGCCAAATCCAGAGATGGAGATAACCTCTTTGCAGTGAAGGTGCTGAAGAAGGATGTGATTCTTCAAGATGATGACGTAGAATGTACCATGACTGAGAAGCGCATCCTGGCCTTGGCTTCCAATCATCCGTTCCTTACACAGCTCTTCTGCTGCTTCCAGACTACGGTGAGTTCTCCATGCCCCATTTACGTCTATTCCATAGGTAGCAAACCTCATTCTATAGGAAGGAAGGTCGCCGGGTTCTTAAACAAGGATTAAAATGCTGTAACTTCTAACCAAAATTCATGTGACCCCATTTTACCATTTACACGAATGGATGTTCTTGGGAACTTTCAGCGCACCAGCTATTTTTTGTCCCCTTCTCCAGATCTGTGCTTCCACACAATCCTTCCTCTGAGCTCTACAGGCAGTTCTTTCCACCTCATGGCTTTGTTTTCCAGCTGTGAGACCTTACATAGACAGGTCTGTATCTTTCCAAATCATGTCCAGTCAACTGAATTCACCACAGGTGGACTCCAGTCAAGGTATAGAAAGATCTCAAAGACGATGAAGAAAAATGGGAGGCCCAAGAGCTAAATGTCAAGTGTCATAGAAAAGGGTCTGAATCCTTATGTCCGTTTAGTTTTCCTTTTTAATAAATTTGCAAACATTTCTAAAATTCTGTTTTCACTTTCTCATGGAGTGCAGATTGATTTTTTTAAATTTTAGCACAAGGTCTATCTCTGTCTGTGGATACTTTAGATACCACTAGCTCTCTGTAAGAGATGTATGCTATATGTTGCTATAAGAACTGATTATTTTTTCTAGAGCTCAGTCGTGTTTTATTACATGCTATGTATATTTAGCAGAAAGAGAACAAGGCTATACATTATATGTTGGCTTCTATTGGATTGTTTCTGGGTTTTTTTTGTTTGTTTCTAAATCCAAAGTTTAACTATTTGAGCCATATATAGCCATAATGCTAAATGTCCAGCAGGGGACGCAATAGCATCAAATGACACATGTGTGACCCATAGTCAGCAGTAGTCTCTAAGTTGCAATGGTTTCCTTCAACCATTCTACATGTTATTTCATACATGACCTACATTTCTGTTATACGAGTCCAGTGCAGGTCTCTACATACATTATTTTTATTACTCTGGCAATGAGCTTGGTCTAAAAAAGGAAGGACATGCTATTCAGGGGTGTGCAAGCGGCATTAAAAAAATTATAGTAAAAATCTGATCTGAATATGATAAATCGAAATATACTCAGATTAATTGGATGAATCTGTCTGGTATATTATAATCCCGCAATACAGTGAGAAGTCCTAAAACCACCTTCACATTGAGATATCAAGCCCATGAAGGCTGGGCTATATTTTCGTTATGGGAACTAATTTGAAAATTGGTCAAGTGTTTGCATTTCCCCATACATGGGGACCTACCTTACTATCATTTAGGGTGCATTCACACGATCTTATGTATTTTGTGGTCCGCAAAATGGACAAGAATAGGACATGAGGACCAAAAGTACGGTTGTGTAAATAGGGTCTTATGGTCAGCAAGATGGAGGTAGACCATGTGCCTGCTAGTGGACCCTTGGACAGAGGGGACTGAGCCCTGGTTTGTCCCATAGCATTTGCATTTGGGAGATGAGAACCTTTGCAGGACTCCTCTCTCCAGAGAAACTGCAATGTCAGCAAACAACGGGGTGAGGGATTGACTCAAATGCCATTGAAGAGACCTTCTGTCCTGGGTGGCACCATAATAGGGCCTAGCTTGAACTATGCGAATACCTCTGATGGTCATTAAGACAACTGGAGTCCAATTCCTTTAAGTGGGTGATGGTTACACTATATTACTTCACAGAAAAATCTGCAAAGAATCTGTCGGGATGAGTCTGAGCAGCTACCCCCCTGCGCTCCCTGTGCCTGACCCTATAGAACGTACATGGAGTAACTGTAAACCACATGTGCCCCACCTGTTTCAAGACAAGAGTCAGATTTCCAGACTTGTTGTGTACAGCATAGATCATGGGGTTTTCAAGGCTGCTGCTGACAGCTCCAAGCCCGTGACTTCACCTTGATGTATAGGAGACAAGAGACAGGAGGTCTGCCGGATCATCTTATGCAAATGCCTGAGGAGTCAACCTTGGACCTACTTAGCACTTAGCAGTTTTCAGCAAGTTGGATATGGCTGCATTAATCCCATGGATCAGTAGAGGAGGTGATTTAAGGGCACGGCAGGCACACGTATGGAATATATAGATGTATATATAGATAGAGTATTTAAAGAAGAAGAAGCACCCAGGGAGCACAACTCTCAGATGAGCCCTTCTGCAGCCGCATTTTAGTGATTGCTGGGGGTCTTGTCAAATAATGGACTATATGGACCATGGTGTTATTCATCTGAGGCTAATGGCAGTCTCTGTACAGCGCTGCGGAATATGTAAGTGCTATATAAATGAATAAAAGAAATACACTCTTATGCCATTATAACTTTAGGGAAAGTTGCGGCGCCATTAATGAAAAGGTCAGAAAAGTTCTGACTGCCCACACCCCTAACTTCAGACCGAAAATGTCAGAGCTGTTCGTATTTGTGGAAAAAGATGACACAACGTATGAAAAGTGTCTGTCATCTCATCTACTCTCTGTCCCTTACCCTGAGTTTGAGGTGAAGGCAGGAGACATGGCCGGTACATAGCTTTGAGTGTTGTAAGGCCTCCTCGGCAGCTTTATTGCCCAACTTGCAGTTTCGGCCATGCTGCATACTTTGGGCAGGAGACACAAAGCAGATGACATGATAGTGAACCATTCATATTATGATATTTAGGACACTATACAATGCATTCAGAAAGTCTTCAGACCCTTTCACTTTTATCACATTTTGTTATGTTTCTTCTTGTGCTAAAAAAAAATCACATGTCCCCCATCATTCTGCACTCAATCCCCATAATGAGAAAGTGAAGCCAAAAAGTTCAGTCTTGGTTTCATCAGACCAGAGAATTTTTTCTTACAGTCTGATAGTCCTTTAGGTGTTTAATTTTTGTGAAAACTCCAGGTGGCTGTCATGTGTCTTTTACTGAGGAGAGGCTTCTTTCTGACCACTCTGCCATAAAGCCAGATTGGTGGAGTGCTGCAATTATCATGGACCTTCTGGAACTTTCACCAACGTGCGCATACAGGATCTTTTCTAGCTCAATCAGTGTGTCCATTGGGTTCTTGTTCACCTCTCTTACCAAGGCCCTTCTCTGATTACGTAGTTTAGTGAGGCAGCCAGCTCTAGGAAGAGTCCTGCTTTTTCCAAACGTCTTTCATTTAAAGAAGAACTCCCGCAAAATTCTTTATTCTCTGACCTGTTAGAAAGGTGCATGATGTAATGCAATCTTCTCATCAGAGACTGTATTTGTGAGTTATCCCCTCTCTAATTGTAGCTGTGTCATGTGACCAACTCCCCGACCTCCAACTGACACAGCACAAGAAGCCAGTCACTGCTCTATTCATTCCTATGAGACTGAAAGTGAGGCTCCCATAGGAATACATAGAGAAATAGACTTCCTGTCCACACCTAAGATGCTGTGTTATCTGGTGAGTCTGATTACTGGTCACATGACACAGATCAGAAGTATCAGGGAGATATAACTCACAAATACAGACACTGGTAAGAAAATGATATTCACTACAGATTACATCATGTACATTTCTAGCAGGACATGGAATAAAAATTTTTGCGGGAGTTCTTTAAGCATTATGGAGGCCACTGTGATCTTGAGAACTTTCAGTTTCTCCAGATCTGTGCTTCCACACAATCCTGTCTCTGAGCTCTACAGACAGTTCTTTCCTCCTCATGGCTTGGTTTTTGCTCTGATACGTATTGTCAGCTGTGAGACCTCATAAAGACTGTGTGTTTACAAATCATGTCCAATCCACTGAATTTATCACAGATGAACTCCAGTCAAAATGGGAGGCCCTAGAGCAAAATCTCAAGTTTAATAAAAGGGTCTGAATACTTGTGTCCATACGAGATTTTATTTTTTTCCTTATTAATAAATTTGCAAAATGTTCTAAAATTCTGTTTTCGCTTTGTCATTATGGGGTATTGAGTGCAGATTGTGGAAACTTGAATTGTTTTTATTTAAGAACAAGGCTGCAACATAACAAAATGTGAAAAAAGTGAAGGGTCTGAAGACTCCCAATGCATTGTATATTACTATGGATTTGCTCTATTTCTCATCTACAACAGGTTTCCACTAAGATCTGTGCAGTTTAGACTTTGGGCGTCTTACGGTTGCCAGTCCAATATGCTGGCCATGTTCTCCACTGCACTTCAAGTTTTGGGTTGGAAGACACAAAAAGATGACATTATAGTGGCTCTATGACAATTTGTCCTTTAATAGATTGGTGGGGTCTAACTGCTGGCACCCACAATGATCCTGAAGGCAAACAGTCTAGGTCCTTAATAGACTTTGGCCGATTTTGAAAGTCACTGTCCATAGCAGTGCGTTAGGCTTTGGTGTGTTTTGAAGTGTGTGAGTCTCCTGGCGTCAGAAATAGATGTTCAATGTTCCAGGGCTGAAGTTTGGAATGTGAGGTAAAGTATTTTTACTCTGGCGTCTTGTGATGGATACGAACCCCCCGCCCAACATAATAGGATAAAAGGCAACAACTTGAACTCATATGTCAGGTCACTTGACATTTGCTTCATGTATTTCATACTGAACATGTCATACATTGTGTACTGCAAATGCATGAGATGAGGAGGTAATGTAATCACCTCTATAATGGCCTATGTGAGTCATAAAGAGGGGTTCTGCATGTGGAACCCCCCCCCCATTATTGGCCAGAACAGACATCCGCTAACAATAAGCAGGACTCTGCCTGTCCGTGAATTACATGGTCACTCATTCGTTTGAGTGGGTGACTATGGGCTTGTAATACTGTATCACCACTGCTGTGGCTAGGCAGAACTACCCCCAACTGTACTATCTGTTCTGTACCCCTAGGGGTTTCAAAAGCTAGATCTTAGCTTAATTTTTAAAATCTTGTTGCCATGATGAGACAGCCTCTTGGAATCTGTTACCACAATCTTGGACTATGATCTGCAGTAATATATGAGTAGTACCACTGACAAGGTGTCCACATCACTATTTTATACTGCCCATCCCCCCCCTCCCACGCTGTCATACATTACATCATCGGGACTGCTGTGCATGAGCACAGGTGTCCACTCCATTGTGTTGGAACAGTCCAGACTGGGTATTTCTTTGCAGCTTTGATTGATGACAGCGGAGGAGCTGGGGACAAAAATATAAATTGTCAATCTGGACTTATGTAGAGTGCTCCTCGTGTATTACGGTAGATATTAATCCAGAATTGTGGTGACAGATTCCCATTAAGCCTGAAGAGTGCAGTAAAGTTCAATAATGAGGGACTGTCCCCACTAGGGATGAGCAAATCAACTTCGGATGAAACATCCGAAGTCGATTCTCATGAAACTTCATTAGAATACTGTGCGGAGCGAGCACTTCGTACAGTATTAGAATGTATTGGCTTCGATGAGCCAAAGTTATTACTTCTCAAAGTCTCCTTAGACTTTGGGTAATAGCTTCATAAATTAATTTCTACTGTTAAAAACTTTTTTACCGAACTCTGTTTCGATTGAAGTTATTACCCGAAGTCTCTTGAGACATTGCGAATAACTTTGGCTCATTGGAGCCAATACATTCTAATACTGTACATAGCGCTCGCTCCGTACAGTATTCTAATGAAGTTTTATTCGAAACGACTTTCGATGTTTCATCTGAAGTCAATTCGCTCATCTCTAGTAACCACCATATTTGCCAACGGTCCCGAATTTTCAGAAATCGTCACAACAAGTTAGGACTTTCCTGTTCTGAAAATGGGCGAGACCTATGTTAGCACCATTAAAGGGTTATTCTCATTTTAGACAATGGAGGCATATCGCTAGGATATGCCCCCATTGTCTTATAGGTGCGGGTCCCACCGCTGGGACCCACACCTATTTCCAGAACGGAGCCCCCGAAGTGAATGAGGGCACACTGCGCATGCGCAGCCGCCCTCCATTCATTTCTATGGGGCCGCCGAAAATAGCCGAGCACTGGCTCGGCTACTTCCGTCGGCTCCATAGAAATGAATGGGAGCGCACCGCGCATGCACGGCCCGGCTCCCATTCATTTCTATGAGCGGCGCGGGGAGCTGCGCCTGGTGGTGGCCGGACCCCTGGAAACCTGGGGTCCTCCAGGCGCAGCGCTCCCCGCTCCGTTCTGGATATAAGTGCGGGTCCCAGCGGTATGGTCCTAGCGATATGCCCCCATTGTCTAAGATGAGAATACCCCTTTAATAAATGACAAGTCCAGGATGGGTTTGAGGGCATTCCTTATGCAGATATTACATGCCCCATATTTACCAACTACAATTTTGGAAGTATGCTCCACTCCTGTCACGTCTGTTTTGCTAAATATATTCCCCAAGCTATGGTCATTCTGGAGCATCTTTTTGTATAAGTCTATGTTGTTCCATTCCTCAGTTATTGCTACTAAGAAGTTTACTAATGAATCTGCAGCTGATAAAGTCAGTGGTTTCACATCGTGTTGTTGGCTAAAGCCCAAGCGTATGACAAGACCTGCACTTTCCCAGACTCTTACTGTCACTAGCACCTAATATGGCTTCTGTTAAATGAAAGGCACGTTTCAGTGTAACCAGTCGTATCTTATAACCTGGAGTTTTATGTTACAAGCTGTGGTGATGTAACGCGGAGCTGTGCTGTTATATGTACATATGGCCTTAGAAACTCAGCTTCTTAAAGGGGTTCTCCAGGAATTAAGAAAATGAAAATACGTAAATATTACTTCATTATAAATATATTCCCAAATACCTTTCATTAGATATAATGGCTCGTTTAGTCTGGGGAGCAATCATTAGGAGAAATAAAATGGCCGCCGTCCTATTAGTACACACAGAACCTGTCCTGATCACACAGGAGGACAAGTTACTTCACAACACTGAGGTAAAGAGCTGCCTCATCCTCCTCTCTGCTTGTCAGGGGTTATTATCCTGAATACAGATAAGATCTTTAGCTGAATCTTTGTTGGAATAGAGTCCATGAGCAGATGTGGATAATGAGCAGCACTACTTGTATGCAGTCTTCATTACCACAGTCTGTCCTGTCCGTCCTCTCTGTCCTTCATGTCTCCTCATGAACTCCATTCCTACAGAGATTCAGCTAAATATCATATTAAACTGTATTCAGGATCATAATCTCTGACAAGCAGAGCAGAGAGGAGGATGAGGCAGCTCTTTACCTCAGTGTTGTGAAGTAACTTGTCCTCCTGTGTGATTAGGACAGGTTTTGTGTGTACTAATAGGACAGCGGCCATTTTGATTCTCCTAATCATTGCTCCCCAGACAAAATGAGCCATCATAACTAATGACCGGTATTTCGGAATATATTTATAATAAAGTAATATTTACGTATTTTCATTTTCTTAATTCCCGGAGAACCCCTTTGAAGGGGGTGTCCAAAGGATTACAAATATCAGTAAAAAAAAAGGAGTTATGCCTCCACGTTCTAATATACTCTTACCCCTGCCTGCCGCAGTCATTTTCCTTTTTTTGTGCTTTTGTCTTCCCCATTTTATTCTGCAGTTCAGTGCTATTACAGCAAAATCAGATTTATATAGTTTTTGTCAAGTTTTAGTACTTCTTAATGTTTGCAAATTTTTTCTTTGCATCAACATTTTCTGGCATCCATAACGTTTTTGTATTGCTGTCTATGCTGCTATGTAAGGGCTCTCTTCTTTTTGCAGGTGAGGCGAGCTTTCGTTTTTATTACCATTTTGGGTTATGAATGAGTTTTTGTTCACTTTTTATTACATTTTTGGTGGGGAGGGCAAAGTGACCAGTGTGGTGATGCCGATGCTTCTTTTTTAATTTCTTTTTATTTGTAAAAAAAAAAAAAAATGAGAAAAAAAGGGTTATTTTAAATTAATTCTTTATTTTTTTTTTTTTAGTTTAGTTAATTCATTCTTCAGTAGTTACTATATTTTTCGAAACTTTTTTTATACTTCATGCCAAATTCTTGACCTTACCCCTTCCCTCCGGCCAGAGGTGTAACTTGACCAGCATGCACTTCCTATAATACTGGAGTCTTCTTATGCGGCACAAGAGTCTTTGGCCCCCCTCAGGCTCCTGGGCCCGATAGCAACTGCCAACTCTGCACCCCCTATAGCTACGCCCCTGGTCCCGGTCATGTGAAGGACACACAGATGCACGGCTCATTACAAGACACAGTTCTGATAGAGAGATCTTTAAAATGATGACGAGTTCATACAGAAAGTATACTGAAAAACTGTATAACTTGATATCTCCAAAATGAACTTTTTTTTTGTGCTGAAATCAGAATATTCCTTTAACTAATATATAAATAAAACCTATATAATGCCTATTTGGTACTATTTAACAGTTTGTTTCTTTCTCTTCTTACCCAAAGGACCGATTGTTTTTTGTGATGGAGTTTGTGAATGGGGGTGACCTGATGTTTCACATACAGAAATCTCGACGGTTTGATGAAGCTCGGGCTTGTTTCTACAGCGCTGAAATCACGTCAGCCCTCATGTTCCTCCATGAGAAAGGAGTGATTTACAGGTAAGAAATTCCACTGTCCGCAGCTCGGTGACTCTGCTGTTAGCACTGTTACAGCGCTGGGGTCAAATCTGACCATGGACAACATCTGCATGGACTTTGTTTGTTCTCCCCGTGTTGGTGTGGGTTTCCCCCAGGTACTCTGGTTTCCTCCCACACAGATTGTGAGCCCAAATGGAGACAGCTACCAGTACGAATGATCTCTGTGCAGCGATACAGAATATGTCAGCTCTATATAAATGAAAAAAATAATAATATTGGTATCCCTTTCCACCATAACATACTCAGAGGACCAGGTGGGGTTAAACAGGATTAGAAAAAATATGGCAGCCTCCACAAACAGCACCTCTTATGTCAGCAGGTTGTATATGGTATTACAGCTCATCCCTATTCACTTTGACTGTATACTTACAGTATATTACAGGAGGGGTTCCCCTATTTAGGATCCTTGTCTTTTGTCTTGATTGGAGAACGGTTAGAGCAATAGGCAGTTCATAGATGGTACACCATCTTACACTACACCTATCTGTAAGTTTGAGTAAAGATCAGTAAAAAAAAAAAAACCTATTTTAAAGGGGTCATCTGAGATTTTGATATTGATGGCCTGTCCTCAGGATAGGTTTCTCAATATTACATGGTCAGGTTATTAATTTCCCCTGCAGTGCCCGCAGAAGGGAAATTATGTATTACACAGTTCCTGGTTTTCCATGTGTTTAATATTCCTATCCTCGGGATGGGTCATTAATATTACATTGGCAGGGGTCCGACTCTTGGCACCTGTTTGAAGAGGCTGTGGTGCTCTGATGAATGCCACGTCCTATTCCTAGGTCCGTCACGTTCATTGGTCGCATGGCCTAGGCATGGCCAGTGATGGCTAACCTCCGGCACTCCAGCTGTGATGAAACTACGACTCCCAGCGTGCTCCATTCATTTCTATTGAGTTCTGAGAACTCCAATGGATGCCACTGTGCTTAGGTTTCCAACTTTTTTTTTTTCAGGGAACCATTCTAACAAAATGTAATGGGGGCGGGCCGCAGAAAATGTTGTATCAGCAGGGGTTAACGTGCTGCCGCTGGATACGCGGCCCGCCCCCATTACAGTGAAAGGGGCCGGAGCGCGGTTCCGGGAGCACGTATCCGCCGGGCCCCTTTACCCGCCGGATCCATGCTGCCGCTAGTGTGAAACTAGCCTTACCTTGTCTTTTATTGTACCTAGATGAACTGTAAGGTTTTAATGCAGGCGTCAGGCTTATTAGATTGTCACATATCATTTCACCTAACTCCAAGGCCAGACAGATAACCCTCTTATCTAGCGATTCTCCTACGGGAGTGCGGGGGTGTAGTGCAGTCCTATGTCGGCCCTGCAGAACAACTCAAACATTTATTGCACGGTACAGATGTAGCAGAGCTAAATTTAGCTCAGTTAACTTATAATGATTGCGTTATGTCTTCATAATCCTGTTTGCTCATGTTCTGATATCATTTTTGTGTTTGTTTTTCTGCTTTTTATAGCCACATAGTTTCATCCCTTAGCTCTTTTCTGTAGGTATCAGTCACGTGGTTTGTGACCTTGGATATTACTTTTTTTTTTACATGCAAATCAGCTCTGTTTCCAAAAAGAAAAGAATCTGTGCCTCTGGCACCACCGGATGAAAGGTAGCTATCAGATAGAAGGGCTCCATAACAACATGGCAAATCTGCAATGGGTTGCAACAGCAAGTCACGGCAATGTATTGGAGAAGCAGTATTGGGCCCCTTTCACACAAGTGAGTTCAACTCATTGGACTTGCAGTGTGTGTCTGCGAGAACTCCCGTCCTGAACTCCAGAGCACTGCCAGGGTCGAATAGCATTATGTTGATTTATGACGCTATGTAAATCTTACAGTTCTGGAATGTATTGGATAACACTGACAGCATTATGTCAGTGTTATCCGACACTTTCCAGACCTCTAAGGGTTACATAGCATTATAAATCAACACAATGCTATGCGACCCTGGCAGTGATGGGAGGTCAGGACGGGAGCTCTCGCAGACACACACTGTCCAATGCGTGGAACTCATTTGTGTGAAATGGGCCTAATGATTCCTTATTATAGTGATCTAGGGTGACTAAAAAAAATAAAAGTAACAAAGTTTTTAAAAATATAAACATCACTGCCCGTGGTATTAAAATATAAAAATATTTATCTCATATAGCGAAAGGCATAATAGGGGAAAAAAATCAAAATGGCCAATTCTACATTTTTTTGTTGCTTTACCTCCCCCCAAAAAAGTAATAAAAGTGATTATAAAGTTGTACATACACATTCCAAATTTGTATTAATAAAAACCACAGAACGACCTGCAAAAAATGAGCCTCAACAAAGCTCTGTAGAGATAAAGAAAAAATTATGGGAGTCAAAATATGGTTATGAAAAGAAAGAAATCATTTTTTCAAAGTTTTTTTTATTTTTTTCCAGTGTTAAAACACAAGAAAAACTATATAAATGTGGTATCTCTGTAATCATACTGACCCAGAGAACGTAACAGGTCAGTTTTATCGCACAGGGAATGCTGTAAAAACAAAACCCATAAAACTGGTGGAATTGCGAGGTTTTTTTTTTTCCAATTTCACTCCACTTGGAAGTTTTTTCCAGCTTCCCGCTACATTGCATGCAGTATTAAATGGTGCCATTAGAAAGTACAACTTCTCAAGCCCTCATACGGGTATGTGAACAGAAAAATAAAAACGTTATGGCCCCGGGAGGGCAGGGAGTAAAAATGAAAACGGAAAATCTCAGGGTGTGAGTACTTGCCGCCTTCCATTTGGTGGCGTCAGAGTCACAGCTTTCTTTTCTTTTTGGAAAGAGACTTAATGAACATACCTTTTTCCCATGGGAGCATTGCACGACCTATAAAACTTCTTACGCCTACTAGGCGCTCTCCAATACAGTCTTTAGACCATTAAAGTAACATTCATGCGATGTCATTGAAGGCACAGCCTGATATGACGTGGCTTTCTTAGGACCAAACACAATATGTTCTATCTTTCTATTGATAAGCTCCTTGGGATTTCAGTGTCATCGGTAGGCATCACCATTGATCTCACTAACCATGGTGTACATACCCGGTGACGTTGCTGCTCTCCAGGTATTGTGTCTTTGTGTGCTGAAACCCATTGCATGGTAGAAGCAGTGGCGGATTGGCCATAGAGCCTACAGGGAAATTTCCTGGTGGGCCGATGACTAGGAGGGTCACCCAAGCCCTCTTCACAGCCTCCAGCCGAGTATATAATGATCTAATTCTCTCTTATGCACTGTGCTATCAGTCGCGGGTGCCATCAGTCGCAGGTGTCCTCCCAAATTCAGCTGTATCAATGTCCTCAGGACTGCAGTACAGTTGAATACTGTGACGCATGTGGCAGTATATTGTGCTGCACTGTGGTATTTGGTTCAGCTGGTGCGGTATATTGCTCTGCGCTATCATATTGCTGTCGGTGCCTAATTATGTTGCCCTGCCTTCTGTGAATTTGGATCCGCCTGCAACATGGGGCCACTTTTAGCTTTTTTTCCAGGGCCACTTTTAGTTCCCAATCCGTTTTCATGTAGCATGCCTGGTCATTTTGGGGGGGGGTACCTGAAGACAGGAGCTAAGAAACAATGCCCTTTACTGGGGTTATTATATAGACATGACAATTACATTGGTGATGAGGTGTCTACAAGTACCAACTGTGTCAGGAGCTTCATATAATTAGGCTTCCATTTATGGGAAACTAATTAACCTGCAATGTTTTAGACGGTGAGAAAAAATGTTCTGAGGCGGCACGCCTCTTATAAACCACGCTGTATCCTCAAGGAGAAGTCTAAGAAACTCAGTAAATTTT
Organism: Rhinella marina; assembly: GCA_900303285.1. Classification (NCBI taxonomy): domain Eukaryota; kingdom Metazoa; phylum Chordata; class Amphibia; order Anura; family Bufonidae; genus Rhinella; species Rhinella marina. The sequence goes on from ONZH01012843.1 coordinate 317,785, forward strand.
AACTATTCATTTGGGAGCTGGGTAGACATGTTATGAATGTTTCAGGTTGTTGCTTAGCAACAAGATGTTAGAGGAAGTGGGTGACCACACTGAATGTCCATGCCGCCCTGGAGACTTGTGGTGTCACTAACTGTACTGTAGTTGATGGGACATTACTATCTGCAATTCTGGACCTAGTGCTGGGAAAAGTGGGGGTAGCCAGGATTTCAAGGAAGGTTTATGTGCTTTTTTTATTTTATTTTACTATGGTGTTTTTCAAGAAAGTCTGAGAAAAACCTTAGAGGGAAATTGCTGAATGTCAGGAGGGTTTAGCTGAGGTATTTTTCTTGCTCCTTGACTTACAGGACTCGTTCTGTCGGTCTATGAATACATCCAGTGACCTGCAGAGGGAATATATTTAACTCACTAACACAGATACTTGATGGGACGCATGGATGACTACGAGCAAACACATTCCATGCGTGTCACTTGTATGTGAATAGAACGTGCAGGATCAGGTGCAGAAGGACGTGGAGAACCAGTCCAGTGACCGGACACATCACTGTGTTATGTCTTCCATAAGGTCAGCGCTTAGTGACCAGATTAAGAAGAATCTTAGTAAGATGGAGCAGTAGTCGTAGTGTAGAAGCTGATCATATTGTGTTATATCGTGCAGTTTTCATGGTGTGGTCAGTCATTACATTGTGGTCTGGTGCTATAATGCTAGATTGCAGAATGAATTACTATCCAGCACTGCTGGGACCCCCATGATCACTAGTATAGGCATCACAAATCCTCCCCCCCCCCATTCCTTCCTGCTAGCAGTGAGGTGCTTGTATGGAGTGCCAGCCGAGCATAGGAATGCTCATACCCAACCACTACTTCATACAAACTCTTCAGGAGACTCACAGCCCCACCAATACCTAGTGATCAGTGAGGGTCCAGCAGTGTGGTCCCCAAACCCCTCCCCAAAACCTAGTGATTAGTGACGGTCCCAGCAGTGCAACCCCCAAAACCCCCCCATACCTAGTGATCAGTGAGAGTTCCAGTAGTGCAGCCACTGTAGCACTCCATACCTAGTGAACAGTGGAGGTCCCTGCAGTGCAGCCTCAAACCCCCCATACCTAGTGATTAGTGAGGGTCCCAGCAGTGCAACCCCCAAAACCCCCCATACCTAGTGATCAGTAAGGGTCCCAGCAGTGCAGCCCCTTGAGCACTCCATACCTAGTGAACAGTGGAGGTCCCTGTAGTGCAACCCCCAAAACTCCCCATACCTAGTGATCAGTGAGGGTCCCAGCAGTGCGGCCCCTGGAGCACTCCATACCTAGTGAACAGTGGGGGTCCCAGCAGTGCAACCCCCAAAACTCCCCATACCTAGTGATCAGTGAGAGTCCCAGCAGTGCGGCCCCTGGAGCAATCCATACCTAGTGAACAGTGGGGGTCCCTGCAGTGCAGTCCTCAAAAAAACCCCATACCTAGTGATCAGTGAGGGTCCCAGCAGTGCAGTCCCAAACCCCCCCATACCTAGTGAACAGTGAGCGTCCCAGCAGCGCAGTCTCCAAAGGCCTTTATATGTAGTGATCAGTGAGGGTCCAGCAGTGCAGCCCACAAAACCCCGCCTATACCTAGTGATTAGTGAGAGCACCAGCAGCACAGTCCCCCAAATCCTCCTTACACAGTGATCAGTGAGGGTCCCAGCAGTGCAGCCCACAAAACCCTGCTTGTACCCAGTGATCAGTGAGAGTCCCAGCAGTGCGGCCCACTGAGGGTCCCCAGTGATTTAGCATTTATGACCAATCCTATGGCAATGAAAAAAATACTGATTCATTACAATGCCCATATACTGCAGCTTCCAAAACCCTCATCTGCAGTGAAGACTAATAGTACAGGTCATCCAGGACTGCCTCATTCATGAATATCATGCAAGAATTTAATTGAATACTGACACACAAAACAGTAGGAGAGGAAGAGAGCTGTACTTCTTCTTAACAATTTGAATCTACATACTAATTCTGGGTTTGTACGTGGGTGACAACTATTACAACATTTAGCCTTTAGGACAGACCTCCTTAGGTTTACCCTGTCATTTAACCCATATTAGTGTGTCACCCCTTTAAACGTCACTTGCTCATTAACTAAAATTCGAGAGCGGCTGTGAACCCGTCTGACTGGTCTGCAGGTTGCTTCTGCCAAGTGGTACTCCCTCTCTGTAAATAGATAAAGCTGAAGATTAGGAATAACTGTAAATGATCTGGATTATGTCCACGCCAGGTAACGTGACAGACCTTTCTTCTCTTGTTGTGTTGCAGGAAAGGACATGTTCTAAGGAGGGATAATGGAGGGCCGTGAAATGTAATGTTCCATGTAATCCACAATGACTAAGCCTAATAAACCAAGCACATGCTAAGTAGGGGTTCACTTATGGTACAATATCTTCAGCAGTTATAAGCTCATCATAATGGCCTTAAAGGGGTTCTCCAAGTTATATTTACCTATCCTCAGAATAGGTCATCAATATCAGATCAGCGGGGGCCCGGCACCCCCGCCGATCAGCTTTATGAAGAGGAGGTGCGTGCCGTACCAGCGCTGCCTCCTCTTCATTGTTTACCTGCTCGCCGTAACATGGATATCGGTACCGCACCATTCATTTCAATGGGAAGGCTCGTTCCCATACACTTGTATGGGAATGCATGGGAATGCAGTGAATCTGTGTAAGGGACAGAAGAAGCAGGTCAGTGTTGGTCCCCATCCTCCAGAGCCCCATAGCAGTCGCAATGTCTGCATCCATGGTAGGTACGCCACTGGTTGTGGTTGCACTAGTTTTGTCTTTGCTTTCTATAATTTACATTCACGTCTGTTCATGTTCCCTATTTACATAAAGCTACATTGTGCAAGCAGAGTTACTGCAGCATCTCGCACACGGCGCTATCATTTGCTTTGGTCTGAAATAAATAAACAAAACACCCATTTCTTCAAGTGGATTCTTAATCTCTAGGGTGCACGTGGACTATCATGTGGCAATTCATACTACATGCAGTGCCCCAGAGGACAGCTGCAAAGGGTTAATTTAATGTAATCAAGTTAAATGTTGTGATTTGTTGTTAAAGCACTTATCTTTGTATGCACTGTGTAAACCTAATAGCAATGTATAGGCAACCAAATGGTTAATATTGGCAGACTGGTTAGGTTGCCAGGGTGGTAGACCTGGTCCGCCCCTGGTTAGTTAGCGAGGACTCTAGTTTGAGCAGAGCTACAGGATGTGTGAAAGTTCCTGCAGATCAGGTCCACGTCCGGACAATCTTTGTCTCTGAGACCTCAGCTGCCATAGGAGCAACTTTACCACTACAGTACCCCTGAGAGAAGGAGAAAGACCAGAACAAACAAGACCATGCATCAGTAAGGTACTGCTCAATTATGGCAAAAGATTTTACTGCTGTGGAAAGGGAATATTGCTCCAGCATCTGCCGGTCATCCAGATATTATATCTTCACCCCTCGACCCAGAAATTGCAAAAAGTTTTAATAAGAACAGTACCTTGGTGAGACTGCAAAATGTCTTGAGAGAGAGGAAGTACTACTACCACCTTCATTGTTGCTTCCTATACACAACTATGTGGAGAAGTAAGCTCTGTGAAATACTTTGAAACTGTGCCTTTTGCTGCTTCATGTACTAGTACTACTATCATCAATCCAGTAAAGAAAGACTTTATTTATTGCAATCAGTGGCCCTGGTTATTGATTCCACCATCCATCGGCCTCTGCACTCCTGCTTTGCACCCAGCCAAACTCTTCACCATCAAGGGCACCCCAACTACCACCGGGCAGGAGCCTCAACACCAGGGTTTACCCCGAGGGAAGAAAGGGTGCACCCGCCAGTCACTACACGGTCCAAGGGAAAACCAGGGAGGAGCTAGGCACTGTGAAGTACTGACCTCATCATAACCACTACCAATCCTCTCATCCTCCACTCCCGAGTCTCTGCACCACATACACTTCACCAAGTGAGGCACAGGAGTATGGGAGTAACATACATAAGATTGACAGACAAGTACAGTAGGAAGAGCAGCTCTGGATTAAAAGCTGCTACTCTGTGATATGAAACGCTGTGCTTATGTCCTGATGAGGAATATTTCTACAGAGCTGAGCATACATATTTATTTCATCAGAGAAACACATTTTCCAGATACAGATCTGCAAATGGTTGTTGTTGGCAGCACATCTCCCTGTGTGAAAGGGAAGTTCTGCTGACAATGTGCAAGCTGTATGTGGAACAAACTATCTTGTGCATCCCTATACTTATATATACTTTTATATTTTCATCAGGCAGTGTACCTGTAAACGTGCTATACAGGGGCGTAGCTAAAGGCTCAAGAGTTGAGCTTGGGCCCCCCCTTCCCTCAGTGCTTTGTGGCCCGGAGCAGGGAAGCACATAGCCTTCGTGCTGCCTGAGTCAAAAATTGAAATGCCCCTGCTCCCCCCCCCAAGGCCAAATTCTTGACCTAACCCCTTCTCTAAAGCCAGAGGTGTAACTTGACCGGCATGCACTTTCTAAAATACCGGTGTCTTCTTATGCGGCACAAGGGTCTCAGAAGTGGCCTTAGTTCTGTCCTTACGAAAATGCATTTGACCAGTTGACAGGGAATGAAATGCGACCCGTGCCAGTCACAAGAATGAAGTGGCAGCAGCGCTAGGAAAGTGGCTTCAGCACTGCACAACCATTGGGAACATTTTAATGACAAATTTGCTTCATAGGGACTTTCTGGGACAAGAATATTGATGATCTGTCCTGAGAATAGGTCATCACTGTTGTACTCCCAAAAAAAACCTTTAAAGGGTTTTTCTGGGATTTTACTACTGATGACCTGTCCTCGGGATAGGTCCTCAGTATCTGATCGGTGGGAGTCTGACACCCGGGACCCCCGCCGATCAGCTGTTTGAGAAGACATCAGCGCTCCCATGAGCGCCGCGGCCTTCTCTTAGCTTTTCCTAGGCCAGTGACATCACGTTCATCAGTCACGTGACCTAGGGGCAGCTCAGCCCCATTCAAGTGAATGGGGCTGAGCGCGATACCAAGCACAGCTGCTATACAATGTACGGCGCTATTTTTTATAAGCTGCGAGAAGGCAGCGACACTCACAGTGCGGGTACCTTCTCAAACAGCTGATTGGAGGGGGTCCCGGGTGTCGGACCCCCACCGATCTGATACTGATGACCTATCCTGAGGATAGGTCATCAGTAGTAAAATCCTGGAAAACCCCTTTGACTTAAAGAAATGAAAAGTGCCGCATGAACCCTACCTTATATCTGTATTTTTCCATTAGAAACATTAATGTGTTTGTTTCGTTTTGCTACTTTTATTCTTCTGATGACCGCACAGGGTCTCTGCTCAACCCGGTAATTGTATCCTTCCCGGGAGGAAACTCCACCCTGGCCCTTCCACTGCTGGTCATTCCTGCCAGGAGGAAAATAAATATGTAAAAAACCAGCAGACTGAAGTGAAATCCATAGATACCTAATGTAGAATGCACACACAAAGTATATCCTTAGGAGAAGATATAAAGCCCGTGAAGTCGGCTGGTGCAAGAGGGTGGCAAGACATAAGTTTTCGGTCTGTTGGGGCGAGACACATGAATGTATTGTGTGGCCCAAGGATTGCAGGCGGTTGCAACATTTGGAGGTTTTCATAGTCGTCTTGAGTCACGCACATTGCATGACTCAAACCATTCAGACAATAGGAAAACAAGCGGATACAAGCATGAAAACCCAGCGAAGTTTATTTTTTTATACTTGAGATCTCATTTAGTACAGCATTTTAAAGGGGCTGTCCATGTTTTTTATTCTTTTAAATTTGCCCAACAGCCTCCATAACCAGTGGAGATATCCTGCTCCCGCTCCTGGGCTGTCTTCACCATCTAGGCCTCATTTATTAATTTCCACAGTCAATGACTGACGTATCCCCAAGTGGCACATTACTGCTGGATCATGGCTTGGGAACACATCATCACTGATGCCAGTCACTGGCTGCCAATAAGAAGTTAATATGCTGAGATCGGAGGCAGGCAGGGGCGTTCAGAGATCTTAGTATGGGCACTAGTTTCCCAGTGTATATACGTCAGTCACTCCCAGGCAATGCAGAACATGCGCAGCTCCCCAAAATTCTGACAAATTTGTGTGTGTTTTTTTATTCAAGTGGAAGAAATTCTAATTAAGTACAAATTGTAATAAAGAAAAAGTTGCCTTTGGCCTCGTGCTTTATGTTGGAAAAAGTGGGACAGGTTCTTCAAATACATGGTGCTCTTTCTGAACATCAAATATTTAATGGATTTACACCAGAAAACTGGCAAAAGTACATTGATAGATTTGCTTCTCTTCTAATACGCCACCTGCAGCCACCACTAGGGGGAGCTCAGTGAAAAAGAATTAATACAAATACACTGGAAGCTGTAATAATCTCTTGAGCTCCCCCTAGTGGCAGTGTTTTCAAGCAGGGAAGAGAACAAGTTCTTCTGCAAATGTTGGTGCCTTCCACCTGGACCCGCCCTTTGACCCCACTCCGCTCCATATGTCTATCCATGAGCCATAGGGGCAGTGTGGCAGAAAGGCCTCCGAAAATGAACAGCCTTTACTATCCTCCGTATAGGCCATCAGGCTGATCGGCAGGGTCTGACACATAAGCTGTTCAGTGTAGCTCCATAGCTGGAAGCCAGTGCCAGAGTTACACAGCACTGTCAGCTCCTGCCACCTGTGATGAAGCTTAATTTGTGCAATAAAATTTCCCCAAGGCCTCATGCAAGTATTTTTGGTCCGTGTAAGATCTGCATTTTTTTGCAGATCACACGAGGACCCATTCATTTGTATGGGTCCGCAAAAAACGAATGGACAGCACACAGATGACATCCGTGAGGATGGGCCCCAAATTATAGAAACTGTCCTATTCTTGTCCATTTTACAGACAAAAATAGGCTTTTTATAAGTCCAAGAAAATTGCGTGATGCAAATGGACCACATCCGAATTTTACGGATCCGCTGTTTGCAGACTGTAGTGTAGGCCACAATGTCTGCTGCTTCCCTTCAGTACCTGATAAAAGTGGCTGCCTGTGGCCACCACTATCGGGTGAATAGGAATTTATACATGCACCTTTGAGCTCAACGGAAGCTGTAAGAATCTGTATTCCCTGAGCTCCCCCTAGTGGTGGCTGCTGGAAAGTGGCTTTGTTTTATGTCAGGAAGCAGAAAAAGGAGTTCAGTGTCCCATAGCCGTGGTGTGGTCTGCCTCCATGGTAAGTACACCACCGATCACCCTGTCTTTTCAGGTGGGAGTCATCCATGTGCAGCTAGCCCTGTCTCTCTCAGGAGACCAACATCTATCACACCCAGAGGGGTTCAATGCTTAGCTAAGCACTTCTGTCCCCTTCTTTCAGCAGTTGCTGGGATCTCAGCACCCTGGGGACTATGATACAAATGTCACAGTGACATGCAGAAACTACAGGGACCCTTTAATGGCTAGGTGCCATGTTTCTGGCTCACAATGATTGATGCTTGAGCCCCTTAGTACTTGGCAGTGGGAAACTTACAATATGTTCCCTTAGCAAGTCTGAAGCTCTCCTCCCACACCACACATTTATAATCTCCTCTGATGTCACTGACAGCACATATCCTCAGTATTACAGGACGAGAAGCTACAGCAGAAAAGTGGGTTGAAAAGGATTGCAGATTTCTGATATACTTTGTGCTTCAGTTCTTCACCATTTTCAACATCACTGTTTGCTGTCTGTGATTGGGAACGTTCTTGTTTACATCCAGGAGCTGCAAAGATGTATAGACCTACGGGTATATACACACGTATTGCGTACGGATATTCGTGCAGAAAATCCTCAACGTGCTCCAGCACCGGCTAAGCAAATGAGATTTTAAAAATCTCCACTTACACTGCAGTTTTTCTGCAAAAGAATCCACGCAGAAAAAATGCGCTTAAAGGGTTATTCTCATTTTAGACAATGGGGGGGCATATCGCTAGGATATGCCCCCATTGTCTTATAGGTGCGGGTCCCACCGCTGGGACCCGCACCTATATCCAGAACGGAGCCCCCGAACTGAATGAGGGCACAATACGCATGCGCAGCCGCCCTCCATTCATTTCTATGGGGCCGCGGAAAATAGCTGAGCGCCGGCTCGGCTACTTCCGTCGGCTCCATAGAAATGAATGGGAGCGGTGGCCGCGCTTGCGCGCTGCTCTCCCATTCATTTCTATGAGCGCAGCGGGGAGCTGCGCCTGGTGGTGGCCGGACCCCCGGAAACCCGGGGTCCTCCAGGCGCAGCGCTCCCCGCTCCCTTCTGGATATAGGTGCGGGTCCCAGAGGTGGGACCCGCACCTATAAGACAATGGGGGCATATCCTAGCAATATGCCCCCATTGTCTAAGATGAGAATACCCCTTTAATCTGCATTGTGTGATCACATTGTGCGGATTACGCACGGATTTTCTGTGCAGATTCTCATGCAGAAACAATCTCACTTTTCTTTTTTACCCGCCATGTGGATATTGAAATCCTCAGGCTGTCAAGTACTTGTGTGTTTTTGTTTTTTTTTGTTTTGTGCACATTTCACTCTTTGCAATACAAGGGTGAGATCTGTGGCAAACCTCATCAAATCCGCAAAGAAAACTGCAAGTAACACATTTGGGTTTTGGTGTGGAAACACACAGAAAACCGCACTGAAATCTGGGTTTTCTGTTTGGAAACCTTCAGCCGTGTGCAGATAGCCTTAGGCTACATTCACATGACAGTGAACAAAAATGTGCCTTAAAAACAGACAAACTGTCAATTTTTCATCCATTTTCTGGCTGTGTTTTTAATGGCAGTTTGCATCCATTTTGCACCAGCTTGGTGATTTTTCATCTAATTCTGTCATTTTTCGCCTCTGTGGCCACTATTTACCTCAGAGGGAAACCACAGATTGTAGAATTTCTATTTCCTAGACACAAGACATTGGCAGAGCGTCTTGCAGTCCACACATTAGATTGTCTATGACCAGCTTAAAGGGTCTCTGCAGAAAAACGCCAAAAATTAGTTCTTTGGCCAATGTTATAGTGCCGTACAAGCTCCCAATGTTTCATTCACCTGAGTGGCGCCATTACAGAGATCCCCCGCCATTCCCTACTAGGCCGAAGCCTGCTCTGCCATTACTAGAGAGCAGTGCTGACCTGAGACTGTATAAGACATACATACCCTGACAGAATGACGTAGTTTGACAATTATGACTACTCTCCTGCAGGGTACTAGCAGCGCACCAGTTATCATGGGGTTTGGATAAAGTTAGGGTGTAAAATTACCTCAGGTTTACATCTCTGAGGCTCCATGAAGCGTTGTTTTCTTAATTTCACCTGTGTGGGAGGGGCTTGAGGAGCTGTGTGCACTGCCCACTACATGTATGTACTGAGGGGTAAATGCTATACAGTGGACTTGCTTCCTTTGGAGTCTCTGGGAGATTTGTCAAAACTGGTGTAAAGTAGAACTGGCTTAGTTGCCCATAGTAACCAATCAGATTCCAGCTTTCATTTTTCACAGCACCTTTGGAAAATGAAAGAATCAATTTGATTGGTTGCTGTGGGCAACTAAGCCAGTTCTACTTTACACCAGTTTTTCTAACTCTGTTGCACGACACATGTATCCGTGTAGCCATACCCTAACAAATATTACACGCGACACTTATAAATACCAAGTAAAGGCAGATTTTTCAGTTATGACAGGAGTGGTCCTTTAAGGGGATTGTCTGATTTAGAAAGCTCTATTCTAAGCAGGGGTCCCCCAAATTCAGGACATTTATGAGTCAGAGCAGAAAGTAGTTACAAAGAGAACCCGTCATCTCTCCTCACATGTCTGTTTTAGTAACAACTTGCATCCCCATGTAATAACCATTCCAGAGCGTCTATTCTTATGACTCTCTACTGTGCCATTCCTTTATTATTCCTGCTAGAAGTGCTGAATGAAGTGCAGTGCTTGTCTATTTCCAGTGGTCACACAGAGAATGAAGTGAGAGGTAGGGAGCATGCTTAACCTGAGGCTCCACCATATCAGGGGAACTAGGATAAATCCAGGGGATAGGGGATAACATCAAAAAGTGGCAAAACACCTTTAAAAAGGAGCTGTCTCCTCTCCTGACATGTCGGTTTTAGTAACTACTTGCATTCCCCCCTGTAATAATAATTCCAGAACATCTATTTGTATGACTCTGAGTCGTGCCGTGCTTCTATTATACCTGCTGTAAATTTACGAATAAAGGTACTGATGAGAGTTATCAGAATAGTTACTCCAGAATTTTTATTCCATGTGGAATACAATTATTTACCTAAACAGACATGTCAGGAGTGGAGACAGCTCCTCTTTAACATTCTCCACTGATCGCTGTAGGATCTAGCACCCTTTGGTCACCTATACGTTGGGGAAACCATTTGTCAGAAAGAACCCTTTTTGCAATTTAAAGGGGTATTCCGGTTGTCAGAAGTTATCCCCTATCCTACTGATGGGACCCCCACCAATCATGAAAATGAGGGCCCTGCACTCCATGCAGCCATGGGTGCACCACCAATGAGGCCAGGTGAGGCGATCGCCTCAGGTAGAGGCAGGAGGAGGACAGTGGAAGGGCCATGGGAAATGAGCACTTTCATTGTGGCAAAGGGGTTAGGTTAAGAAATTGTCATTTGGGGGGGGGGGGGAGCGCCGTGCCATTTTAGTTTTCGCCTCAGGCAGCAGAGAGGCTAGGTGCACCCCTGCCTGTAGCCCCCCTGAAATGAACGGAGCAGCCAGTCAGGCATGCGTGTGGCTGCTCCAATCATTTCCATGGGAATTCCACAGATAGGTGAGTGCCGTGCTTGGCTATCTCCGGAACTCCCATAGAAATTAATGGAGTGGCCACATGCATGCCCGACCATCCTGTTCATGTCAGGGGGGGTTGCAGAGGGTACAGGCCCCCTTTTCTTGTAATCAGTGGAGATCCTAATAGTCATTCCCTATCCTGTGGATTGGGGCATAACGTCTAACAACCGGAATGAAGAAAGGGGGGATAGATTAGGGGAAAGGGTGAGCGTACAGAACAAACACACACAGCTGATGGCGAGCTTTGCACACTCTGTACCAGTCTGATGTATTTGCGTAAATGGCCAACAGCTGCACCGTCTAGCAGATCAGTGAGGTTTGTTGTGTCCTCGATCTCCGCGTGTCACGTCTCCGAGCACTTGTGAAGACGAAAGTCCAGAAACCTTATCCAAGAAGAGTATTTTGCTAGATCTAAACAGAGAGATGCCACAAGGCTGCCCAGGACAGGAGATAGGATAGCTAGCTGTGTCTGTATCTGGGATAGCGGGGGAGGGGAGTGTGCACCATAACAAGCGTAGTAAAGGAAATGAATCACTGATATCGTGACATCACACCTATGAGTTACACTGATCCTGTACGTATTGCACCATCTGTTTAATAGTGATGGAGAACAGAGAGGAATTAAGCTGGATTTCCAGATGCACCGCCGGGGGGGGGATGGAATTGCCAAGGTGACCTCTTAATACCAGACATGGGATTTTGTAGATTGGAGAACAGCAGATGAGTGATTTAGTGATTTGCGCTCATGGCTAATAGAAGTTTGTGAATGTCACTGATCTGATAGCATTATACGAGGCCTTCACTAAACACCAGACGACTTGACTTTTTATTTTGTCTATTTTGTACATAATGAAAAGGGATCGGAGCAGTGATGAAAAGTGAAAGTTGTCCCCTGCACACCACTGCGTGTATTTTGTGGTCCGTAAAATGCCCATACCGTGTTACATCCACATTCTTTGCAATCCCATTGACTTCAATGGGTCCGTGGCCCGCATTTCGTGGCCAAATATAGGACATGTTCTAACCTTTTGCGGAATAGACATACGGATGTGAAAAGCACATGGATCATCCGTGTGCTCTCTGCATCAACATGTCTGCCAAATGCAGACCACGGACCCAATGAAGTCAATGGTTCCTGAAAAAAAAATATGATCTTTTGATGCCCTATATCAGGGGGTCGTCCCCTAGGACCCTAGTGTCAATGGCCGACTGCTTGGGGTTCACCTATATGACAATTGATTGATCACTAACGGCATGGATAGCAGTTGAATTTGAAGTCTTGGAGAAAATAAAATGGCGCATGAGTCATGGAAGATATGGCTGCAAAGGTATAAGCCAGTTGTATTTCTGTAAAGGTGTGACAGGTCATCATTAAAGAGGTTGTCCGGTTTAGAAAAATGTAGAATATTTTTTGTGGTTCAGCCACTTTAAAGGGCATCTGTCGGACATCTGAAAAATGATGTTTTAATATATGCAAATGAGCCTCTAGGAGCAACGGGGGCGTTACCATTACTCCTAGAGGCTCTGCTCTCTCTGCAACTGCTGCACCCTCTGCACTTTGACAGGGCCAGGTGTGATGACGTTTTCACTGCCTGGCCCTATCAATCCAAGTGGAGAGGGTGCAGCAGGGAGAGCAGAGCCCCAATGATATCATACCTTATTCTCTGCTAACACCTAAGGAGAAATTCAAAGTTCTGTTGGTGCCACTTACCTGAGAGAAATGCATAGTGGAGGCTCAGATGGCATTAACAGTCATAAAAATGGGTCTTTCTAGTTAGTTTTGGGGGTGCAGAACAGGGACAGGGCTTGTTTTAGGGTTCAAGTCATTGAAGGTGTGCCTGAGAACCTGGTCAATACTCTATGGTGAGCCTTGGCTCAGAATTAGGCCTCATGCACACGGCCGTAGTTTTGGGCTGTTTTTCTGTGGATCAGATGCGGACCCATTTGTCTCAATGAGGCCGAAAAAGGTGCAGCTGTTCGCATCCATAAATGCGTTGTGTCCCCCCCCCCCCAAAAAAAAAATAAAAAATAAAAATAGAACATGTCCTATTTTTGTCTGTTTTGCGGACAAGAATAGGACTTGTCTCTAGAGGGGGGTGGAGTGGAGGCTCACAGTAGGAATCCATGTTTTGCAGATCCTCAATAAGACCCCGTGCATTAGGTTTTATAGTGATACTAATATTCTGTAATATACGGGCATATGCACACAGCGTAGTCATATAACTGCAAAACCATGTGGCAATCGCTGCCCCTTGTGACCTGCTCTACCACTGTACGTGCATATTTTTGCATTTGGTTGGCACTGTCTTGAATCCTGTGGATTTGCCAATGTGTATGAACTTGTAGCACATGATATCAAGCCAAACAAGTCTTGCCTTAAGCATGCAGACGTCAGAGACTAGCACATTAAATCCCATGAGCTTAATCAGGATATCATGACACGGTTCTTAGAAAGCTCGGGTACTAGACGACATGAATGAATGCACCATCATAAGTGTCTTCAATAAAAGCAAGATTATCGGGCTCCTCTTGTCTGGAGTCTCAAGCCTGCCAAGTACTGGTATGTCTTCTTATAAGAAAAAAGCAGAATAGCTAAAGCGGTTTATGAGATTAGAAAAATGGGCTCATCTATTTTCCAAAAACAGTGCCACTCTCATCCATTGGTTGTGCATGATATTGAACCTTACCCGCACGCAGCCCATGGGTAAAAGTGGAGCGTTTGTATTAGGATATGGTCACATGTGACACATTTTCACCTCTGGGTTCCACACCTATTGCTAGAACGGAGCCGTCCAGCCTGGATGCAGCGGCCAGAGGTGGTCAGGACTACGGAGACAGCCGAGTGCACTGTCCTACACTGTTTCCATAACTTCCATACAAGTGAATGGGAGTGACCAAAACATAGCATCGCAGCCGGCTCTGCTGTTTCCGTATTCCTTAGCATTTCTGGACACCACATGCAGGTCAAATGGCCCCATTCTATGGATATGTGTGGGCTCCAGACCTGCCATGAATGTCTGTGATGTAAAGGGAACTCAGAAATAATCAATTTACATGTATTTATTTTTGGGAGAAAATGCACTTTAAAAGCTATGTACACCTTTGGGGGCATTTTTTTTATTATTGCATTGTACTCATTTTTGGCTAAAAATAATTATTTCAATTGGTCTTTATTAAAAAAAAAACACATTTTTTTTCAATTGGTCTTTATTAAAAATATTCAGCCATTCTGTCACAAAGGGTTAACTGTTTGTCTAGCTGTTTGACTGGTACTTTCACTTTCACTTTGTACCATCATCTAATAACCATTCTTATCAGTACGATAAGTATTGAGCTCTAATGAGTGTTTATAAGAGATAAGGAGCCATCAGCTGAGCTTCCTGACAGAACAGAGTAAAAATACAGAGCTTGCTACTAGAGAATCTCAAGACTATACAGAGAAAAGGGCTAACAATTTTTTAATAAAGGCTAGTTGAAAAAAAAAAAGATTTTTAGCTCAAAATGAGTGGAATGTAGTAATAATAATAATAATTATAATAATAATAAAAACATTGCCCCCCCCAAAGGTTACATAGCACTTCACACATGAATTCTGTACTTTTTTTGTATGTCTTATGCATTGTTTAATGGGTTTTTAGTGACTTTTTTCTTTAAAGGTATGTGAATTGCCCTTTTTTTTTCTCAACAGAGAAGAGTAGAAAAAAACACCTGTAAAAACACCATTACTGCAACATGCTGCGTTTAAAAAAAAAATCTCAATGGACACAAAAAATGCACCTACCAGAAGTCCCACCATAAAAAAAAACAAAAAACGCTTCTGAGTTGGTGCATTTCCTGCAAATAAAACCACAAAACACATGTAGAAAAGTCAAGAATGCAAAAAGCCAGGAATTATGTGTGAAAGGGGTTGATCAGGATTAGAAAAACATGGCTGCCCTTTTCTTTAACACTTGTGTGCGGTATTGCAGCTCAAGCACTCTTCACATCAGTGCCTACCTGCAATACCAGACATAACCCCATGGACCGCGGTGGCGCTGTAGGCAGCCATGTACAACGCCTCTGCAAGTAGGCAGCCATGTACAACGCCTTTCACCCTGCCGATCGGAATAGCCTACTCTGCACTTATGAGGTCTGAACAACAGAGGAGAAAGCCTCTTCTAAATGAGTTCACACTGCGGGACGTGAGCGCTCGTGATGTTGGCTCTCAGATCTGCTAGATGATATTTCTTCAGAAATCCCTTCACGTCTTTGGAAAGACTTGAATGCATTGTCAGTAACGTAGATGTTTTCTCCTGAATTGTATGACTGGCATTCTGATGTCTTTGCTGCTTGAGCCTGTGACGTGTTTACTTAATCTGTGCCATGTCATATGAGCGGGTCTGGCGCCATGTTTGTCAGAGGTTAGATTCTACAGCAGATATTTTAATGCGGTTTGGCAAAGACGGGCTGTAGCTTCTTATTGCTAAAGATGGGAATGTGGTGGCTGCGGTACAGAGAAGTGGTCTGCAGCACGGCGCTCTTTAGATGCTGTGAAAGGACAACTCTCATCATGCGCTGACAAACCTGAGGCTACCGTCAGAACTGCTGAGTGATATGTGTTAAAGACTTTTGCACCAGGTTGCAAACCCAAATTTTTCTTTTTTTCTGGACAACTTATCCCAAAATCACGGACAGCCAACATCTTTTACGGACAAATTGGAAAACCATAATGAATTATATAGATTATAAATAATACAGGTCTAAAGCTCAATATACGGATAAGAACTCATTACCAGATTTTACTGTAAGCTTTAAAATGATGATGGTTACCACCAAAATAATCTATTACCACCAGCCTCAGAAAGATTACGGACACGTCTTTTTTTTTTTTTTTTTTTTTTTACAGACACAGGAAAAAAAAGTGGCCGTTTTTTAACGATTCTGGACAGTTGGCAACCCTGACCGAGCGTGCTTCCAATAAGTTGATAAAATGATGTTTAACTGTTTTATAGAATTACTTTCTTTCTTTTTTATTGGGGGGGGGGGCAGGGTGACAACCAATGTGATCATAATTGCGCTTGTCACAATTGTTGTCACCCTCATTTTACTGAGAATTGGACTGCAGATTCATGCCACTGTCTTCTGCATCACTGCGTATCTAAGCAAGTTTACTTTCAGACTCTAGTAAAGCCTCATTCACACGTCCTTGTCCGTGCTTAAATCCGTGAGCAGGTGGTCAGTGAGGCATCTGTGAAGGATCCGTGTTTCACTGACACTGAAGAGCTGAAAAATAATTTTCAAAGCATCCCTTCTTAATGATCCGTGAAACACAGATGCAACACAGATGACATCCATGAGGGATCCATGGTTTTCACGGAATCATTGACTATAATGGGCGTGAGGGATCCGGGAACACGGATCAAGATAAGACATGCATCCGTGCTAAAAACACGAACTAATGAACCGTGCTAAAACACTGATGTCTGAATACACACATTGAAATGAATGGGGACGTGTGTTGTCCGTGGAGAACGTGTACAGCACACGTCCGTGAAACACTGACATGTGAATGAGGCTTAAAGCTGGATGACACTTCTTGTGAAAGGTTGCCTTCACACACTGTGGATTTTGTTGCAGAAATTTCCGCAACTGAAAATCAGTTCATTCATTTGAATGGGGCAGCAAGAACATGGATTTCTGCATTCAGGTGCACGGAACTGATTTTCAGTCGCAAAATTTTCTGCAACAAAATCCGCAGTGTGTGAAGGCAACCTTAGGCCAAGTTCACACTTCAGTTATTTGATCGGTTATTTCTATCAGTTATTGTCAGCCAAAACCAGTAGTGAAGCCTACACAGAGATCAGGTATAATGGAAAGATTTGCTCTTGTTCTGTATTTTTGACCCGCACCTGGTTTTGGCTCACAATAACTGCTTGAAATAACTGATCAAATACATGAAGTGTGAACTTGGCCTCAGAATGGTTGCACCTAGAGATGACGCTATGAGGAAGCTCCCTCTGCCTCTTGATTGACAAGACCAGGCATCTCAGCCAGCCCTAACAAGCTTGCTCCTGAGTAGCCGTGGAAGCGCAGAGGCTCTGCTTCCGCTACCCGGAGCATTGGCTGTGTTTGCACTGCTACAAACACAGATATCGGTGCACGAACAGTCGCTGCTTAGGATCCGCAAGATATGGATACCGGCCATGTGCATGCTGCAAGTTCTTTGTAAAAATAGCTATTTTTGATCTCAAAACATACAAGAATAGGACATGTTCTATAATTTATGGAACGGCCACATGGATCCATAGAGCAGAGGGATGACATTCGTGTGGTGTGTGTAGAAATGAATGAGTTTGCGTGCAGCGCACAAAAAATGCATATTGGACGCAGACCCAATATACGGTCGTGTGCATGAGGCCTGTGGGCAATCACTGCCACAAGGATTCAGTTTCCCTGTAGATCCACCACAGGAAAAAGCAGCGGTTTTCTATGCGGTATGGGATGTGGAGCAAAACGGATCCGGCATGACACACAATGCAAGTCAATGGGGACAGATCCGTTTTCTATTGTGTCCAAGAAAACTGATCGGTCCCCTTTAACTTACAATGGTTTTAATGCTGGATCCGTCTTAGTCATTTTAAAGATAATACAACTGAATCAGTTCATAACCGATGCAGCCGGTTGTATTATCATGATGTAAGCGTTTTTGCTGATCTCGCAAGTGTGAACGTAGCTAAAACGCCACAAAGTACTTTCCCAGTTAAAGGGAACCTGTCATTTTCATTCCTTTTAACTCCCGTCTTTTAATCCAGTAATTGACAGCCTTATGTGCCCAAGTGTACCTTACAGCTGTCAATCACCTATTAGCTCCGCCCACTAGACTCCTAATCCCAGAATGAGCAGGAATTAAAATGTAAAGATTAACCTGCTGCCTGCAGATCGGACACCATGTTCAATGTGACAGGTTCCTTTTTAAAGGCTTTGCCCCTGGCTGATATAACTTTCTGTGCTTCGCTGGGGAGTTTGTAGGAATGCTGCCCAGCTCGGCAGGGGGTTTCCTCTTAGTGTCAAGACAATATGGTGGGAATGAAAGGACAACAATGCGGTGTTTGTTTGTTTGTCGCAGAGCTGTTCGTCTCTATGTAGAGATCTCCTTTGTCCTCTACTGTCACAGCGTCCGCAAGACTGAGGGAGCTGTGATCGCCACGTTGCTACTAATTTAAAATGTAGATCGTATTCTAGAAACAATCCATTTTCAACCATAATGCTGATTTCAAATCTCCCAGCATATCCTGCTGGTTCAGTGTCTGAACTTGCGCTGCTGATTTTCCTTCTGGTTAGGCTTCATGCACTCAGCTCTGTCCGTATTTCAGTCCACTAACAATGGGTTCACAAAATATGGATATGTTCCATGTGCATTCCACGTTTTTCTCACTCCCATCAGTAGAAAGGACTGTTCTTGTCTGAAGTGCGGACAAGAATAGGACATCTTCTATCAGTTATGGAACGGCTGCACAGATCCGCAACAGGTGTGTGCATGGCCCCATAGAAACGAATGGGTCCTTTTGGTATCTCCAACAAAATACAGCAATTTCAAGTGGTCGTGCATGAAGCATTAGCGTACACTTTTTATACCAGACACTGCAGGAATTTGTCGCATTGGCATCATTAGTGTCATGCGCTCGGTGGGATTAATAAACTTGAATACCTACTGTATCTGGAGCGATATATAGCGCAGCTACAGATTTTCCGATTGGCCGCTCACAGTTCAGCTCTTCCCAGATTGAGTGAAAACATGAAGGAGGTGAATGAAGTATTAAAGGGATTCTCTCACATCAGCAAATGGCATTTATCATGTGGAAACAGGTAATACAAGGCACTTACTAATGTATTGTGATTGTCCATATTGCCTCCTTTGCTGCCTGGATTCATTTTTCCCATCACATTATACACTGCTCATATCCAGGGGTTATGACCATCTTGCAATCCATCCGTGGTGGTCGTGCTTGCACACTATAGGAAAAATGCCTTTCTGTTGACCGGGACTGTGGGAGCGCACATAGGCACACATCCACAGCAGATCCTGTCCCAACCACCTTGTATCTGTGCTGCAGCAGTGGCCGTAACCCCTGGAAAGGAGCATTGTATAATGTGATGGAAAAATGAATCCAGCCAGCAAAGGAGGCAATATGGACAATCACAATGCATTACAGGATATAATAGGGTGAACACTGTTTACCTGGCAAAAGACTGCCTATAGGTGCTGCTGACAATGGAGTCTATAGAGCTCTGGGGAGGTTATCCCCCCAAAAAAACTGTTACAGTCCCACTAACCATAACTACCCAAAGATCCCAAAACAGACCCCCTAAATAAATGCAAAGCCCCTAAACTACTACAGTGCCCCCAGACCAGCCCCCACCTCCTAAACAAATACAGATGAGGAAAAGGGCTGCCTATAGCTATGCCAGACAATGCAGTCTATAGTGCTCTGTATGGGTTATAGATTATACTGGATATGAATCTTTGGGGTTTTTTTTTTTTTTGTTGCTGCATCTGTTATGTTTCTTGCATAAATTAGTTATTTGGTGAAAGCTCGTTGCCTCTGGCACAACATCTTTGCGTTGCAGGATTTTAGGACAGGGTGACAAAATCCGTATTTGTCTATTCCCGGTCATTTATACTTAACAATATACTTATTTACTAGCATCTAAAGTGGGGTGGCACATGTTTACTGTGGCTATTGAATTACTGACATCCAGGTTTTCAGCTGCTTAAGATTTCTGTAAGACTTAGATCAGTAGATGTCGCCTCGCTATTTATATCATTGTTACATAACCAAGTAATACTCTGTAAACCCATCCTTTATGGCTCCATCTGTGATGATTTCGTTTTCTAAACCAACTGCATATCTTACATTCCATGCTACGCTCCATTCACACAATCCTAACAGACTGCAGGCGATGGCTCGCTTCCATAGCCTAGATAAGAAGAAAACATCTAGAAATGTAATGTATCTTGTGTAGAATGAAAGGAAAACAGACCTCGTTCCAGTTATAAAACAGAGGCAGTCATAAATGGTGCCTAGATTTTTGTGAAGACACCTGCAGCAGCGAATTAAGTAGACCATATGCCCCCCACCCCTTCTTTGCCACCACCATGCCATGTCTATAGAAATCACTTTCCATGCTAGCATTGACAACTGACTGTTACCATTCTCCTTGCAGTATCCTAGTATCACATCATGTAGGGACACATCCTTTTGACAAGGGGAATAGTAAGACCCAGTTGTCAGTTAGTCCTGAGCTGCATGGAGACCTTTTGTGGACTATTTATTTATTTATTTATTTAATTTATTATTATTTTATTTATTATATTGTTTTATTTTAAGTACTTATATAGCGCTACTATATTCTGCAGCTCACAATCTTCAAAGTTCTTCTTTAAAAGTATGTCTTTTGGAGTGTGGGAGGAAACCCACACAAACACGGGGAGAACATACAAACTCCATGCAGATGTTGTCCTCAGTCGGATTTGAACCTAGGACCCCATTGCTGCAAGGCACCAGTGCTAAGCACTGAGCCACCGTGCTTCCCATAATCCCAGAATTCACTGTAACAGACAGGTCAGGAGAGGTGACAGCTCCTCTCTAAATCCAGTGACTCACAAGTGACCTTTCGTCCAACTGGAGATGTTCTCTTTCCTTTTCTTCTCCATCTGGCCCAGACTGTCGTGACAAGTTCTCCCGATGATTGCAGAGTTTACCACAGAAACATCTTAGGCACCATGTTTCTACAGTCATCCCAACCCTCTATTACAACACAAATAAATTTAGATCCTAGACAAACCCCCATAATAAATACAACCCCTTTAAACAAATGCATAAACTATGACTCCAAAACAATTACGTTCCCTGGACCAGAACCCCACCCCAAATAAAGATCCCAAAACAGACATCCTAAATAAATGCAGAGCTTCTAAAGTACTACAGTCCCCAGACTAGAACCCCACCCCAAATAAAGATCCTAAAACAGACATCCTAAATAAATGCAGAGCCCCTAAACTATTATGATCCTCAGACTAACCCCCATCCCTAAACAAATACAGACTAAAGAATAGACCCCTAAGCAGACCCTCTTAAAGAAATACAGACCCCCAAACCAGACTCCAACCCCCTAAATAAATGCAGACTCCCAAACCAGATCCTAAAGGCAGACCCCCCCCCCTAAATAATTTTAGATGCAGACCCCCTAAATAAATTCACACCCTATCTTCGCCAGTAAATAAATTCTGACTGTTACCTTAGAATGTGAATGAATAGTGTAGTGTATTAGGACATTTAGAAGAAGTACTCGTAGCTGTGGTAGATCAGATGATGCCTCCTGGCAAGAGATGAGGGAATATATTAAAAGCTCTCATACCTACAAGCCCCACCACCTTGATCCATTTCCCGAATACTCTCTTACCTGTGGAATGTTTTTCTTTTTTTTTTCCATACTGGTATGATTGCTCTCAAGCAGAGGCATCTGTTTGGCTTTAGACACAGGATGTTTTCTCAGCTTCAGCTTCCTCTGCCAGTTCTGATGTCAACTAGAGCAACCAAAATGCTGGCAAACCATGGTGCAAGGTTGACAAGAGGAAAGGTGTATGTACAAAAAAAAGTGCCTGAAAATTGCAGGTTTCTGTATCTAGTCCTTCCACATTTTGGAATTTAAAGGCCATGGATCAACATTTTTTTATTGAATTGCATGTATTATGGATTAAAATTTTTTTTTAACATTTTGAAGCATTTGGCCTCTGGAGCTTGCATGTATTGCAGTACAAAGCAAGCTGCAGACTTCCTAAATCCATTGACCAGCTCTCTTATGGTTTGGTCTCCAGCCACAACTTGCTGCTCCTTATCGATCATCTAAGATGAATTATGATCTAATTAAAAAGTTGATCAACTTTGTCTTAGATAATTGTCGAAGAGGGGCTGGAGACCGAGCCATCAGAGAGCGGATTTAGCACAGAATGGCATTGAGCAGCTTGCTATGTATGGTAATGCATGCAAACTGCAAAAGCCAAACAGTTCAAAATTTTTACCGTGTACCTATCCTTTTAACAAACTTCTGGCACGTCAAAGTGACGAAATGTCAGAAGTTTTGAATAGTGAGGACTAGGTGTTAAGACCTGATAAAACAAAGGGGCAGAAGTGCTCAGATTAGTGGTGTGCCTCTTTGTTTCCAAGTTGAGGGTACGGCTACATGGAAGTGAATTAAAAAAAAGTGGAGAAGTCATATCTACTCTTTATCCTTTCTCTCCTTTTATGATCCACTCCTGATTTTGGCTTCCAAAACTGCATCAAGAAACCTGACTGTGTGGCCGTACCCTTAGTCATTTTTAGTTCCTAATACAACAGAATTACAAAAAAGATTCACAGTTTCCTGGCCTTTAAAATAAATTCAGATTTTCCTCCATCACTGACAACATCCAGTCGAAGGATCATTGCACATATATTGATTTGTGCAACCACCACTTCTAGTTGTATTTGCTTCAAAAAGAAAGATGGTGGCATGGTCCCAGCACTGGATCTTGGGTTTTTCGGTGTCATTAAGTCTACATTTATGGAATAATGCATGTCCTGCATCATTATAGGCCAAGTGCAAAAGGTATAATTGGACCCATTGTCAAGTCACCATTGTTTTACCTCAGAGTATGACCTCATTCATCTATATACATTATAATCCTAAACTATTCATTTGTATTGTGAGGTCACTCCATCTACCATGGCTTTACGATTGCGCAAGAGACATGATGTGTCATTGCATCTCTGCAGTGATCCCTTACAACAGTGGCCCCCAACCTTTTTTGCACCAAGGCCCGGTTTCTGGCTAGACAATTTCCCCAGGGCCCGGGGGGCGAGGTGGCGGGGGGGTTGGATGGGGAGGGGGGGGTGCTGCGGTTGTTGGGGGGCGGAGCATAGTGCCCCCACACAGTAGTTATAGTAGCATAGTGCCCCCACACAGTTATAGGCATAGTGCCCCCACAGTAGTTATAGTAGGCATAGTGCCCCCACACAGTAGTTATAGTAGCATAGTGCCCCCCACACAGTAGTTATAGTAGCATAGTGCCCCCCAACAACAGTAGTTATAGTAGCATAGTTCCCCCACACAGTAGTTATAGTAGCATAGTGCCCCCACACAGTAGTTATAGTAGCATAGTGCCCCCACAACAGTAGTTATAGTAGCATAGTGCCCCCACACAGTAGTTATAGTAGCATAGTGCCCCCACACAGTAGTTATAGTAGCATAGTGCCCCCCACACAGTAGTTATAGTAGCATAGTGCCCCCCACACAGTAGTTATAGTAGCATAGTGCCCCCCACACAGTAGTTATAGTAGCATAGTGCCCCCCACACAGTAGTTATAGTAGCATAGTGCCCCCACACAGTAGTTATAGTAGCATAGTGCCCCCACACAGTAGTTATAGTAGCATAGTGCCCCCACACAGTAGTTATAGTAGCCCCCACACAGTAGTTATAGTAGCATAGTGCCCCCCACACAGTAGTTATAGTAGCATAGTGCCCCACACAGTAGTTATAGTAGCATAGTGCCCCCCACACAGTAGTTATAGTAGCATAGTTCCCCCACACAGTAGTTATAGTAGCATAGTGCCCCCACACAGTAGTTATAGTAGCATAGTGCCCCCCACACAGTAGTTATAGTAGCATAGTGCCCCCACACAGTAGTTATAGTAGCATAGTGCCCCCACACAGTAGTTATAGTAGCATAGTGCCCCCCACACAGTAGTTATAGTAGCATAGTGCCCCCCACACAGTAGTTATAGTAGCATAGTGCCCCCCACACAGTAGTTATAGTAGCATAGTGCCCCCCACACAGTAGTTATAGTAGCATAGTGCCCCCCACACAGTAGTTATAGTAGCATAGTGTTCCTCTCCTTCAGTTTTGTACAATAAAAAAAAAAAAACACTTATACTTACAGGCCTCCTCCAGCCTGTGTCCTGCTCTGCACGGCTCTGAGCTGGCCTCTGATAGGCTGCAGGCCTAGTGCCTGTAGCCTATCAGAGGAACGGGCAGGGGAGACGCTTCTCCCTCCCCTGCCCCACCGCAGCACCGGCATCTGTATCGCCGTCCTGAGGACGGCGATACAGATGACTATGGAGATGAGCGCTTCCACAACGGAAGCGCTTATCTCCTTGTCCCCTGCCAACGCCGCGGCCCGGCTGACATCGATTCAGGGCCCGGTCCTGGGCCGCGGCCCGGTGGTTGGGGACTGCTGCCTTACAACACTGCTTTCATTTTACTTTGAAGGGTTATGGGGGCATTCCAGGGGCTTGTAGCGATTGCTGGATTTCAGTTTTGGACATCTCATAGGTTCCATAAATTAAAAAATATTTGGCCCAGGGAGCAGGGTGTAGTGTAGTATTCAGAACTGTAACCTAAAGCTCCTGGTCCCCAGTAAACATCTATAATAGGGTCTACCACCTACCATATCCCATTTCTAATGCTAGCGTCATCTTATATGGACCCCCTTAGGCACCAGGGCCCAGGTAAACTTCTACAGAACCTTTTCTGCATTGTGCAATAATGGAGAATCCAGCATTTACCAAACTACATATCCCATGAGGACAAGCAGCCACATGGCAGCTGAGGTAATCAGCGTTATATGACTAACGGGTACGCTATTTCTTTTTCTTTTTTTGCATGAGGCAGCAATTTCATGTTACACCCGGCTTTGCAAAAAAAAATGAAGTCGTGTTGCTAAGGAAAAAATGATTGATGAGAAACTGGTGAGGTGTGAGAGAGATTTTCCTGGAATGCTGCTTATGGACGGAAAAAGGATCCTTTGTGCTCGGGCCAAGGTCAGAGCCGCAATGCAACCCAGTGTGTCTCGAGCTTTTAGCACTGGGTTTATGTCTGGGAGATATGCCCAATATACCAGTGACCACAGACCAGAATATCATGGACTGACTGGGAGCCATTATACAAGGGGATGAGAAATGTCACATAACTCACGACAAGCCACCTCCGCTCCTCAGCTGCCACTAAAGGGTGGTTAACCCATTGGTGCTCAAAGGTTTCTTTACCGTTTTCATAGGAGTTGACGCGCAACTTTTTAAGACTCCTGAATGGAAACTTTGCCTAGTTCTTCAGCCATACTAAATGAATATTAGGCAGATTGATCAGTTAGTATTGTGTGCCTAGTCCAGGGATGGCCAACCTGCGGTTCTCCAGCTGTTGCAAAAGAACAACTCCCAAAATGCCCTGACTGTCTACAACTATCAGCCTACAGCAGGGCATGGTGGGAATTGTAGCTTTACAACAGCTGGAGAGCCGCAGGTTGGCCATCCCTGTTCTAGTCCATAGAGGCCTCTATGGACATAAGAGAATCTTGAGAATCGTGTATGGGGACCTCAATAGACCATGATGGGGGGGAAGGATTGGCATGTTGTATTTCAATCCCCTATCCTTTTGTTCTTAGAGGAGACAAGCTGCCACCAGACATGTCTGGCAGTGGCTTATTCCCCTATTACCCCTATTACCGTAGACAACATATGCACACCAGTACAGAACGGACATGTGTATGGGCGAGTCAGGAGAAGTAGGCTTTGACCGACAGCTATCACTTCTCCTACCCTACACTTTTGAAGTTGATGCCCCAAAATGCTCTCTCAAAGCTTTGAGCTATATGTACAAAAATTATAAAATCTCTTTTTACTTGTATCCCGAGGCTTTAATAGTAGGTATAATCCATTAGGTAGTGAGTTTAGAACAAGTTGCAGTATTCTGCACTTCTTGTGCCATTACTGCCCAGACACATTTATTAACACAAATATACCACTCTACTACCTAAGAGTCTTTATGGAAATGTGAACATTTGTGGTTCTTGGATTGGAAGCAAAAAGACTTTTAACATTTTTGTGCCTTTAGACAGTTTCTTCCCGGACACTTCAGCACTGGGTGGCTTGTTAGAAGTCAGGGGGTTTATAATTGCTTTTATTTATTACAGGGATCTGAAGCTGGACAATGTTCTGCTAGATCATGAAGGTCATTGCAAGTTGGCTGATTTCGGGATGTGCAAAGAGGGGATCCGTGAAGGATACACAACGTCAACGTTCTGCGGGACTCCTGATTACATCGCACCAGAGGTACCAAATATCTGTAGTAGACTAAAGGTGGCCATATGTACATTAAATGAAAATGTCTGGTGTACCCCGACTCTCAGATATATAGGATAGGCCATCAATATCTGATCAGCGGGGGTCCAACACACCTCACACCTGCCGATCAGTTGTTTCAGAATAGCTTTGGCACCAGAAGTCAGCAGGGACTACACAGGTCTATCCATTGTGTAATGGACGGAGCTGGTAGCTGCAGCACTGCTCCCACTGAAATTAATGGGAGCAACGCTGCAGTTACAAACTCCGTCCACTGCACAGTGGACAGAGGTGTAGTTACAGCACACGAGCTACTGTAAAATAGCTGATCAGCTGTAGTGCCACATATCGAATACCTGCCAATCAGATATTGATGGAGGCCATCAATAGTAGAGGAGTGAACAACCCCTTTAAAAAGTTGGCATTCCTCAATGGACTAAATATGTAACGTGGACTCAACTAACCAGTTTTTTTTTTTACTGCGGTATCATGAATCCACCAATGGAAGTAATTTTGAAGGCCTACCCTTGTCCTCAAAGGGTCCTACAAAACGGTTAAAAGTAAAAAAAAAAAAAAAAAAAATACCCTGCCGATCCTGCTGCTCTCCACTTCCTGGTCTTGAGATACACAGGAAATGGCTGGCCGCCTCAGCAGTTGATTAGCTAAGTGGGCATTTGTAGCCATTTCCTGTGCGTCAATCTGGCATCGGGAAGTGCAGAGCTGTAGGGACGGGAGTAGTATTGAAATGACAGCTTTAGGGGAACAGTCAGGTGCATAATCACTATTTTTTAGTTTGAACCCATCCTGTTTTTTTTTTAACACAAATATTGTTCACCCCCTTTTAAATTAGTTGCAGTTTTGCTCTCGTCATTGTAATACAGAGCATAAAGATGAATAGGTTATTTATGAAAAAAACTTCCCAAACTTCCCCTCTGTGCATCAGATGCCCCCTAACATGTTTGAGGATCCTTTGGTGCACTGGTGCATTATCTAGCCATTTTAATACCATTGGACCTGGATACTCACATGTTCGGTGCTTGGCAGCCTCTTGGTTTAGTTGATGTTTTCCATTTGGACAAATTGTTGAACGAGCATTGTGTGTGTGGCCAACGTCAACCATTGTTTTGATGGCCATGTTCTGTTTGTATGCAGATATTACAAGAGATGCAGTATGGGCCCCTGGTGGACTGGTGGGCCATGGGAGTTCTCCTGTATGAGATGCTCTGTGGTCATGCCCCCTTTGAGGCAGAGAATGAAGATGATCTTTTTGAAGCTATTTTGAATGACGAAGTCATCTATCCAGCGTGGCTTTCCCAGGATGCTGTGGGAATTCTGCAGGCTGTAAGTCTCTTACTTATGTCTTCCATTACTCATATGTTCATGAGATGTTGGCATGCCAAGAATCTGCGTTTTCTCAGTTGTATACACAAAATGGCATTTCCATTCATTCAGCAAAATTCTTTCCCTCTCTGAAGCATGAAGACCATTGATGAGGAGACACAATCTGACTCCCTGTTCTCTTAGAGAAGTACAAGTGTTGTATATATTGCTCTTTCTTGCAGAGACTTACAGCTTAGGTTGAATACTGGCTCTCCTTAAAGGCTATGTACACCTTTGGGGGCATTGTTTTTAATTATTGCATTGCATTTTGAGCTAAAAATATATAATTTTAATTGGTCTTTATTAAAAATATGGCGTCCTTTTTTCTGTACAGAGCTCAGATGCTCTTGTGGCACCCTTTGTATTTTCTGTCTTTTCCGTCAGACCAGGAGCACATGGACTCCTTATCTCTGTTGTCTGACCTTATAAACACTCATTATAGCTCCGTTCTTATCTTACTGATAAGAATGTGGCTTAAATAAGTGTTTATGACCTCTCAGTAGTTTAGAGATAAGGTTATTAGATGACCGCACAAAGTGAAAGTACCAGTCGCACAGCTAGAAAAACCGTTAACCCCTTGTGACAGAACAGCTCAATATTTTTTAATAAAGGCCAATTAAAAAATCATTTTTATCCATAAATGACTTGAAAAAATTGCCTCCGAAGGTGTACATGGCCTTTAAAGAGACCAGCCCTGTATGGAGACTTATCAGAAATGCTTCATGGGAAAATAATATGCAAAGAGGTATCTCCCAAGGAAAGAACCATCTTGCTGGCACCACCTTGGGGAAGAGGCACCCTATGAGTCAAAATCCAACTCTTTAACAAGCCATGGGACATGACAAGGGAAAGTAGCCAAGCCAAATATCCATCTGTAGACAGCTGTTTTGAGGTGCTTTTGCCTCTGATTTTAGGTTCTATAGCGGTGATCACAACTACTGCTCCATTCACTGCTGTGGGACTGTTGGAAATAGCTGAGCCAGTGTTCAGCTGTTTTTGGAACTCCCATAGCGTTGAATGGAGGCTGGCCATACATGTGCTGTCAGCTGGCCCCTGTTCACTTCAGGAACCCCATCCTGTAGATATTAGTGATCTTGTAATCTCTATAGGGTCTAGACATGTACGCCCCATACAGTGTATAGACACATATGTGATATGAGCATGTAGTATACAATGATGATCTGCCACATAAGGAGGGGGTGACAATTATTAGTAGTGTAAATAGTGTAAAATATAGCAGTGGTGGGAATTGTATTTCTGGGATCCAAGTTATTCCTGTCTCTGGACAGTTCTCACCGTTCCTAGCTCCCTCTGTTTCTACACTAGATGAGGAAATTAATATATCTTCTCACCACTCCCCAGGAACCATCTAAGAGTGTAAAATTCCATTGTGTTGCTTAGTCTCACTTACTTCCTGTGGAGGAAAAAAATTATTGATTTTTTTTTACAAAGGATTTGCATTATAATTGCAGGCTTGTGGGATTAATGCTTAACCTATAGTCAAATAAATATGTCTGCCGCTACTACTGGTGGAGTAGAGAGATAGATAGATTAAATAGGTTATTATTAGATAGATTTATATATTTATTTTATGCACTTATATAGCGGTATTATATTCCGCAGTGCTTTTGCAGGCATTAGCGTCAAGCTGTCCCCAATGGGGTTCACAATCTAAATATATACAGTGTGTGTGTATATATATATATATATATATATATATATATACACTGTATAGATAGAGATGGATAAATAGATATATGTAGAGATAGATAGATAAAATAGGTTATTAGATAGATTTGAGAGTGTGTGTGTGTGTGTGTGTGTATATATATATATATATATATATATATTAGATAGATATGAGATAGAAAAAATAGGTTATTTATTTACTTGCAGTTCATATTTCTTGTTCTTACTTTATATTGAAGAAATTGTCTTTATGCTATGTTTATGTTAAACTTCAATAAAAAGAAAATTTAAAAGAATTTAAAAGAAAAATAGCTTTAGATTTCAGATTATATATATATATATATATATATATATATATATATATATATATATATATACACACACACACACTTACTGTATAGATAGATGGATATATGTAGAGATATATAGATATGAGATAGACAGATATAAGATGGATAAAATAGGTTATTAGATTTGAGAATATATATATATATATATATATATATATATATATATATATATATATACATTAGATGAGATTAGATAGATATTAGAAATTAGAGAGATATTACATAGATTGATAGAGATTAGATAGATATATTAGATGGATAGGTTAAGAAATAGATTACATAAAGATTAGATAGAGGGAGAGAGAACAAAAGATATATTAGATATAGAGACTAGATATATGGATAGATATAGAGATTAGATAGATATAACAGAGAAATATAGATATATAGAGGTTACATATAGAGATTAAATAGATACAGAGATTTGTTTTTTTTTGTTTTGTTTTTATGCACTTATATAGTGGTACTATATTCCACAGCCTTACAGACATTAGCATCAAGCTGTCTTTAATGGGGCTCACAATCTAAAATAGATTAGTTACAGAGATGAGATAGATAGAGAGAAAGATTAGATATAGAGATTAGATAGAGAGAAAGAACGAAAGATAGAAATAACAGAGGCATAGATAGGTCGGGTAACACGCTGTCATTTTTAGGAGCCTTAGCACAAGCAGAGAATTCTTCTCTCGTTTTTTTTTCTCTGCATCTTGTGAATTTATTAAGTAGTCCCATAAATATCAAATTTATTTAATTTCTGGAACTGGTTATAAATGTGCCGGTTACTTTCCCCACCTGCTAAAGCAGTAACAGAACCAGCATTCAGCACTCCGGGGTGGAATTTCTTCTTCTGGAGATGTGCCCATGCAAGCTTGACTGGCATCAGAGATGAACTAGCAGGACATCTTTGATTTTATGCGGCCAGACTAATAAAAATGATTTCTTATGGTCCCGTATAATCAGCAGAACTGGGAGCCTCGTGGATGAAGACCACTTGGGAGCCTTCTATCTTGTTTATTTTTTAATGAGGACAAAGAGAGATCGATTTGGGAGGGTCTTGGTGTTGGACGAGGATGTCAGGGCTGTCTTGGCACATCGTACATGAAAAGTGGAGTGAGGATTAAAAGAGCTCTGCCATTATGGGGCCACCCAGGACAGAAGGATGTGGTGAGGGAAACATAGGATGCCCTTTTGTCTGGCGTGGCAGGTTGTGCAGTCCAGGTTCTTGCCACCTGATTGCATAGACAATGGAACCAGCCAGGAAAGGGTCTGCTCACTCCAAGGACTGGATTGATAAAGCAACACTTAGTGTTTGGGGGGAGGGGGGGGGCCACATAGGTACAGACTAGGGTTTGGTGTTCAACCTTTCCGTTCTCCTGCTCCGTTATAGGAGCAGGAGAACGGAAAGAACAGATTTGGCGCATAACTGAGCCAAACGGAGCCTACAGACCCCATAGACTATATTTGGGTCGGTTAGGTTTCTGCTCAGAGGAAGATTTTTGAAGTGGAGACAAAAGTCCTGCATGCACAACTTCAAAAATCTTCCTCTGAGCAGAAACCTAATGGACTCCATTATAGTCTATGGGGTCCTTAGGCTCCGTTCGGGTCAGATATGTGCCAAATCCGTCCTTTCCATTCTCCTGCTCCTATAACGGAGCAGAAGAATGTTAAGGCTGAACACTGATGTGAACTCGGCCTAACAAGGTCCTTTAAGTTGAGCCTACAATCCTGACCTAAAACAGCAACTCAACCATGGAAATTCCCTAAATGTCAGATATTGGACTTTTGCAAATGCAAGCTAATAGCTTGTTCGTTTGCAGTAGCGCTTGACATTATCTGTTGCCTTCCAAACCTTACAATTTATCAGCCAGTCCACTACAGTCTATGATCTAGATAGACATCAGTCATTTAGAAGAAAGGATGGAATTTTTTTTTTGTTGTTCACCAGAATTGATGGCAGCATCTGTCTCGAATTGACAACTTTGTTAGGACATTATTAATGGTGGCAATCTCCTGACGACTGATGTCCTTCACAGAAGGTCAGCTACAGTAAGACATGCAGCTGCCGAAAATGTCAACGTGCCTGGCACAGTAGTCCTTACAGTAAGGGCTTGGATTGCTGCCTGGAGAGTCTGACACTGACGAAAAGTACTGAAAACTGAGCTGAAAATGAGGAGTGAGAGGAAAGCTTTGTTCATATATTATAAATGTCAGATGTTACAAGTAAATGCTTCATAATAACATTTTTGCAAATACTGATACAAATGTTTATAACATTTACAGAAAAGAATAGTGTTTGTAATAAATAAAAAATATTTTCTCTGTTGTTTTTGCCTTCTTTTTATTCCTTTCTACATATGTAATATCTACCAGGAAAGTCACTGTTATACCAAGCACTATTCCTTGTAGGGTTAGCTCAGCTGAATGTAAGGATAGCTTTCACTTACCGATCTGATGCTTCATTCAGGAGAATAAAGTACTTTAAAGGGATTCTGTCACCACGATTTTGACTATTAAGTTATTTATAGCACTGGATTCAGCTGACTATAAGCATCTCCAAAACGTTATTGTTATAGGGCATAAATGAAGATCTGATGTTAAAAATACCTTTTTTATCAACTGTCAATCTCTTTCTTAAGGAGCCCAAGGGGATGTGCCAGCGATGTTGGAGCCCGGGCACGGCGATTCAGTTGGAGCCCAGGACCGCCCACCTCATTAATATTCACTTCACTGCTTGAAGCAGTGAAGCTCCGGCACGGCTGTAATCCCGCGCAGGCGCAGTACATCCTGTGAAGCTGTAGCCGGCAGACCGCACGGCGCAGACCACTTAATGTACTGCGCCTGCGCGGGATTACAGCCGTGCCGGAGCTTCACTGCTTCAAGCAGTGAAGTGAATATTAATGAGGTGGGCGGTCCTGGGCTCCAACTGAATCGCCGTGCCCGGGCTCCAACATCGCTGGCACATCCCCTTGGGCTCCTTAAGAAAGAGATTGACAGTTGATAAAAAAGGTATTTTTAACATCAGATCTTCATTTATGCCCTATAACAATAACGTTTTGGAGATGCTTATAGTCAGCTGAATCCAGTGCTATAAATAACTTAATAGTCAAAATCGTGGTGACAGACTCCCTTTAAATCCATATGTAAATGAGCAGTTAAGTGCACTGAGGGCGGGGCCAAAGCTACCATATGCACCCTTATTCCTCCTACTTCCTATGCCAGCCCCTCCCTTTCCTTCTTGATTGGTAGGACCAAGCTCCTGTATAGTGTTCCTTTCTGGCCCTGTCAATCAAGAAGGAGAGGGAGGGGCTGTCAGAGGAAGAAGGAGGGGCAAGGATGCACATAGTTGTTTAGGCCTGCCTCCAGGGCTCTTAAGCAGGTTATCCATGAATAATGTAAAAAAGGCATCGTACATGGTTTAGCAGTAAATTTTCTGGTGACATACTCCCTTTAAAGAGGACCTTTCACCACTCTTGACATGCCTGTTTTAATATCTTCATGCATTCCCCATATAATAACAGTTCTGGAACATCTATTCTTATGTCTCTATGTTGTACCATTCCTCTATTATTTCTACTAGAAGTTATGAATGAATTGCTAGCAGTCTGCAGTAAGGGTACAGAGGGGAGGTAACCAGTTGGGGGTGTGTACCTGCACAGACTCACTCTGTCCAATCAGTTCTGCCATTTTCTGACTGTGCAGGGACACACCCCCAACTGGTTACACCCCTCTGTACCCTTACTGCCTTACTGAAGACTGCTAGCAATTCATTCATAACTTCTATTAGAAATAATGAAGGAATGGCACAACATAGAGCCGTAAGAATAGATGTTCCAGAATTGTTGTTACTTGGGGAATGCATGAAGCTATTAAAACAGGCATGTCAGGAGTGGTGAAAGGGCCTCTTTAAGGAATTTTCCCATAAAATGACAGTACATATCAATCTTCACAGATTTCATGTTCAACGTGACTCATTCCCATTACAGAGGCTCCAAGATGGGGACCAGACGTGACCTATAAATAATGTTTGTGTGACTTTAGCATCTCCCTGGAGTCATTACTTTCTTTTTTTCCTGTTACAGTTCATGAAGAAAAAACCTAGTAAAAGGCTGGGGAGCTTGGCACTGGGGGGAGAGAAAGCCATCTTATGGCACCCGTTCTTTAAAGATATTAACTGGGATCAACTGAACAAAAAAGAAATTGAACCTCCATTTAGACCAAGGATTGTAAGTATATGACAAACCAGCATTGTAATGTCTAGATTTTATGATGGAAGAAGCAGGTAGCCTGGCAAAGAGGTAGTGGCCTGGTGGGTCCCCTGTAGTGAAGGCCAGATCATTGTATAGTGGTTAAAGAGTTTAAAACCAGGGGATCACCAGGATAACGACTAGTCCAAAATTAAACTGGTTAGTTGGTACAGTTGGTCCACACCCACTGCCTATTACAATTATTTATAGCTTCCATTATTGTTAGTGGTAGCTGTATAAATTCCTATGCACAGATTTCCCCCTAGTGGTGGCTGACGGTAGCCAGCTTTATCATGTACTGAAGGGAACTAAAGGATTTACATCCATAAGAAGATTTATCAATGTATTTACACCAGGTATAAATATGTTGAGAAACATGGTGTTCAGAATGAACGCCATATTTATGAAGGATCTGTTGCACTTTTTTCAACATAGATAGTGGGCGAGGAAGAGGACAATCTTTTTATTACAGTATTATAATTATTTAAAATTTCTTAAGCATAAAAAAGCGTTTGTCTGAAGTCTGGAGAGTCGTGCTTTGTGTTAGTTGATGCCCATGTTTGATGCACAGTTACTGGGAAACTGGACAGGGCCTACACTAAGTTTTTCTTTTGGACCAGGTTAGGATGGCATGAACCAACACCAACTGGAGTCCCAAATTGGATTTTTTTGCGGTAAAGCCTCCTCTGTTTTCTGTATGCTACTGCCCCAATCAAGACCCCCCCCTATACTAGCAAGACCCATATGAATTGTGGCCATCAAACACTCCATGGTTGTTCAGTAGCTACTTGAGACTGTGGCCCAACAGGGGACATGGCAGAGATGGGAATACCTATTTATATAATAACTTTTGGCTGCCTACAGACAGCTGCATTATAAAATGCATGCCGTAAGCCCCTAATCTCCTGTCTTCTGTTTTCACCGAACATGCAGTAAAGCCGGGTGTACTTGGCTAACTTCCATTGCATACGGCGCATGCACCAGAAGCTACCTGCAGAAGAAGATTCTTAGTCAGGTGCAGACTGGGAACTTAAAGGGAACCTGTCACCTCCTTTAGGCAAATTAAACTGTAAACATTACCTTATAGACCAGTGTGATTCAAATGAAGTTCCTGATACTGAGAACTGCCCGGTGAAACTGTAGTAAATTGAACTTTTATTCCTCCTTGGCGCGCTTTTCCCAGTGATCTTGAAGTCAAGGGGCCAGCGGCCTCCTTGCTTCGAGTCAAGAAAGCCACTCCCCACTTCCTTGTGATAGACAGTTTGCCTGGGTGCCGGGGATCGCGCAAATATCGCGCAAATATCGCGCATGCGCGTTACGCGATTTCTTACTGCGCGATCCCGGCCCCGGCTCTTCAGTTTGCCGGCGCTTCTACTGTATCTGCGCATGCGCTGCATAGCAAAGCGAGCGCGCTTGTGAGAGCGCGCCCGCCGTCCCAGCACACAAGGGGTCACAGAAGCGGCTTACCGCCCGGGCGTACGTATACTCGGGGTGAGCTATGCGGCGCATGCGCAGATACAGTAGAAGCGCCGGCAAACTGAAGAGCCGGGGCCGGGATCGCGCAGTAAGAAATGCGCGATATTTGCGCGATCCCCGGCACCCAGGCAAACTGTCTATCACAAGGAAGTGGGGAGTGGCTTTCTTGACTCGAAGCAAGGAGGCCGCTGCCCCCTTGACTTCAAGATCACTGGGAAAAGCGCGCCAAGGAGGAATAAAAGTTCAATTTACTACAGTTTCACCAGGCAGTTCTCAGTATCAGGAACTTCATTTGAATTACACTGGTCTATACATTAAGGTAATGTTTACAGTTTAATTTGCCTAAAGGAGGTGACAGGTTCCCTTTAAAGTGGCCCGGGAAAAAATACTAAAAGTGGCCCCGTTTTGTAGTTGGGTCCAAACTGATGGAAGGCAGAGCCAGCAATACCATATTGTGGTACATTATACCACCCCAACAGAGCCAAATACCACAGTCCATCACAGAATACTGCCAGCAGCACAAAATACATCCCCAAATACGTCCACGGGCCGGCCGTGAGGAGGACTCAGGCGGCCCCCTGGTCATCGGCCCACCAGGAAATTTCCCTTTAAGGTCTATGGCCGATCCACCCCTGTTCTTAGTGGAAGTACACACAGCTTCACTGCACATGCACGAAAAGCCACAAGTGAAAAGAATATTCTTGGTGGAAGTACACCCAGCTTCACAGCGCATGCACCAAAAGCCACCTGTCAGATATATACCCAGTTTCACTGCGCGTGCAAAGGAACTAGGAGGCAATGGTGCATGCTTGGGAATTACAACAGGCTTGAGATGACATATCCCATCCTCAGAGATGTCAATGAAACCAGATGGGGCATGTTTAGGGCCTGGTGACCATAAATCTTCTGCCAAGTGGCTCCACCTTCATGACTCCTGCATGGTAATTTACATACAGCGCATGCAACAAAGCTTCCTATTTTTCAGGATGCAGCCCATATTTAATGTAAAGAACAATATGATATACGTACATAACCATTTGAGGATAGGTACATACTTATGTACAGACTTCCATAACACTTTTTATAACTGACTTAGGCTATATATAGTAGATATTATTTTTTTTATTATTATTATACGGTATATACCTGCTATCAGTGAATAACATTTGAACTGCAGCTAATATTTCCCTTTTGTTCCACAGAAATCCAGAGAAGACGTGAGTAACTTTGACCCTGAGTTCATTAAGGAGGAAGCAGTATTAACCCCTATCGATGAGAAGCTAATCCCAATGATTAATCAGGATGAGTTCAGACACTTCTCATACACTGCGCCAGAACCCCAGAGCATGTCACTGGATGGAAATGCCCGGATGCTGCAATGAAATAAGAAGATAGGACGAGGTTTTCTCCAAGAACATGGCTTATGTGCCTTTGTAGGTTTAGTGCAGCCTGAGAAGATAAATTATTTATCACGCTGGTACTATATCTATATGCCCTGAATTTAAAGCATCTCTTGGTGTTTGAAAACAGAATGCTTTGACACATTAATGATGGTGGAAGAGTGAATTTCTCCAGAGCATTAGACTTCACATTCTTGCTAAATCTCAATTCATCTAAGCTGTGCTTGCAAGCCACTTAAAGGAGATTTACGCTGCAGGCTATAACTCCAGGCTCTGCCTCAGAGCTGTGTATGTGAATGCTTAACATGCTTTGTGCGAAGGCAACACGGTGCATCCTTGTGTTTGATTTTTGGCTTTAGGAGAAGCATTTTCAGCCCAACCGGTCACTTCCATCCTGTAGCAAGTGTGCAATGGGTTAGCTACAGGCCCAGTACAAGAAACCTGTTGAGAATGGGAAAAACTCAGTACATATAAGAATGGCAGGAGCAGCAGAAATGGATAAAACGGATAGAACTGTTACAAGCTCAAAGAGACTGACATAGAGAATACTGACGATAGCTATCTCCCTGGTTTGTGAAGGTAGCAAAGGTTGGCCATCTCACATCAAATGACAAAAAACCACCCTGAGACCAGAAAATATCTGCCAAGCTTAGTTTGTATCTGGAACTGAAGAACAAAGAAGAGACAGTTTTTGGCATGATGCTGATGGTTGATGCCAGGCCATGAAAGTAGAGCAGTTACATAAGAGCACAATGTGTGGGACAAGCCAATTCCTTGATGTTTTCCAATTTTTGATGCTTCCTTTTTTTAATTGTATTTCTTCATTCAAAGACTATAAAGAACCAAAAAAAGCACAAATAATGTGAGATTAAGAAGTCTTTCTACTGTACGTACTGTTGCTAGATAAGCTAGGAGGTTCATAAAACGAACACTTGGAGAAGTCCTTAGTGGGCACACTTGAAGTAATATGACTTAGCTATAACCTCTCCCATCGATGTAAGGCTGTGGCTAAATTGGCAACTTTGTTGACTCCTAGTTGCTCCTGTGGGCGAGAGGACTCAAAATCACGATGGACCATTCCCTTGAGCTAGCATCCATGTTGATTCATCAATATGATGGTCCATCATGGTTCTTGGTCATGTCATCCATGGTGGTATCTAGTAGGTCATTTAGCCATAGCGTAAAACGTACTGATCTTTCAAAGTGATGAGCCAAAGCCTGTAATGCCGTCTGCTTTATCGGCAGGTGTATATCATTTATACGATGGAGTGACTTATGAATCGACGTATAAATGCAATACGTTCTTGAGTTTTTAGAATATATTCTCAGAAATGAAATGTAAAACAGAAACAAGAAAACATATTTTAAATTGCTTATTGTATTGAAATATTTTGACTTTTAGAAATATATTTATAAGAATGAATGTGTTGTGTATTTTCTTTCACTTAATTTTCTTGGGCAAAAAAACTTTGATGGGTTCTCTTACTTTGGAAAATTCCTTTTAGGTTCACTGATTATAAGGTCATCATATGTGGTGCCATTCCTGGGGCCCCTAGGAATCAGCTGTAAGTAATCTTTAGAGAAAGCAAGTGTTCAATTCCTCTTCAGCGCCTCCAGAGGGGAAATAAAGTATTACATGTTGATAGGTCCTCCAAAACTAGAGGCACTCTTTGTCGCCACATTCCAGTTTGGGCAATTGATGGAGGTCCAAAATTCACAAGCGGTTTATTTGAAAATGAGTTTTATAAGCCAGGCTACTCCTTTAAGTAGCACTTGAAATGGCAAGGCTCGGCTGCATCACATAAGCAGTGAAATGATGTCTGGAAGCCACTTGTCCTACTTCCCCCATTGAAATGAACATTCATGTTCAGCCAAACCAGACATACAGTGTTGCTTGAAAGTTTGTGAACCCTTCAACATTTTCTATATTTCTGCATATATTTGACATAAAAATACATCTAGATTATGTAAAAGTAGATAAATCAAACAATCGATTCAATATGTTAGACATATTCATTTATTTATTGAGGAAAATGATCCAATATCATATGTCTGTGAGTGTCAAAAGTATGTGAAGCTTTGCTTTCAGTATCTGGTTTGACCCCCTTGCTCAGCAATAACTGAAACTAAACGTTTCCGCTAATTGTTGATTAGTCCTGCACATCAGCATGGAGGAATTTTAGTCCATTCCTCCATACAAAACAGCTTCAGCCTGCTATGTTCCAAGATTTCTTCCCATGAACTGCTCGCTTCAGGTCCTCCACAACATTTCTTTTGGATTAAAGGTTCTGACTTTGTGTTAGCCATTACAAAACTTTACCATTATTCTTCTTTAACCATCATTTGGTAGAACGACTTCATGACCCATGTTCTCTTGAGATTCAGCTCACGGACCGATGTCCTAACATTTTCCTTTATAACTTGCTGGTATAATTCAGAATTTAGTGTCCCATCAATGATGGCAAACCATCCTGCAGCAAAGCGGGCTCAAACCATGATACTACCTACACCGTGTTTCACAGATGGGATGAAGTTTTTATACTGGAATGCAGTGTTTTTCCTTTCTCCAAACATAATGCTTCTCATTTAATCCAGAAGTTCTAATTAGGTCTTGTACGTCCACAAAACATTGTTCCAGTAGACTTCTAGCTTGTCTATTGGATCTTTAGCAAACTGCAGATGGTCAGCAATATTCTTTTTGGAGAGCAGCAGCTTTCTCCTTGCAATCCTGCTATGGACACTATTGTTGTTAAGTGTCCTGCTGATGAACTCATGAACATTAACATTAGCTAATGTGAGAAAGGCCTTTAGTTGGTTTGACTTACCTTGCTTTCGTTTGTGACCTTGCAGCCTATTACACTCCTTGCTCTTAGCATGATTTTTGTTGGTAGACCTCTCCTGGGGAGAATAATAATGGTCTTAAATTTCTTCCATTTGTACACAATCTGTCTGAATGTGGATTGATGGCATCCATACTCTTTAGATATGGTTTTGTTACCTTTTCCAGTCTGATGAGCATCAACAGAAATTTGCTTTACTTGTGCCATGATACACTTTCACAAACATGTTGTGAAGATCAGAGTCCGATGTGAGGATCAGATCCCTCCCTGTTTAAATAAAATGGATCCCTCACTAACACCTGATTGTCATGCCACTGATTGAAAACCCATGACTCTAATTTCTTCTTCAAATTATCTGCTAATCCTAAAGGTTCACATACTTTTGCCATTCACAGACATGTGATATGGGATCATTTTCCTCTATAAATAAATTACCAACTCTAATATTTTTGACTCACTTGTTTGATTTCAGGACTTGTGTAAGACTGTTATATAGTTTTAGGTCAAATGTATGCAGAAATATAGAAAATTCTGAAGGGTTCACAAACTCCCAAGCACCAGTGTACATGATATTAAGATATGTGATAGCTGCCAACAGTCATTAGAACTTGGCCCATCCATTGATTACATGGTTGCCCATTCATTGAAATAGATGGCATGTAATGCCACTGGGCAGCTGGGTGGCTCAGTGGTTAGCACTGGTGCCTTGCAGCGCTGGGATCCCGGGTTTGAACCAATGACAATGTTTGCATGGGGTTCGGATGTTATTCCCCTGTTTGCGTGGGTTTCCTTCGGATTCTCTGGTTTCCTCCCACACTTCAGAAATATACAAATAGGCAAATTGGCTTCTTTCGAAGTCGACCCTAATGTGCATTGTGTGTTGGGGTCGAGCTCCTCAGGGAGTCCCCACAGCCACACAACTATCCCTTCACTTTGAGTGGCTGTGAGAAAAAAACTGTTTTTCATGTGTTATACTTTAGGAAGATGTGTGGCTGGTAGGAATTATTTTTCTGGTCACGCTGGTTGCTGACCAGAATGTCTCTCTCAAAGGGCTTGGTACTTTGAAACAATCTGCTTTCATTTCGAATGGGGACAGCGTGTTTATTTTGATCATCTTTGCCACAGTCTGTGTTGTTTCAGATTGTTAAAGTTGTGCAATTAACCAGACTGTGAAGAGGTGAACGATCCAGACTGTAGTTTACACCAC
Source organism: Rhinella marina (assembly GCA_900303285.1). Lineage (NCBI taxonomy): Eukaryota > Metazoa > Chordata > Amphibia > Anura > Bufonidae > Rhinella > Rhinella marina. The sequence continues at coordinate 358,358 of ONZH01012843.1, forward strand.
TTTTTTTTTTTTATATATGTGATCAAGTTCAAAAAGAAGCCGAGTTTATGAAATTACAGTCTTGTACTCTCTCCACATTATAAACACTGAAATTAAGTGGATGAAAGTTCACCATCTGGACACAAGTAATGGAAACCTTTTACTCCAGACACTTATTCTTGTGTTGGATTTTCTTGTTTTTTTTTTTTTGTTAAAAGGAAGGTATGATTAGGAAATTGCATATTTAAAACAGTCTATTATGTATTTTTATAACTTTTTTATTATTAACTGCATAGGCAATCTTGAAATATTCCGTTTTCTCACTGGTCACTAGAGCAGTCTCAATGTCCTGTTTCCTGTTGCTCACTTTTCAGCTTTGCTGTATAGACTGTCATAGAGTGAGAAGAGTCAACTCATTATCATTAGTGGTGCTCACCTTTCAGCTTTGCTGTATAGACTGGGATAAAGTGAGAAGAGTCAACTCATTATCATTACAGGCGAAATAATGAACAGGTCTCTTGTATTACTGATGACCTACATAAGCCAGAATAGTAACCATATATACAGATAAGGCTTTGTATACAGATCCTCTGTTACTTACTGGTCTCTGGGGCAGAAACAGTACTGTGTCACTTCCTGAAAATCGTAATAGTCTAGGATATATCTTAATTAGCATTCATGTCAGCTGCCATAGAGCAACACACTCTGTCATGGATGAACTGGCCATAGACCCTACAGGGAAATTTCCTAGTGGGACGATGGCCAAAGGGCCAGGTTCACCAGCCAGGTACATAACGATCTGATGCTCTCAGCATTAATTCATGGAGCATTAGGTACTTATGCCCCTGGCCAGCAGGCACAGGTGCTCTCCTTAATTTAACAGTATTGCCGTCTTCAGGACGATGACATGGTTTCATACTATCAGCAGGCGGCAGTATATTTGTGCTGCACTGTGGTATTTTGTTCTGCTGGGGCGGTATTTTGTTCTGCACTATGGTTTTGCTGGCCCTGCCTACTTCAGTTGTCCCACCTTCTGTCAATGTGGACCATCTACAACATAAGGCCACTTTAATGTTTTTTTTTTCCAGGGACACTTTAATTTCCCAGTCTGCCCTTGCAACCTGCTATACTGTACAATCTACACAGGGAAGATTTTAAGTAAATAAAAATAAATTCAAGAAATATTTCCTTTAATATAATAGTCACATTATTAATAGTTTACACTATTTGTGTGTTCTGAATTTAGGTTACCTCCTAACCATGGATTGTCCTGTCTGTGGGTGTCCACCACCTGAGTACATGGAGCCACATGTGCTGAAGAAGGTTCTGCCTCTCTGAGTTACACAGTCTTGCTTTAAAGGATATGTGTCCCTATGATCTTGGACCATTATCTGCAGTAATACATGTGTAGTACCGCTGACAAGGAGTCCAGATTGCTATTTGTTATTTTCCTATTGCCCCCATTCCACCACTGTCAGCACTCAAGCCTGGACTGCTGTGCTAAAATAATGAAGAGGACTCTTTCGCATGCCCAGCAGTCCTAACAATGTACTTCAGTGCAGCTTTGAGTACCGACAGCGGGGGAATGGGCGGCAATAGGAAAATCAAAAATGATGATCTAGACTTCTTATCTGCAGGACTGCTTAAGTGTTACTGCAGATATTAGTCCAAGATCATGCTGACCGATTCCCTTTAAGATCCTCCCTTTCAAGCAACAGGAAGCACATGAAGCTTGCACAAGAAACCACACAAGTTCTTAATAAGAAAACACAAAAATGACAATAAACATGGCACAAATCAAATAATACACTGGATAAGTAATAGTTTGAGACTTGTGTGTTCATGAGCAGAGTGCCCCCAACGTCTCTCGCAGGTTTCCTAAGTTCTCACCATGACTGAGGGCAGAAACACAGCAGCCAGCTATAGTTCACTGTTTAGAGGTGCAGGGACAACATTCTGATTGATAATACACTGAACTGAACAACATGGCCGCCTTGTTCTAGAAACTCTTAACATGTTGGCTGTATCTGGTGTTGCAAGCCACTTAAATAAAACTGAGCTCCAATTCCAGATACAGCCCATGGGCAAGAGTGGCACCATTTCTGGAAGAAAGCAGCCATGTTGTTCTAATCTCATACAAACTCTTTAAACCCTTAATGCAATCACGTACATTTTAAGTGTTAAAGGGGTATTCTGGTGGTGTGAAGTTATCCCCTATCCACAGGATCATTGGTGGACCTACCACTGGGACCCCCACCAAATCATGAGAATGGGGATCCCTTAATCCGTGGAGCACACTGGAATGAAAGGAGCATTCGGCTATCTACTATAGATCCATAGAAATGAATGGAGCAGCTGTGATTATGCACAGCTGGCCACTCCATTTATTTCGGGTGGGCTCCACAGGATACAGGATCCCTGTTCTTGTGATCGGTTGGGGGGTACCAGCAGTAAGACTCAACCGATCTAATAGTTATCCCAGAATAGCCTTTTAAGGAGTTGTATGGAATGGGCACATGCGCTGAGCTTGCTCCATACATGATAGGTGATGGCTCTGCAGGGTCCCCGTTCTTGTGATCAGTGGGGGTACTAGATGTAGGATTCCCACTGATCTAATAGTCCTCTATGATAACTTCACACAACCAGAATACCCTTTTAATGGGTTGTGTGAAATGGGCTGCGCTGAGCTTGCACCATACATGGATACAAGCTGTCAATGGCCAGGATCGGCAATGGTGCCGATCTTGGTAATTTATCCCCTCAGATGTTGTTGTCAATAGCAACCATGGCATCTGTGGAGTTAGCCCATTTATACTTTGTAGAAATGGTTGTAGAGGCTAAAATCCTCCTGTATGTGGCAGTCTAGAATCCAGAGCTGCCTTTGTCTAAAGGTCAAAAAGACTTGCAGTACTAATGCGTACCAATTTCTAAAATGCGTACGCATTAGTGTACCTACTAAAATATGCGTATGAATTAGCGTGCAGATTTGAAAAAGCGCACGCAAATTCCACCCGAGCATGCTCGGCCGAGCATGCTCGCTAATCTCTAGTCACCACAGTCCTTGGCTTCCCCCAGGTCTGGAAGATTCATCAATCACATCTTCACAGGTGTGCTCCTCAGAGGGCAAGTCCATGTATTGTCTCTCAGGCATGGTGACTCTTGATTTCCACATCAATTGCTTTGTGGGAGAGCTGCTTATTTATGGCCTAATTTTACTTTGCTGTGAGGGCATAGGAGTCAATAAAATTTTGGGCTTCCAACAGGTTCCCTTTACCCTAAAAGCCCACACAGCAAAATTGTGGGGGCTCCGATCAGTTGCTATGATAGCCTGTGGCCTTATGAAGGTTCCCAAGCCTGTCATAGCAAACTGCTTACAAAGCTGTGTCTGAAGCACAGCTTAACAGTAGTCTTTTAGAATCCCATAGATTGCAGTAGTATTCTATTGCAGTCTACGGTACAAGCAATCAGAAGATCGCTTGTTCAAGTCCCCTAAGGGGAGTAAAAATTAAAGTAAACATTTTAAGTATGAATAAAAATTAGGAAACCACAAAAAATATAAACCATTCAAATCACATATTAAAATAAATAAAAAATAAACACAGGCTGCTCCGCATCTGAAAATATCCAAACTTCTAAAATACCAAAATATTTTTCCTGCATGCTAAACACCGTAATGGGGGAAAAAATAAAAATGTGCAATTTGCCATGTTTTGATCATCTTGTCATCCCCAAAAAATTGAATAAAAAGTGATCAAAAAGTTGTACCCCAAAATGGTACCAATAAAAACATTTTCCCAACAAAAAACTGCCAACCCAAAGAGCTCTGTCTGGGGAAATATGAAAACGTTATGACTGTCAGAAAATGGCAATACCAAGAAAATGTTTATTCAAAGGTTTTTTTTTTATTTCTTTAAGTAGAAAAGCTTAAAGAGGACCAGTCACCTCTCCTGACATGTCCACCTGCATCTTCCATGTAATAACAATTCTGGAGCATCTATTCATATCACTCTATGTTGTGTCATTACATAATCCCAGAAACTTTTTCCCTTTTGAGTTAGGTTCTAGGGATATGTAATAATATCCAACACAATGGTCCCCTGGACAATTTAAAGAGGACCTTTCACCAATCCTGACATGCCTGTTTAAATAGCTTCATGCGTTCCACATATAATAACAATTCTGGAACATCTATTCTTATGTCTGTATGTTGTGCCATTCCTTTATTATTTGCACTAGAAGTTATGAATGTATTGCTATTTGTCTTCAGTAAGGGAACAGAGGGGAGGTAACCAGTTGGGGGGGGGGGTGTATCTGCACAGTCTGAACATGGCAGCACTGATTGGCTAGAGTCAGTCTGTGCAGGGACACCCCCCCAACTGGTCACCTCCCCTCTGTTCGCTTACTGAAGGCAAATAGTAATTCATTCATAACTTCTAGTGCAATAATAAAGGAATGGCACAACATACAGACATAAGAATAGATGTTCTAGAATTGTTATTACGTGGGGAATGCATGGAGTTATTAAAACAGGCATGTCAGAAGTGGTGAAAGGTCTTCTTTAATCCCACTAGGGACCAACCTTTTCATCTAAATCTTAAAACATAACTTTTATTTGTTTCAAAAATAATACATTTTGTGGCCAAAAGAAAAGAAAACTTAAAACTTTTAGTCTGTTTGCACAGAGCTCATATACTATATTCAGAGCTATTTTTGCAGTAGGGCTGCAGCAGTGTCAGTGACGCCGTCTACATACTGTATTAGATGCTCATAGCGTCTGATTATTAGTTGCATTGTTCATATTGTTTTTATTCTGTTTGTTTTATAGGTGTTCTATTTGCTGCCACTTATAGCGCTGTGGTCTCAGCTATGAGAATCTAATACGAAAATCTAATAAGATTTAGATGTAAGAGTTGGTCCCTAGTGGGATTAAATTGGCCAGGTGACCATTGTGTTGGATATTGTGTCATTACATAGTTACAGTTGTTAAGGTTGGAAAAAGACAAAAATCCATCAAGCCCAACCTGTAATCCTCCTGCTATATTGATCCAGGGGAGGGCGAAAAAAAAACCCTATGAGGGAATAAAAATTCTTCTCGACTCTAGATGTGGCAATCAGAACAACTCCCTGGATCAATGTCCATCTTCCTTTTAAGGAGGGGTTGAGTCAAAGGGAAAGGGTGTGTACAACATGATTTCTATACATTGTCATAACCCTCAATGTTATTTTGAAATAAAAAGTCATCTAAACCTTTTTTTGAAGCTGTGACCAGCTCCTGTGGCTATTCCACAGATTTACAGATCTTACTGTAAAGAATACTTGTCGCCTCTTATGGCTTAATCACTTTCTGAATATTATTTCTACTAGAAGTTTATGAATGAATTAGCAACAGCTTGCAGTAAAGGTACAGATGGGTGTTACCAGTTGGGGTGTGTCCCTGTACAGTCTGACACCAGCAGCACTGACTGGACATAGACACACCCGCTACTGGTAACACCCAGCAGTACCTTTACTGCAGACTGCTGGCAATTTGATAGTAAACTGACAGCAGGAGTAATACATGAATGGCACAACATAGAGTCATAAGAAAAGATGCTGTAGAATTGGTATTACATGGGGAGTGCAAGTAGTTACTAAAACAAACATATTAGGAAAGCCTCCGTATGGCTATGTAAATGAAGATTTGAAAAAGTTCTGGCTTTTGGAAGGTGGAAAAAACTAAAATGCAAAAACAAAAATTGGCCAGTTATTCTGACCTGTTAAAAAGGTGCACGATGTAATTTGTAGTGAAGATAATCTTCTTACCAGTGACTGTATTTGTGAGTTATAACCTCCCTTCTGATCCTCAGCTGTATCATGTGACCAACTCTCTGATCTTCAACTGACACAGGACAGGAAGCCAGTTACTTCTCTATTCATTCCTATGAGACTCAGAGTGAGGCTTCCATAGGAATACATAGAGAACCTGACTTCCTGTCCACACATAAGATGCTGTGTTTGCTGGAGTTCTTCTTTAAGTGGTTAATCCATACACTTAACATAAAGGCTACACATCAACTTCTTCCATATGACAATTTCCATCAACTCGCGTTTAGGTGCACTTGCCACATAACAGGGTTGTGACGCCCAGTATTTGATATATACATAGATCATTGTGCCAATTTCACGACAGGGATACAGTTGTAAAACAGGATAGTATGTCAAACACAGCCAATGACATTACACAGCAGAGTCCTGGTCATATTTCCCAGAGACCATTAACATCTTTATTAGGGATCGGCGCCAAAGCAGAACATAATTCTTGTATCCTAAAATGTATGACTGTTTTCTGGAACATCATTGTAGGATTCTCATGCTTCCCCAGACAAGGCAATAACACTGCTTACTTTCAATGCTTACTTTTGTCAGATATGTGCTGGTGCAGTGATTTTCAACCAGTGTGCCTCCAGCTGTTGCAAAACTACAACTCCCACCATTCCCTTCTGTAGGCTGATAGCTGTAGGCTGCCTGAGCATGATGGGAGTTGTAGTTTTGCAACAGTTGGAGGCACACTGGTTGAAAATCACTGTGCTGGTGGATCATCGTATCAGAGGAGGTGTTGGATATACATCAATTTCTTTCTATATAGTACAATGACGTAGCTGGTGCAGGGGTTGCAGTTGCACCCAGGTCCTGAAGGGTCTCAAAGACACGTAAGAAGACACCGGTATGTGGGTGCCTTGTTAAAGGTTTTGTATTGAGGAGATCAATGGATGTGGATGCGTTTACAGCCACCCATGTTCAGACATCTCATGGTGCAAACTCGACCACAGGTAGGTTTTAAAAAGACTTCTTTATTATAACCCCAGTAACATGACGCATTTCAGAGTACAGGGACTCTTTTCTTAAGTCAATAAGGAGAATCTTGAGAATCTGACTGTGGAAGAAGCACCTTGTTGGGATGGAAGATTATCTTCTTCCACAAGCTTTGGACAGACAAATCCTCAAGATCCTCCTCATTGACTTGAAAAAGGAGTCCCTGTACTCTGAAATGCACTGTGTTACAGAAGTTATAGTAATTCTTTCTTAAACCTACCTGTGCTCATTTTTCCCCCAAAGATGTCTGAACATGGGTGTGTGTAAACACATCAACATCCACTGATCTCCTATATGCTTATCTCCTCAAAAGGACTGTCCCGCATACCTTGAGGAACCCAGATGGCATTGGCTGCCCCAACCAATACCATATAAAGACTATCTATTACTGTTGGGCCTAAACTGTACAAAACCAAAATGTAGGTATAACTACCTCATTTTTAAGTTCTATCCACCAAACATGCTCATCCTTTGAGCGCCCATATCTTCTTCTTTAACCATTATTGTTGAGGTTTTGACTCCCAGGAGTTTAACAGGGATTTTAATATTGATCAACTATCCTCAGCATAGGTCATTAATTTTAGATCGGTGGTTGGTCTGACACCTGGTACCCTCCTGATCAACTCTTTCACTGGTTCATTGGTTGATCGGCTGCACCTTTACACAGGTGGATTGTTGGGGATTAAGCAGTCGCAGGAACATTCGTTCCCGATAATCTGCCCGAATATTGCCCCATCTAAATCCACCTTTAGAATTATGCCTCTGCTGTAGTAGACTTGGCTCAACCATGTACAATGATCAAGATACAATAGCCTCATGTTAGAATATTTTCAACAGACAATGGTCTTTTCTGGGCCCTCATATGTTGAAACTAGACTCAACATACAACGCCTCGGACTCAGATCCAACCAATCAACATGGCCATTTTACTGGTGAAAAAACTTTTATGGGTTGTCTAGTAGTTCCTCTGCGGTACTACATGTTCTGTATTGCCCCTGTCTGTGCCAGGATGAGCTGCTGCTTTGGACACCAGGTGATCTGTGGCTTCATTTTATTTTTCTGGTAAATATATGTATAATGCAAGAAGCTCCTGCTCTCACCATAGAAAGTGATTTTCAGCTTCTAGCATCTATTCCTGACTGTTATATCTAAGGACTTGCTTTATCTGTCTTGGGATATCTGCTTATTTTTCTTAAAACTTCACATTTTGTTATCTTGAGAACCAAGGCTTTGGAACCAATTACTGGTTCTCCATGGAGTTATGGACTCAAGTTACAATAGTTTCAAAATACAATGGTCATCTCAGAACCAATTAATATTGAGGGACCACTTGTCTTATACAGTCATCTGTTTGTTTGAATTGATGCAATGACATTCTACATTCCCCTTGAAGTGGCCAGAATTTATGGCTACATTAAATGTCACCTGGTGAAATCAGCGTATCCTCTGGTGGTTCCAGGAGAAGGGCATGTCCAATTTGCTTATCGTGGAGGATGGTTTTACAAAAGAGATTGTCTTGATCAATGATGTGCAACCTACAGCCCTCCAGCTGTTGTAAAACTATAAGGCCCCATTCACACGACTGTATGTTCATTTCCGTATCTTATCCGCATTTTTGCGGATAAGATGCGGAACCATACGGACCCATTAATTTTTCCATAGGAGAAAAAAAAATGCGGAATGCACACCGTGTGCATTCCGCATCCGTATATTACGGAAGTTCTCCCGCAAAAAAAAGGAAACATGTCCTATACTTGGCCGCAAAACACGTCCGTAGCCCCATTAAAGTCAATGGGTCCGCAAAATTACGGAACACTACGGAAGACTTTCCGTATGTCTTCCGTTCTTATTCGGACACGGAATACATACGGTCGTGTGAATGGGGCCTAATCCCACCATGCCCTGCTGCAGGCTTATAGCTGTAGGCTGTCCAGGCATGCTGGGAGTTGTAGTTTTGCAACAGCTGGAGGGCCGCAGGTTGGGCATCCCTGGTTTTGATGAAATGGCCTAAAATGTTCCTAAGGTCCCTTTTATACACTGAAAATGTTACATGTTGAAGTTACAGTAGGAATAAAAAAGGAAGAAAAATCTTCAGCAATTTCCTCTCACTGGTAATTTGTAGTTACTATTCTCACAACTTTCTCAGAATTCAAGTAGAAGACATTTGTGCTGTAGGTCAGAAGGGGCTGGGATTGTCTGCAGATGTGAACACTTCCTGACCTCTAAACTCTTCTGCACTGTTTTTTCCTTCTTGCATACGATGTAAAATGCATTAGCTTCAGTGCTTTCATTTCCAGTCGGGTTCTTCAAGTTCAAAGGGGCGTTGAAAAACATATTTTGAAGCCACGGTGTACATTGTTTTTAACTCCTATTTGTCTAAGATTACATTCCATTGTTATTATGTAGAGGTCCACCGAAAGGAAATGTTCTCTGCAAACAAGGCTCCAAATGGAGAAAGCCCTTAACAATCTCAGAAGAATTGTCAGAATTAACCAACAATATTGTATACCTAATTTTAGTGCAAACTGAAGACAATTCATTTTTCATCTTAAAGGCTATGGTTAGCTTTGTATCCATTTTTTAAAGTGTTTTTCTAAAGCATCGAAAAAAAACATAAAGCAATTTTGCTTTATCAAATTTGCTTTAGCAAAGTTTTAAGTCAAATAGTTTTGACTGCAAACTTCTACCTACAGCCTCCTATGCAGAACTGTGTGTCTCCATGGTAACAGACTACTAGCAAACCCTGTGTAGTCTGAACCCACAGCCACACTGTCTTTTTTCTATCCACTCCTGAATGTATGCTATCAATAAAGAAAGGAGCATGACTGCATAATCAGATTACACAAACCTCTAGGGAAGATTTATTGACGGGCATCTGTCAGCAGATTTGTACCTATGACACTGGCTGACCTGTTACATGTGCACTTGGCAGCTGAAGACATCTGTGTTGTTCCCATGTTCATATGTGTCTGCATTGCTGAGAAAAATTGTGTTTTAACCCTTTCGCTATGGCGCTGGAGTGATGTGTAAACATGGGGCCCACTCGCGAGTGCAGCGGGGGCGCCATGGCCGGAGGTCTCTGCAGTTTCAAACAGCAGAGGCTCGTGGCTAATGACCACGACTGGCAATAATGCCGATCACGGTCATTACAGCCTTTGGATGCTATGATCAAGTGTGAACACGGCATCTAAACAGTGAAAAACCGGCATCAGCGTGCTGCCAATGGGGATGCCGGCAATTCACTGTAATAGGCTGGGTCTCTATGAAGAGACCCAACGTATTAGAGCTGCAATTCTTATGTTGGCCAACATAACATATTAAAGGGCATCTGTCAGCAGTTTTGTACCTATGACACGGGCTGACCTGTTACATGTGCACTTGGCAGCTGAAGACATCTGTGTTGGTCCCAGTGTTTTTAGCACTGGTGCCTCACAGCGCTGGTGTCCTAGGTTCGAATCCGACCAAGGACATCTGCACGTGCTGTGCTTGGTAAGCTGCGAGAAGGCCATCCTGAGGATGGGTCATCAGTATCAAAATCTCAGAAAATCACTTTAAAGAACTCTTGTTTCTGCTTTGGCAGTTAGAGGTGAGAATACAGCCGACGTGCTGATCGGTATTTTCTTTGGCGAGGGTGCAATGGGAAATACGTACACGATATCTATTATAGAATGCAATGGTGGATTAATGTTGGTTTAATGACTGTTCTGCGTGTTACTGCTTATATCAACTTGGTAACAATGTGGACTTACCTCATATACACTTTGGACGTGAGCTGTCAAGGTGCTGCGCAAATAATGGTTCCTTTTATTTTCTATCAGTTTGAGTTCTTTTTGAGCCTGTCTTTGTTGGATGATTAGATGTGACAGGGCCTGTGCTCTAGCAAAGTCATAGTGACTTATCAAATGTTTTGATTGGTGGGGGTCTTAATGCTGAGACCTTTGCCAATCACTAGAAGAAGAATTCTCATGGAGCCTGTCTTCAGTAACGAGGAGAGTCCACGCTCTGTGTGAGCAGTTCTTACTCCTCGATTTAGCAATCAGTGGGGGTCTCCCCATCAATCAAAACCTTTGCTATCAAATATTGAGGTTTCGTTAATCAGATACACTTTAAAGGGAGTCTGTCACCAGGAAATTCACTGGTACAATGTCTTGTAGGGTGAGCTCAGCTCAGTGTAATGGAACCTATCACTTAGAGACCTGTTGCTTCATTCTGGAGAGAAAGTACTGCTAATCTATATGCAAATAAGCAGTTAAGTGCACAGAGGGCGCACCCAAGCCACCCAGTGCACCCTTGCTTTTTCTGGTTCCTCTGCCAGACCCTCCCTCTCTATCTTGATTGACAAGGCCAGGCGAGATGATTACGCAGGGACATGGAGCTGTCAATCAAAAAGGAAAGGGACAGGCTGGAAGAGGAAGCTGGTGCAGCAAAGGTGCACCAGCAGGTTTGGACAAGCCCTCGGTGCACTTAACTGCCTATTTGCATATGCACTTTTTCTCCAGAATGAAGCAACGGATCACTAAGTGCAAGCTATCATTACATTCGGCTAAGCTAGCTCTACAAGGCATTGTGCCTGGTGACAGAATGACTTCATGTATGGGTCTGCAGGGTCAAATTTTCTCTGTAAAGGTGGCGCTGGTAGAAGGTGCCAGGTTGACTTTACATTTCCTTCTGCAGAAGAAGTTAATTGGGACAAGGAAAGCAGTCTGTAAAGGGTTAGTTTTGTGTCTGGCTCTTGAACTTTCATGGAGCATTACTCAAGGATGGTGCAGTAAAAAGGCAGACATGTAGCAGTGAACCTGAATAATCTGCTTAACAGAGGCACAACTCTTGTTGGTTACAGACAAAATGAGCATAAGGCTTAACGGTTACAAATTCTATTAAAGGCACAGAACTTGGTGGTTATGATTGGCAACATAACAGCCTTCCATAGAGGACACACAGCATACTGGCTTTGGTCTCTCAGCGAGGGCACACAGTGTATTGGTTTAAGTCTTTCGGTGTGGGCACATAACATATTGGTTGCAGGTTCAACTCTGAGGGCAACTCATATTATTGAACTTGGCAACAGGGGCATAGCTATCGGGGGAAGCTGCTGCTTTGGGGCCCAAACCTAGAAGGGGCCCACCCAGGATGAGGACTAAAAGAGTTTGTCATGGCCCCCTCAAACAAGAGAGCTGGCATAGATTTGGGCTGACCGTGGCCAGCGCCTTTACATTACTTAGGCGCATCATGCACCAGGGTATTAAGACCGGTGTCTAAAATGTCAGTCTTAATAAATGACCCCTTTTGTGCTTACAGGTGACAGATGTACATAAATCTAGTACTGGATTCTTGGGTTAACTGGATTCCTGAAGGTAGGGATGATGTCCCGGTTTTCCCTCCTTATCTGTGTTGGCCCTGCCTACTTGTGCTGCTTCAGCTCCTGTTAATTTATGCCTGCCTACAACAATGGGCCACATTATATTTTTTTCTGGGGTCTCTTTAAGCTCCCAGTCCACCCCTGGGGGGAAACCCAAAGCTACGTCCCTGATACGCCTATATTATTACCACACTGTATTGTTGAGGACTACTTCTCTGAGTTATAAGATCTAAAGGGTGTAATAGACCAGCAGATAGTCTGCCAGATCTAACTAGTGTTCATATTAACGCTTGTTAGCCATGATCTGGCAGTGTAATACTGCTGCCGATTACCCAATGAATGAGCAGACGGTCTTTCATTGGGCAATCCCAGATTGTTGCAGATCGTTGCATGTAATAGCAGGGGTCTCCTCCGCTAAAGATTAGGCGATTGTAGAAAAGGAACGCTTTCTTCCCGACAATGTTCAGAAACACAATGGGCGTGTCCAACCAGAAAGTGGACACAAAGGAGAGCGCAAAAAGATAGAGTAGTACGTTCTACAGTATATTAAATGAAGATCAGTTTTAACAAGTGAATGCTCACCTTTTGTGGTTGTGCTATAGATAGGCACAACCCTATTGTAGACTTGTTCGTATGTGTTATACGTTATCCAGCGGCCGGATCTGCTGCCAATAGGAAAGAATCCTTGGTGAAGAGGATGCCCAATCCCACAAGGAGACAGTATTCAGAAGAAATGGATCCTATTTTCGGGCGCAATTAATCGGATGCCAATGGAGTTGAAATAAGTAAATTGATCTTCTTTTATTAATCCAAATTAATATTTCAGTCTTGTAAATATTTGGATTCATAAAAAAAGATCAATTTACTTATTTCAACTCCGCTGGCACTGGATTAATTGCGCCCGAAAATAGGATCCATTTCTTCGGAATTCTTCCTGACAATAACCTGCATAGTCTTCCTGTCTAATACAGGCTTAAAGGGGATGTCTCACTTCGGCAAGTGGCATTTATCATGTAGACAAAGTAACTATAAGGCACTTACTAATGTATTGGGATTGTCCATGTTGCTTCCTTCACTGGCTGGATCACATTATACACGTCTTGTTTCCAGGGTTATGACCACCTTGCAATCCAGCACACTATAGGGAAAAAGCGCTGGCCTCTCTGGTGGCTGGGACTGTGGTAGCTCACATAGGCTGGTGCTTTTTTCTATAGTGTGCAAGCACGACCACCACTGCTGGATTGCTAGGTGGCCATAACCATGGAAACGAGCAGTGTATAATGTGATGGAAAAATGAATCCAGCTAGCAAAGGAGGCAATATGGACAATCACAATACATTAGTAAGCGCCTTGTATTGACTTTATCTACATGATAAGTGCCATTTGCTGAAGTAAGACAACCCCTTTAAGTTGTGTGAATGATGTAAAATAGATCCATCAGAATAATCTTGGTGCCTACAGAACGAATGTAGAAGGGATTGCACTGTGAGACAAATGAGCAAAGCTGCGACCTGGATCTGAATAACGTCATGTACGTATTTTATTGATCTCACTGTCATTGTGATATTCTGCAGTCCTCAACTCTATGTATAAACTAGTCACTTCTGTTATTTCCACTGAGATTCTTTAGCCTATAAAACGAGATACATTTTGAACAGACTTGTTCTAATCTGAATAGGTATCACTTACTTTAGGATTGCATTAGGAGGGGCAGCAACATCAGTGTCTACCAGGTCCTGGTGCCTAAGGGGACGCAAAGGCCCCTCGATCAAATAAATAGCACATGGAAGGTGAGGGAAGACCCTGTTACACACTCTGCACAGGGTGCTTTACCTCCGAGCTATACATTTGGTGGCTGAATATCTAGCCATCTCCCAAGGGTTGGATGGGGCTTATTATATGCGTGTATTTATAACTGCATCCATGCGGACACTAGAGATGACAAAATGGCCACTGGTTGTATTCTCTTTTTTTTCTCTAAATTTTATGTAGGTGGTTTGGGTTAGTGATAGTATTTCTGTAATACCACTGGTGGTCTGGAGTACATCTACCGTAGCTGTTAATAACTAGTATCCTCAGTGGTCAAGGGTAAGGACGGGGTCATCTTATCTATAATGCATGATAGCAGGGGTGTAACTATAGGGGGTGCAGAGGTAGCAGTCGCTACAGGGCTCAGGAGCCTGAGGGGGCCCAAAGACCCTTGTGCCACATAAGAAGACACCGGTATTATACAAAGTGCAAGCTGGTCAAGTTACACCTCTGGCTGGAGGGAAGGGGTTAGGTTTAAGAATTTGGCATGGGGGGGGGCGTTTAATTTTTTCCTCAGACAGCAGGAAGGCTATGTGCTTTCCTGGCCACAAAGCACTGAGGGAAGGGGGGCCCAAGCTGAACTCTGGCACCAGGTCCCATAGGCCTTTAGCTACGCCCCTGCATGATGATCTAGTTTGGCTATGGTTTAAGATCTAATATTCCAAGTGCCGTTGAAAAAGTCGCAAACATGCAGTTTATGACTTTTTCACGCCAGAAAACTGGTGTAATCTTATGATACTAGTGGACCATTGATTAGAATGGTAGTGTGCCTGCATGACCATCCCTCAAAAAAGGAAACATGAGACATGGTGGATTGGTGGGGGTTCCAGTGATCGATCCCTCAGTGATCATACATTTACCACCCGGCCTGTGGATAAGTGATAAATGTTTTTTTTTTGTAGGCCAACCCCTTTAAGGCCATGGTACCCACTTCTGTTGAAATCATCAAAGCCATTACAGAGAATGGTGGCACAACATTGGTTTCCTTCTCTTTTATTTATTAATGTTCCACTACCGGTAGAGTTCCACATAATGTAGTTCATGCCACCCATGAGGATAAACAAGCTTGAGGTGCCCCCCCCCCTTCCCCATTGGCCCCCTTAACAGTGGCATGGGCCGGGTTACGGCAAGGGGCAAATATTGTCAGGTTTTCAGTTTCTCTTTTTCATGTCACCCCGTCCCTGTAGACACAAGATTAGGACAAACCCAGTCTGCGGTCATAAAGTCAAATACATTCTGACCTTTGATACTTCCTTTTCCTGGCTTGTTTGTGCAGTAATTTATGGTAAAGTGTATAAAAAAAAATTCAGGAAGGATCTGTTATGTGGCAACACGGATGTGTCCATACTCTATGACCTGCATCTCCTCTGACATGATGTGTTATAGAGCTCTGATTTTGGAGCCATCCTTGGGTGTTGTGATCTGATGCAGGTGTCAGAAAAGCCTTGGTGTTGGCATTACATTGACAGAATATACAGTAGGGTACAAACTGGGAAGGTAGATCCTAAAGGAAGGCTGTGGCCTCCAAATTCAGTTCCATGTATGGTTGGTACCATGAAACATAACCTTACCTTCCTTGTGAAAATCCATCCTTCTAATCCTGAGAAATGTTTCTTCTTATTTTTATGCAAATATGTTTTCTGGTGCACCCTGGGAGGGGCTGTTCTACTTAGTGCACCTGGCTTCCCTTATGTCATCACTACCAGCTGTGAAATCTCAGGGACTGTCAATCAGACAAGAGGGGGAGGTGCTGGGCAGTGTTAATGGAGAAGCGATGGAGTGGCCCTGTCCACAGTGAAACCTTATTTGCATAAAACCAAAAAGAAGCATTTCTCAGGATTAAAAGACCGTATGTTCACAAAGAAGGTATGGTTATGTTCCCACATGGTGGTATGCTTACTTTGGAATCAATTTTGGAGGTGACAGGCTCCCTTTAAATTAAAATGCTTCCAAAGGCAAGTTATCAATAATGACATCAAATCAGGACAACCCCTCAGCTTATGGATGTCATAGAAGTGGGCCCCTCACTTAAAAAGAAATTGTCACCACAAAATTTGGTGCAATCTGCAGGCAGCATGTTATAGAGCAGGAGGAGCAGAGCAGATTGATATATAGTTTTGTGGGAAAAGATTCAGTAAGACTTGTGATTTATTCATATACATCTCTGCTCTGTCTATGTATTGGAGTCATGTGGGCGGTCCTACTCAGTGATTGCATGACTAAGTATACAGGGAAGGCTGTCAGCTGTCAATCACTGAGTGGAACCACCCACATGACTCATAAGCATAAAAGAACAGAGGTTTAAATGTATCATTTACAAGTTATACCCAATTATTTCCCATAAAACTATATATGAATCTACTCAGCTCTTTCTGCTCTATAAAATGTTACCTCCCTTTAAGATGGAGACAGCAATTAAAGCTTGGCATGTTGGATTTCAACATTCCTGATCCTTTCTTCTCCTGTGAGATTTGCTGGCAGTCATTGATGGTGTACTGTCGGGTGTAGGTACCAGTCAGGGGATGGATGCATGGATGCAAGATAGAGTTGACCGAATCGACTTCACTCATCTCTAAATCAAGAACATTTCCAAAAACTGCAGTGTCCACCTTTTCTCATAGAGCACAATGGAGAATGGTATGAACCCTAATAATGTAATAAATTTAAAGGCAAGTTAACATAAGGATGCTATCCCAGCATGGATGTCGTGACTGGCTGCACGAGTCATGCGAATGATGGATGTGATGTCATTACTGCAGGTCCAGTGGGGACCACAAGAGTGGTGGTGCTGGAACCGTAGGGCATTTAATGGTTGAGTAAATGTTTTGTTGAATATCATTTCTAGCTTTCATTAAATAAAAACTAGACATCCCCTTTCATTGATATGATACTCCGCCAATCAGCTGTTTGAAGAGGCAACGGCCTCTTCCTAGGCTAGTGATGTCACGTTCATGGGTCACATGGTCTAGGCGCAGCTCAGTCCCATTCAAGTGAATGGTCCTGAGCTACCATACCAAGCACAGCCATTATGCAATGTATGGCACCGTACTTGGAAGGCTGCAAGGAGGTTTTTGTGCTACTGTGTTGGCAATCGGTGTCCTTCCTGCTCTGGAAACCATCTATGTCAGTATTGTGGGTCCTACCCAACCGCGCCTCTACCGTACACAGCTTCCCAGTCCTGAAAATGGTAAGTTGGCAAGGTCTGTCTGCTACCCTGCCTACCAAGTGACCAGCAGTTCTGCCAGTCCTTATGGAAGAAAAGGAAAAGAGTGAGGCAACAGTATGGATAGACTGCTAGACTATGATGATGTCGAATGGTGGGTTGGGTGGTGATAGAAATGGTGGAGACTTTTTGGCATTGGGAGGTGAAGGTTGATACAGAAGAGGGTGTCTATTTTTAATCCTATAGAGTAGGGTTCCTCAACTCCAGTCCTCAGGGCCCACCTACCGGTCATGTTTTCAGGATTTCCTTAGTCTTGAGCAGGTGATATAATTAGTGTCAATGCATCAAGACTTACCTGGGATATTCTCAAATCATGACCGGTAGGTGGGTTCTGAGGACTGGCGTTTGGGAACACTGCTATAGAGGATCCCCCTCCTAAACCTATGCCTCCGATGGAGATGTGCTCTAGATTTACTACTCCATCCCATTGGAACAGAGCAGAAGAATTTCCTAATCTGTACCTTTACCAATAGCACGACAACTTAAAATAACTAAGCATTGTTTGGCCAGGCAGGTATTGGCTATTTCCGCAGTAGATGAGTTTCCTCGATATTGCTAATAATTAACAATACAGATGTTTTCATACATATTAATGACTTTCCATCATGTTCCTTGCCCATTGTCTCATCAGACTCGTACCTTCTTGAACAGCACAGAGCTGGACCTATCCCAATGTCGAAGTTGTTTCCTGGACACAAAAACACTGGAGTCTTCTGGGAGGGGATCGGGTGAAAAATAGCAATGTGCAATAAGGACATGCCTATATGGGATTCCTAAAAAAAATAAGCAAAAATGCATTCTTCAAATCTCCAATCTGTACAACAACATTGATGCAGAGCTGTACGTAATTTTGGACACTTATTTTTAAGGACACCTTCACTGGCTAGAACTATTTAAATTGTAAATTGTGAACAGTATGGTATAGAGCAGGAGGAACTGAGCAGATTAATATATGGGTTGTGAGAAAACATGTTTCATTTAAATCCCCGTTCACTCTGGGCTTAGTCTAATGGGCGGTCCTTCTCAGTGACTGACAGCTACCTTTAATGCATACTTTGAATAAACAGGGATTTAAAGGGTATCTGTCAGCAGATATGTACCTATGACACTGGCTGACCTGTTACATGTGCACTTGGCAGCTGAAGACATCTGTGTTGGTCCCATGTTCATATGTGTCCGCAATGCTGAGAAAAGTGATGTTTTATTATATGTAAATGTGCCTCTAGGAGCAACGGGGGCGTTGCCGTCACCTAGAGGCTCTTCTCTCTATGCAACTGCCGTATGCCCCGCAAAAATAGAGAACATGTCCTATTCTTGTCCGTATTACAGACAAGGGTAGGACAGTTCTATTAAGTCTGTTCCCTTGCATCCGTAAAAATATAGAACATGTCCTATAGATCACAGGACTTTTCGGTTCCACAAAATGCAGAACGGACACAGCCAGTATCCGTGTTTTGAGGATCCGCAAAACGGACTTAGTTGCCCATAGCAACCAATAAGATTCTACCTTTAATTTACCAAAGGAGCTGTCCAAAATGAAAGTTGGAATCTAAATGGTTGCTATGAGCAACTAAGCCAGTTCTACCTTACACCAGTTTGATAAATCTCACCCCTCGGTGCACAAATAATAGTTTTTTCAGGTTCTGCTTTCAGGTTCTCCTCTCTGATGGAGGTTAGGTTTAACTTCTACATTACCAGAAGAGACATTTACAGGAATTATGAGTTGTAGAAGGTTCCCCTCCCCCCCAAAGCTTCCTATTGCATAACACGTCTGCCGGTCAAACTTGTTGGAAGAACCGTATTCTGAAACATTACAATCTATGTCATTACTATGCTACATATGCCCGGCATAGTCCTATCCTGTCTAGTCAGTCAAGTGTAAAAATATTCCATCCCTCTAATTAATAACCATGGCTGTTGGAAATGCATCAAGTCAGTCATTGTTGTGGAGCTACAAACGCTTTCATGTCCTGCCAAGGTTTCATCGTCAATAGACCGTTAGCCTTACCGTTTGCTTTCTAACAAACCCCTTACGGCGGCACATGGAGTGCCTACGAGACCATAATAAGGGACTGTAGGGACTCCGCGTGACTCAATGCTAGCCTAGGGGAAAGGCGTCTGGCAAATGTGGCTAAACTGTCATTTTCTATCTAATTCCAATAGACATAACTCTGTGGAAGGACACCTTGAATGCCATTCTATATCATAGCGTAAATTGGAATTCTGTTTTACTAATATTTTCTCTACAGATATTTTTCACTTTCAGGCTGTCTGCCTTTTATCTGTTTTATTCAATATGTAAGTAAATCTATGTTTTATGTGGCTGACTTCCTACTGGGACTGCTTATGTGCTCACATTGTTTGTGTTAATCTTGTTTTAGTTTTTATTTATTTATTAAATCATGGTCAGAATATAATTTGTTTATTTACGTCCCCCTTCAATTGGCACGCTCAGCTCTTTAAATAATTCACCATTGGATGTGATTTGAAGAAGGTGCCTGTTCGGTTCCAAAACACGTTATCTATCATCCTAAAAAATTCTATTGCTCCAATATACGGACCATACTTACCTCATTTATACGAGCAGCACGGACCTTTTTCTTCCTTCTTCAACAGTCTACATCACTATAATATCAGAGAAGAATGGTCCTTATTTAAAGGAGTCTTCACATCTTTTAATACTAGGATATGTCCGAACACTGTGATCCTTGGGGGTCTGAACCATGGGGTTCTTAAAGGGGTTGACTGGGATTTTGATAGTGGATTTGTGTAGTGGACATATAAATGGCCCACCCTGTATATCATATTGTAAACTGGAATTCCGTTCTGCTAATATTTTCTCTGCAGGTTTTTTTAGGAAGCTATTTTTCACTTTCTGGCGGCCTCCTCTGATCATCCTAATAAATTCCAATATATGGAGGATACTTACCTCAATCATACGAGCAGCACTCAGACTTTTTTCTTCCTTCTTCTACAGTCTCCTTATCGTCGGTCCGGCTGGGTACCAACCAAGACATGCAGCAAACTCTTGACTATTGTATCCTGCTAAGACGAGTGTTGTGTCTCCTGCACAAACATTGGATATATCACACTGCCCCTGTACTCTCCCTACTAGCAGTCCTTCCTATCATGGCGTCTCTCCTCCTCTCTTACATTACAGTGATGTAGTTATGTATATTTTGTATAAAAGAAGTATATTTAGTATCATGTGTCCCATTTTGGCTATTTTCTTCTCCCAATTTTTTACATTTATAGGAAATTTTCATTTGTGACGTTAGATCAATAAAGACTCAGAATAATTATGATTTTTATTTTTTATTTTAAAGAATAATGCTGATAGATGGTGATCAGCTGAATGGATGGAACAGGTACCTGCAGGATGGTATGAACAGGTAGAAGAAGGGTGCTGACAGATGGTGGTCAGCTTTTGGAGATGGTGTTGATAGGTGGTGGACATCTTTGTGGAGAATGGTGGCATAGATGATGCTCAGCAGTAGAAGAGCTGATGGAGGGAGATCAGCTCTCTGGATGTAAAGTGTGCTGAGATGGTGGTCAGCATTCTGTAGATGACATGTGCTGAGATGGTGGTCAGCATTCTGTAGATGAAAGGTGCTGAGATGTTGATCAGCACTATGTAGGTGCTGAGATGTTGGTCAGCATGCTGGAGAAGACAGACGGTGCTGAGATGTTGGTCAGCATCTTGGAGGAGAAACAGTGCTGATAGATGACAATCAGCTTTGTGGAGAGGAGGAGGATCGGACAGCTGGTGGTCAGGAATTCAGAATCTGAGGCTTGAGGATAGTCCTGTAGAATAAAAGATGTTTTGTCAACCCACGTGTGCATTAAAGGTATTCCAGTATACAGTATGTTCTAGGACGGGATAGGAAAATATTGTGGGGTTGATCTTAAGTAAAATTAGTTCTGTGAACTGATAAAGAAATTGACATTGTAGTTACATCTTGTAGTTCCTTACCTGCTCGGCATTGGAGGAATCACCAGTAGTTGTCCATGCCTTCAGAGTATCTTGATTTCACTAGAGGTCCATAGGTGATGTTTTTTCTACAGCTCATAGTCAGGAGGATGGATGACTGTGGATGAGAAGGTAAACCAGGAACTTGAGTTAAATAGTGGACACCAATAAGAAGTACAAAGACCCAGCGTCCTATTGTCCTGTATAGATATAGTGTATGGACCAGATGAATGAGGTCGCCTCGTTACAGCTGATGATTTTATACAATTTTAACAAAATCCTTTCTTTTTACATTAGTTTCTTTTCTAACTATATGGAGAGTACAGAATAGATAGATGAGGTTGGGATCAGAAGAACACACATGCTGCTCACTTCTCCTCATCCTTCTACTGGTCTGTGATAAATTACATCCTCATCTCCTGTGTCTACAGAATCAATACTTCTATGCTCTTACCATAAGGAAACTTTTCCAAGTCTCAGTTATTCCTTCCTGTGACTTCATGCTGTAGACCAGACCTCGTACTCTGGAAAGAAATAAAAAATCAAAATATTTTTTTTTTTAGAAACTGCATTCTCTCTAAAAACTTAAGCAATGATTCTCCCATAGACTGCAGTGGTAAAGATCACATATTAGAGTCATCTAGGGAGACTAAGAATAAATGACACTACAGGAACTAACAGCAAGAACGTTCCTAACAGAATCCGATTCCATATTTATATGTATGACTATTTATCTAATTATATATATTCATCAGCACCAGAATGGCTGAATTATAGAAAAACTATAGAAAAATTGCCTAAAAAATGTGAGATTTTTACTATTTCTCAAAGTTGATTAAAGTCAGATCAGTCAGGATTGTTTTGAATTAATAGTTTAGGATTTTGGAAATCTAAAGAGATGAACGTATTCTATATCTGGTGTACCTACCTGCTGAGCAGTCCTCTTATATCCTGCTAGATGAGGCTCTCGGCTTAGCTGAATCAGGAAACGGACGGGCAGTCGGGTGACGGGTCCGGGTGCATTGGAGCAGTGTGGTAGTGTGCACTCCAAGCTGGACAAACAAATGAGACCTCCTGGAACAGCTCTTGGTTGATGATCGGCTGCTTCTTCTCAGCCTCACTGTGTGGTACCGATATCTGCCTTGTCACATACTCTTCCATGGTGTCTTCACTGATTTTGAGTGGTGACTCCACTTTTCCTGATTCCAGTTCAACCCAGTTAATTGAAGAGAAAAAGGTATGCTCACGTATGTTGCCTCTCATCCCTAATCTCAGAGACTTGTCCTTGCACAGGAGCCCAGTTAACAAGTCTTTAGCAGCATGGTCAAAGTTTTCAGATGTTTCTTGTTTTTGGACCATGTCAATGACTTGTCCAACCGTCTCTGCAGGTCTACAGCCGGTTACTAGACCGTTGGTTATTAAGCCTAAAGCAAACCAGTCTTCTGCAGGGTAATACGGCTCACCAGTGATCTTCTCTGGTGCAGGGGTCCCGTGAATGTCGCCTTCTCTTGTGACTCTGATGGCAAGACCAAAATCAGTGATCTTAATGTGGCCTTGTGTAGTCAAGAGGATGTTATCGGCTTTCAGGTCTCTGTGAACGATGCCTTTGGAATGGAGGAACTGTATTCCGCATACCATCTCTGCAACTAGAAATCTTATGGTGCAGAGGCTTAGCCATTGTCTCTCTTCAATCAAGTCATAGAGAGTCCCGCCAGTGACCAGCTCCATGACGTAGTAGATGTAGTTCTGGGTATGAAAAGCTCCATAGCCATGAACCAGAAAGATACTCTCGTGAGCAATCTGCAGGAATTCGCCTTCTTCTAATCCTGATGTCCACCATAGCGCTGATCTCTTTTTTACTGCTTTGATGGCAACACGTTCTTTCCGTATGGAGTCTGTTGCCAGCATCACCTTTCCAAAGCCACCTTCTCCGAGAACATGATGGAATGTAAATTTGTCCACCGTTAAAGGCACTGTGGCCTTTTCCCCTTCTTCTGTGCTCTCTTTATGAGAGTAGTCGCTGTCTAGCTTAGCCTTCTTCCTTGGCTCCAGTTTATTGATGTTCAAGTTGGATCCGCTATCTGTAAAGGGCCTTTTTGTCCCACTTTGGCGCTTCTCTGTTGTTTCTTCCACTTCAAATGCAACATTTGGTTCTTTTGTAGTTGTTGCACTTTCTACTTTCGGTCTTTTAGTGGGTGCACCGTGGTCTTTGGTTTCCCTTTTGCGAGATCCCTTCTTATTTCTGGAGCCCTTGACTGAGCTTTGATGTTCTGCTGTTTTATTGGGGTCATCAATTCCCCAAAGTTGTCTTCCTTTTTTAAGGATGTAGATTTTCTTCTTCTTTATGAATCCTGCAAACCTTCTCCAGTGGTTCTGCAGTCCATGAAGAAATGAGGTGTTTTTCGGCAGCTGAGTAGCAGGTTGGGCCTTGCTCACCTGCTGGCTGCATCCCTCCTGTGGATCCTCTATGGCAATTCCTCTCCGTTTTGGTGTTATTTTCTCTTTCTCCTCTCCATGTTGTCTGTCTTCTCTCGATGGTGTTGGTTTTTTTCTCTTTCTACTGGATCCCATGTTGAGTTGTTGATGTCAACCGGACGCTTGTAGAAAAGAGTAAAAAGAAAGCAAAGAAGTAGCTAGCCAGCCGCAGGAATGTCTTTCCTCACCGAAGTGTTGAGAAAAACTGAGATGTAGGGGCTTCAGTGCTGCTGTAAAGAACGGTGTGATGTCATCATCATTGTGATGTCATCGGTTCTGCCATAGGCAGAGCATTCCAATCTGGTTTGATCCGGTTTAAGCCGGTTTGATCCAGCCGTTTTATATGCAATATAAATTACAATCTCATTAATAAAAACTTTAAATTAACACCCCTGTAAAAACGAATAGTCGGCCATGACACGGTGTGTAGATATGATTTCTAGCTTTGTCCATCATTTATTGGCTGTTGCTCCATTTTTTTATATTGTAGCATGAAATGTCTGCTATCTCTATGAATCTATTTTTTCAGGCTGGTAATTGAAGGAGCGGTATGTTAATTACTTCTCATTACAAAGTTGTCAGTGGGCGGTGCTCACAGTTTGGCCACTTCCACTTTTCTAAATGTATAAACCTGTCAGCAACAATGGATCATGGAGCCCAAAAGACATAGAAATGATGGATTTATTCATTTGTACATTCTCCAATCCTTGTATCATGTTAGTGTCCTACTGGGGGTAGTAGTCATCACTGTAATATTATGAGTTGATACTTGAGTTTTTTTCTTATACGGTCCGTCAAGTAAACTTATTAATAGTGATAAAGTGGAGCTTTATTTTCTAAGAGGGAAAACCCTTTTCTGGATGGAACTTCAGAGAAGTAGACTTACTAGAAATATCACATGGACTTGTTCTTTTGGCTGATACAAACCACTGGGAACCTCCGTCTTCTATTCTGCGCTGACTGATTCACGCGCATAACAAAACACAAGTGTTCCTTTCCCCTTTTCTCCCATGGTGCCCCTCATAGAAAATACCCCTTTCTTTGTGGTCTCAGTAGATTCTCCTATAGTGCCACCCAATAATGTGCCAGTAAAAAGTGCCCTCACAGTGCCCCCCAATAATGTGCTAGTAAGAAGTGCCCCCATAGATGCCGTGCAGTGCCCCCCAATAATGTGCCTGTAAGAGGTGCCCTATAGATGCCCCCCCAATCATGTGCCAGTAACAAGTGCCCCCACAGCGCTTCTCTCCTCTATTGTACAATAAATAAATAAATAAACATATACTAACCTCCATCGGGCTGGCAGCGATGCAATGCAGGCCTCTTCCGACCTGTGTTATGCGCTATACGGCTCAGGAGGTGCAATGATGTCGTGCCGCCTGAGCCAGCCTCTGATAGGCTGCAGAACTTGGAAGGGAGATGCCTCTCCCTGCCCCCCAGCATCCATCTGTGGAAGTGCTCATCTTCCTGTGCCCTGCTGCCCCCCACTTGTCACCAGGGCCCTGATTGCCGCGGCCCGGCAAACAATCATCCAGGGCCCGGTCCTGGGCCACGGACCGGTGGTTGGGGACCACTTCTGTAAGGGAAATCTAAGCTTAAAGGGCTTGTGTCAGCAGATTTGTACCTATGACACTGGCTGACCTGTTACATGTTCACTTGGCAGCTTAAGACAGAAGTGTTGGTCCCATGTTCATATGTGTCCACATTGCTGAGAAAAATGTTTTAATATAGGCAAATGAGCCTCTAGGAGCAACGGGGGCGTTACCATTCCACCTAGAGGCTCAGCTCTCTCTCCAATGACAATGCCATTCGGTTACGCAGGGCATTGTTCAGAAAGAAACGGTCATCAGTGTTAGATGTGGCCAAAGGATGTCCACTTTTCTGCCTTTCTTTGACTCTTCCAGTCTCTCTCTATCTCTGTTACAACCTGCTGATGACTCTCTAAGCTCAGTGGTCACTTCCGCCCGAAAGCATCCTGCTTGAAGCCTCGCAGTGGCGAGGTACTGTTGATCAATTGTTAGGTGTCGTCTTGGTCTCATGATGTCAAAATGTGAACAGCATGATAAGTTGGACTGTGTAAATACCAATTCTAACTGAACCAGGAAATTTATTAGGCGATTCATGGATCAAACACTTGTGAATTTTGCCGTTAAGCTACTTGTTAGAGAACAGCAAGTTGTGCAAAAATTACTGAAACATTGAACAGTTGGCCATGTGCATCCAAAAGTTTAGAGAAACTCACATTAAAGGGGTTCTCCGAGTTATATATATTGATGAGCTATCCTCAGGTCACAGGTTATACACCTAACCACCCCATTCATTTCTATGGGAAGAATCGCTTCTATAGACTTGTATGGGAGCGATTCTTCCCATTGAAATGAATGGGGCATTTAGGTGTAATTACACCTACTCACCACTACCCCCGTGTCGGCAGCACTGATTGAATAGTGTCAGACTGTGCAGGGACACACACCCAAATGGTAGCACCCAGCTGGACCTTCGTTGCAATCAATAAACTTCTAGCAGGAATAATGAAGGAATGGCACATCATAGAGTCATAAGAATAGATGCTCCAGGATTGTTCGTAGATGAGAAATGCAAGTAGTCACTAAAACAGAAATGTCAGGAGAGGTGACAGCTCCTCTTTAAAGGTGGGAACACCTTGCATTAAACTGACTACACAAATAAAAAGAACAGAAAAGAAAAATAGATAAAAATCAACCAGCGATCTATGTCAGTTTTATTATGACGCTGCTCATTTCCTGGATCTGTTTGTTAGATGTTATCGTTCATGACCTCAACATCAAGGAAATACAAGTCTCACTCTCATACTGAAATGACTGCTGACGTCCTGTGGTGTTTTCCACTGCATTTTTATTTCCCAAAAGAAACGTAAAACAAAAATAAAGAATAAAAAGAGGAAATGATATATGCACAGCACAATAAAAAAAATAATAGAATTCATCCCAAATCAGTGTAGAGGAGACATCCGCTTTTTAGCTTTTGCTTCTAAAACAAAGAACAAGCAATTATAGCTGGGGCGGCCATTTTGGGGTTAATTGAATGGTGTCGTGTGTGAAGTAGTGATGACATCACTGATTCTCACTGAATGCTATCATGATGCTATGTACAGTAGCATTCACTTCAATGGGGCATAGCTGCAACTAGGCCATGTGACCAATGTAGGTGGATATCACAGGGCCTAGGAAGAGGCTGCGGCACTCACGGACTGCCGTTTTCTTGTGATAGCTGATCGTCGGGGATCCCGGTGTCAGCCCCTCCCACCGATCCGATATTGATGATCAATATTAATTACTGGATAACCCCTTCAAAGGAGTTGTCCCATGGCAATAAGTTACCCCCTATCCAGAAGATAGGAGATAAATGTTTGATCAGAAGGGGTCTGACCGCCTGAGGGTGAATGACTGGACTGGGAGCCGCCGGCAACGGTATTGCCGTCCTGAGGCCAGTCATTGGCCGCAGCAGCGCACATGACCTCATCTGTGCAGAAGACAGACGAGGACCAAAAGTACAGTGATGACTGCCCAGGATCCCCGGAGCCGGAATGGAGTGGCAGAGCAGATAAGTATGCTTCACTTCACAAGTACTGCTGGTGGTGGGGGGGAGTGTTAAAGGGGTTGTCTCATCATGGACAATGGGGGCATATCACTAGGATATGCCTCCATTGTCTTATAGGTGCAGGTCCCACCGCTGGGACCCGCACCTATATCCAGAACGGAGCCCCGCAAGGTGGTGGCTGAAGGACTCCGGTCCGGCCACCACCAAGCCAGCTCCCCATAGAAATGAATGGGAGTAGACTGCGCATGACTGGCCCCCGCTCCGATTCATTTCTACGGAGCTGACGGAAATAGCTGAGCCAGCGCTCGGCTATTATCACCGGCCCCATAGAAAATGAGTAGAGGGCGACTGCGCATGCGCAGTGTACCCTACTTCGCTTTCAGGGCTCTGTTTTGGATATAGGTGCGGTTCCCAGCGGTGGGATCTGCACCTATAAGACAATGGGGGCATATCCTAGTGATATGCCCCCACTGTCCAAGATGACACAAACCCTTTAAAAACATACTCTAGACGTATTTAATTTAATACGTGAGTGTAGATTTACCATAGGATAAACTCCTATTATATTTATTATGAACCCCCAATTTGTGTATTACTGGTTGCTAGTGGTAGGTAAAACAGATAGGGAATGACACCTACTAGAAATGGCAAACCATGGAAATATTTTCACATGGCTGGAATTCACACTATGCAAAATTCTAATGGCAGACAAAAGCATGACAACTTGGCTTTAATTTCTTCAGAAGTCACATCACCAGAGGTGACGTGGAAGGTAAGTTCATGGGGGAAAGTCCTATTAAGGAAATGAGAGTGTGAGGTCTTGCTGTGACTATTGAGGAGGGGAAGACATGGCTTGAGTACTGGTGGGGACTTACTGTTGTGACTATTGAGGGATACACAACTAAGGTAAAAGGGGCCAAGGCAGGGAGTACTTATGCAGATGAGCACAGAGGGATATGCTGTGACTACTGAGGGAAAGGGGGGGTGCAGCATTGATATAATTGGAGCAAGGAAGTATTGTGAGTACTGAGGGACAGAAACCGCATTGCTGTGACCACTGCAGAAGGTAAATGAATGATGATGGGTAGGGGAGTACTGCTGTGACTACTGGGGGAAAGGGAGGAGGCACTATTCATATAAGTGGAGCAAGGTGGTATTGTGAGTACTGAGGGATGGGGAGCACACTGCTGTGACTACTGCATAAGATAAAGGAATAGCAATGGGTAGAGGGTAGTACTGCTGCGACTGCTGAGGGAAAGGGAGGAGGCACTATTGATACAAGTGGAGCAAGGTAGTATTGTGAGTACTGAGGGATGGGGAGCACACTGCTGTGACCACTGCAGAAGATAAAGGAATGATGATGGATAGGGGAGTACTGCTGTGACTACTGAGGGAAAGGGAGGAGGCACTATCAATACAAATGGACCAAGATGGTATTGTAAGTACTGAGAGATAGGGAGAGCACTGCTGTGACTACTGCAAAAGGTAAAGGAATGGTGATGAGTACAGGGGGTACTGCTGCGACTACTGAGGGAAAGGGTTCATGCACTACTGACTACTGTTGTGACAGCTCGTGGAAGAGGAAGCATACTGCTTTTCTGCTGGGGTACTGAGGAGGACACTGCTGTGACTACTACAGAAAAGTGTGCATGGGGAATAGAAGGTAGAAAGGGGAGACTGTACTGTAATTACTATTGGAACACATGGCAGAAATCATTACTGTTGGGGGTCCTGGCGGGCGTTCACAGCAGGAGGTAAGAAGAGCAAACAGGTCATAGGAGTGTTAGTGAGTATGTTCTGCAAAATTACAAAAACTTGACTAATTTCTTGCAAAAACAGTGCCACATCTGTCCATAGGTTTTGCGTGGTACTGCAGGATAGCCCTATTCTATATAATGTAGCTGAGCAGCAATACTAGCCAGAACCCATGGAGATGCCTGACACGTTTTTCCAGCCTTGAACAAACCCTTTAATATCAGCCTGTAATCTCCTGACGTTTCATTCCAGTACGGCCTCTACCATTCATTGTTGCGTTAGCAAAGCCAAAGTAGACATGTTCAGTCAGGCAGCAGCGATAGAATAAGGGGCCTTTGTGTGCCCGCCGCATTACACGCCCTGGAGAGGGAGCGACATATACAAATATCCACGTGATATGAAGAGCAGACGTGAGCTCACACAATACACATTATATCAGACATTTATTACTGTTTTGTCCCGTTTCCTTATTTATTTTAAAGCAGTAAAACTTGTTTCTTCACTGAATTATCTGCAATGTTCATGGCGCTGTAAGAAAATAATGTGCTAAGCACCTATGCGAACCGTATATACTGCATGGCAGCACGCATAGGCCTGGACCTGTATGAGAAGTGGCACCAACATATAGAGGATTCTGAAAACTGACAATGAAAGGGAGAACAGATGCAACTAATCCATTACAATTGGGACCACAAACTTCCTTAAAGGGCATCTGTCAGCAGTTTTGTACCTATGAAACTAGCTGACCTGTTACATGTGCACTTGGTAGCTGAAGACTAGGGATGAGCGAACCCGTGGAAGTTTGGGTTCGCTGGGTTCAGCCGAACTTCAGGTCAAAGTTTGGGTTTGGGACCCAAACTTCTCCCTGAACCCGGACCCCATTAAGGTCAATGCAGACCCGAACTTCACTTTATTATTTTCCATTCTAACATGGTTATAGCGGAAAATAATAGCATTCTTAAGACAGAATGCTAAATAAAATGGCCATTGAGGGGTTAAAAATAATAATAATAAAAAAACCTCACCTCATCCACTTGATCGCGCAGCCGGTATCCTCTTCTTTCATTTTTCTGCAGGACCTGCAAAAGGACTTGCGATGACGTCACTGCGCTCACCACATGGTGAGAGCGGTGACGTCATTGCAGGTCCTGCTAAATGAAGATAGAAGGACTTGCCGTCACTGCAGGTCCTTCTATCTTCATTCAGCAGGACCAAATGGTGAGCGCGGTGACGTCATGGCAGGTCCTTTTGCAGGTCCTTCAGAAAAAAGAAAGAATAGTATACCGGCTACGCGATCAAATGGATGAGGTGAGGTTTTTGTTTTTTTTATTATTTTTTACCCGTCAATGGACATTTTATTTAGCATTCTGTCTTAAGAATGCTATTATTTTTCGTTATAACCATGTTATAATGGAAATTAATAACATCACCCGAACTTCAGTTAAAAAGTCCGGGTTCGGGTCTGGGTACCCGAACTCACGAAGTACGGTACGAACCCGAACTTTGCAGTTCGGGTTCGCTCATCTGAAGACATAGGAGCAATGGGGGCGGCGTTGTTGTTACACCTAGAGGCTCTGCTCTCTTTGCATCTGCCGCGTCCTCTGCACTTTGAGTGACAGGACCAGGCAGTGAAGAGATCATCACACCTGGTCCTGTCAATCAAAGTGCAGAGGGTGCAGAAGCTGCAGAGAGAGCAGAGACTCTAGGTGTAATGACAACGCCCCCGTTGCTCCTAGAGGCTCATTTGCATATAATAAAACATCATTTTTCTCAGCAATGTGGGCACATATGAACATGGGACCAACACAGATGTCTTCAGCTGCCAAGTGCACATGTAACAGGTCAGCCAGTGTCATAGGTACAAATCTGCTGACAGATGCCCTTTATGGGGGTTTTCTGATTTGAGAATATTGGTGACTTGTCCTTAGGATAGGCCACTGATGCTCAACCTGCAGCCCTCCAGCTGTTGCAAAACTACAACTCCCAACATGCTCTGCTGCAGGCTGATAGCTGTAGCTGTCCAGGCATTCTGGGAGTTGTAGTTTTGCAACAACTGGAGGACCACAGGTTGGGCATCTTTGCCTATAGGTCATCTCTATTTAAAGAGAAGCTGCCATCTCTCTCGACATGTCTATTTTATTAAACACTTACATTCCCCTAGGGTAGGCCAGGGATGCTTCAAGAGTTCTCTGGTATACAGTAATTAACACCAGAAATAAAAATTTGAGATATATATTTTCTACTTCTACACAAGGCGGATTTTGGTCGTCGATCCAAGTATTTTTTGTGTGCTGCTTTTTGCTTTTATATATATATATATATATATATATATATATATATATATATATATATAATGCATAATTCCGTTTATTGATCATTGCTTCAGTCCCATGACTTGTCTTCATTATTTAATGGGATATGAAGCCACAGACCTGAATTAGTTTCCATATACAACCAATGACTGGGCATAGAAAGATCTCTGAGGGCCCCATAGCAAAACTTATTATGGGCCAACACCCCCCAGCCCAACCATTTCCCAGTACGCATATGTCAAACATTCCAAGGCATTGCAAACAGCAAAGACACAACTCCAGATTTCTGATGAATTTAAGATCATTTTTAATTATCACGTGGAATAAGTTTTAATTAAATATTGTAGTAAAAGAAAAAAAAAGTTGCTTTATGCCTCACCCACTTTATCTGACTTCTATGTCTGAAAAAGTAGAACAGGTGCTTCATAAATATGACACTCTTTGATAAATCTCCCCATATAGTGCATTTATAAAATGGTCTGCCTGAAGCCACCACTAGAGGGAGCTCATTGCATAGGAGTTTATATATACAGTTACCATTCACTCCAATAGAAGCTGTAAATATTTCTTTGCAATGAGCTCCCAATTGTGCATGAAAATGTACTGTTTTACATGTATGGAACATAAGAGGGCATTCAGCTCTGACTCCCCTCCTCCACTGTAGTCGTGTGGTCTGCCTCCACTGCCCCACTGTTGATGCTTTCTGAATTAATTTAGGGCTACTTTAAGTATACAACATGCTAGTAGCTGGCTAAAAAAATCCCTTTTCTGTACTGTTAAAGACAATATCTCATCAGATCACGCTTTGGGGCCATCAGCTGGTCATGCTCCTGCAGTCCTGGGAAACAGACGATTTCGGCAGGGGAAGCCATATGCAGATGAATGGGCATCCATGTAATACAAGCTGGAGTCCACCAGAACTTTTATAACTAATTGTGTCAAGAGATACAAAAATTAGTGATATATTATATATAATACGACTCATTATTCATTATATGTAAATGTGCCCACATGACTGTATCAAGCCAGCAAATATGATAAGAAAGCATACAGCTAACAGGAAGATGAGCAACGCATACCACATGAGCTGTGCTACATCCTGTTTTAGGGTTTTCCCATTATAAAGCCTTGAGACGTCAGTAGGACTCATACAACAACTTTTACTTGATGTGGAGTCTGGCATCCTCATCAGGAGGATGAAGCCAACTGTACCTACACCTCTAAGGGTACGTTTACATGGTCAGGCTTGCTCATGCAGTTTTGGAAGTCAAAACTTGGAGTGAATTTAAAAATAAAAAGCGAAGTCATATCTGTCCTTTATACTTTTTCTCTTTTTATGTTCCACTTCTGATTTTTAGCATCCAAAACTGCATGTGGAAACCTGACCACGCGGCCGTACCCTAAATACAAAAAATGGATTTGTACCTATGACACCGGCTGACCTGTTACATGTGCACTTGGCAGCTGAAGACATCTGTGTTGGTCCCATGTTCATATGTGCCCATATTGCTGAGAAAA
The DNA here is from genome assembly GCA_900303285.1 of Rhinella marina. Lineage (NCBI taxonomy): Eukaryota > Metazoa > Chordata > Amphibia > Anura > Bufonidae > Rhinella > Rhinella marina. Next base: position 391,186 of record ONZH01012843.1, read on the forward strand.
ACTATGTTTTATTATATGCAAATGAGCCTCTAGGAGCAATGGGCGTTGCCATTACACCTAGAGGCTCTGCTCTCTCTGCAACTGCCGCACCCTCTCCACTTTGATTTGACAGGACCAGGTGTGAGGATGTTTTCACTGCCTGGCCCTGTCAAAGTTCAGAGGGTTCGGCAGTTGCAGAGAGAGCAGAGCCTCTAGGTGTAATGGTAACGCCTCCATTGCTCCTAGAGGCTCATTTGCATATAATAAAACATCATTTTTCTCAGCAATACGGGCACATATGAACATGGGACCAACACAGATGTCTTCAGCTGCCAAGTGCACATGTAACAGGTCAGCCAGTGTCATAGGTACAAATCTGCTGATAGATGTCCTTTAAAATCTAGGTAGATAGGCAACTTTTTAGAAAGGCATAAACTGGGCCTACATTTTCAATAAATTGTACTTGGGTCAAAGCCCTATGTACACTGATAATGAAGTATAGATAGGCTCCGGCTCTGGTAGGTTCAATGGGCATTACGTGGTCATGCTTCTCCACCATCTATAATAATAGTGCCTTTATATACTGTTGATGGGCAACTTGGCCCCCTCCAGCACCAGGACACAAGTGCAAATGTCACCTCTGCTCCCCGCATAGGTACACCCCATTCATCTTCATTCATACTGAATGGTCCCAATGGGAATGTTGACTCATACATACCATGAGGACATTGGTGTCTTTGGTCAGTGTCTCGTTGAAAATCGTGTTTTATGGCTACATGGTGCATCCCATTATCATTCTGGGGCAGGATTCGAGGGAAGTCATATAGAGTGTGCACCCTGGGCCTCCACCACCCACCTTCTTTGAAGGCCATTTGATGCTCCAGCAAAGAAGAAGATTAGAGGTGGCCATGGATGTATCCATAATTCACGTAGACTTCTGAGGCAAGGGCTGTATACATGTGTGGCCACTTCTTCTATAGGTAGCTGGACCAGAGGTCAGGTGTGGTCCTGGTCCCAAAGAAGAGCCCCTGCGGACTTTAATCTGACCCTGATCATTACACAAAGGGATTATTAGCGTCCTGTGGCTCTCACAAACAAAACACGACGCGCAAACATGCTGATTCAGCTACTGATACCAAGCCTTTCATTAGCAAATGAAGGGAGTGAAACTGAGATTGGGAAGAGCAGTTGGAGTGTCACCATGGACCTTCTCCACGTCCTTCTCCAAGGCACCTGTTCATTAGCTTTGATGTATTATCTTGCAGTGCAGCTTTGTAATAACCTACAGGGCTGCAAATAATTTCAAGATCCTAAAGCATTTATTACATCAGGCAATTGTCGGGCCAATCATCGCTAACCTAGCACTGATCTGGCAGTGTAATACTGCCGCCGATTACCTGATGAATGAGCATATGCTCTTTCATTGGACAATCCAAATCTCTAAAAATTATTGTTTGCCAGCAGCAGATCGTGGTGGCGACAAACAACTGAACAGCATGGGGACGAGCAATGGTATAATGATCACTCCTCCCATGCTGTGGAGGAGATCGCTGCATGTAATAACAGCAGTCTCCACCGCGAGCGAGCAGGCGATTGCCGGGAGGGAACGGTTCCTTCCCGACAATCACCGACAGAATCTGTCTGTCTAATAGAGCCTTTACTCTTCTCCTGCAACCAATCAGTTGAAGCTTGAGGCTACAGACATCATTTCCATTGATGAAAGGCCTTGTGCACACAGCCGTATTACAGATTCGGGTTGTCGGGATCAGGGGCGTAGCTAAAGGCTCATGGGCCCTGGTGCAAGAGTTCAGCTTGGGCCCCCTTCCCTCAGTGCTTTGTAGCCAGGGGCAGGGAAACACATAGCAAAAATTGAAATGACCCCCTTACCCCCCATTCCAAATCCTTGACCTAACCCCTTCCCTCCAGCCAGAGGTGTAACTTGACCAGCATGCACTTTCTATAATATCGGTGTCTTCTTATGCAGCACAAGGGTCTTTGGGCCCCCTCAGGTTCCTGGGCCCGGTAGCGACTGCTACCTCTGCATCCCCTATAGCTACGTCTCTGGTCGGGATCTATAATAGGATGTTCACCTTAGAGCTTCTGCCTATGCATGTAGTCATAATCCAACCCTATATCAGCACCTTTACATATATTTTAGATTTGGCACAGAACATCTTCAGAGGCGTATTACACTTTAACAACAACTTGTTACATGATGCATGATGTGATTTGTGCTGAGAGCCAAGTACGAGGAAAGTATATTATGTAGGGAAGCAGTGGACTTGTGCCAGCCTATGTGGTGTGGTTAGGCGTATGGAACAGAGCATAGGTTTCATGTACCTGCCAGTCTACCTTAAGCTTGCCAAGTATTAGCTGACTAATTAAGGTGTTTTCCAAGTGTTTAATACTGATAGCCTATCCTCCATATAGGTCATCCTAGCTCTTCCTAGGCCAGTGATGTCATGTTCAGTCACCTGGTCTAGGTGCAGCTCAGTCCCATGCTGTTAGCCAATGGATGGCGCCGTGCTTGGAAAGCTGTGAGGAGGCCGCGGCTCTCATCACAGCTCCTGTGAGAAACTTCCTGAAACAGCCAGACTCTGATTAGAGACATTAACTTTTTCATTTCTTCTCTATCCAACCCAGGCCATCATGATGACTTCTTCCAGTTATGACTCATTTGCTATCCAAACATCTTTGGCTCCTAGGTTTTATAACACCACCTCATCTATCCCCACCCTCTATACCAACTCTAAATCCTACTTATACCCATAGTGCAATGCCTGTTGCTGCACCATTACTGTGCCTGCTGTGTTGCAAAATAGCCTCAAAAACTAAACTTCAGACTGGAGGGGAGTGTGGGAGTCGCACTCCCACTGATCTCATATTGATAACCAATTCTGAGGTTAGGCCATCAATAATAAAATCAAGGAGAATCCCTTTACGTGTATTTACTAAAAGGTAGATTTCCCTATTACTAATGGCTTTCCTCACAGCTTTTGCAATAAAACTGTAGAGGTTTAAAGAAAAGCCAGGCACGGTAACATAAGCATTGCCATTAAAGGCAGGGAAATGGTCATTTCAGAGTAGCAGTTAACATTTTGCAATTTATTATTGGCATCTTCACTTCCTCTGATGAAATCTTAAGATATTAAAATATCCAGCAGTTTGGATGAAACTCAAGCATCTCATTCTGGAGCATAAGAACGTTTGCTGTAAAATAGCCATGGAAAAATCAACCCGAATGAAAGTGGCAGTGTGTTGGATTTCTATGGGGGAAGGGGGGGGGGGGGTAATAAAATGTGTTGAATGACCATAATGATTCATTCGAGAAACTTGACCATACCTTAGGATGGACCTATCATAATAGAACATACAATCTAATCACACAAACACAAGTATAGAAATGGCCAAGACCCAAACTGAAGCAATAGGGAAAGCTATGGGCCTGGAGGACACCCATCCAGACTAGAGGAGAACATGCAGTCTCCATGCAGCTGGTACCTAGGCACCATGTTGGTATGACAATTTCTTCTTGTGTGACCAGGGGAACAGTCACCCAGTTTAGTGATGTCTATTTTGTACTGAAGTCATTGGTTTAGTGACTCCATTATCCAGTATCAGGGTGTAACTATAGAGGTTGCAGAGGTAGAATCCTAAGGGGGTCACTAGTACTATAAACGGCACTTGGGAGATGGAGAACTCTGTAACAGTGTCACGTAATAGGTAGGGAATAGTGCAGTCCTGAGCACCACCCACACCACTATCCCTACCTACTTGCACGTTCTCTCCTAACTGACGGTGTGCAACTGGATGGCAGTCCCGAGCATACATAAGTGTAGGGCCTTACAGGGAGGGGAAAACAATAGGGCACAACAACAGACAAAAGACAGACAACACAGAAGCGTAACTGTTACCAGGCTGGGTCAGATACCAAGAAGTCAACAATCCAAAACGTAATCAAAACCGGAACCAGGAAAGCCGAGATCAGAGCCAGGAGCTTCAGTACAAAGGGGTATCACAAAGTCGAGGTCAAGTTTCAAGCTGAGGTCAATAACAAAGTAGGGAAATCCAAAATGTACACTAGTGAGGCAAAGACCAATAACAGGCAACCTGTGGCCAGCAGGTTGTCTATTTAAATAGGCCAGGCTGATAGGTCACGTGACATGGCCAGCGTCACATGACCCTCATCAGGAAGAATTACACAGCTGAGCGCTGACTCATCTACGTCGGTGCTCACATCCTCCCTTGCTCGTTTCCGTGCGGGGTGGAGGACGCCGGCCGTGCTGAGGAAGCATGCTCCGCCGGGTCCTCCCCGCCCCCTTGTTACCAGGGAGATGAGGACGCCAGCTGCGTCCGATGCCGGCTCCTCCTCCCTCTTCACCAGTGGGATGCCGCCGACACTGCAAGAAGGGAGTGCACCGCTGGCTCCCCGTTACAAACAGACTTTGCATTGGATCCAAAATTCTGCTGTGTGAGCAGCAATCTGCTGCCCAGAAACAATGAATCTATATGAGGGCAAGCAAAGACAGTAGCCATTGCTTGTCCCTATGCAGTGGAGGAGATTGCTTCATGTAAATGCAGTTCTTTTCTCCACTGATCAGCAGGCAATTATTGGGAAGGAACGGTCCCTTCTTGAACGGTCCCATTTTCAAACCAGGTAAGGCAGCAATGTCGGTAACCATTCTGATATACTGATGCAATAAAGTCTCCTTCAATCGTTTATTTCTCTTGCATAATATATAATAATTTACAACAATCGTGTCATGCAATCATTTCCTTGTTGGTAATTTGTATTGGCAATGTCCTTGGTTGTGTAAGTGTATATCTTCTTCTAGGCTTACAACAGCTTCTACCTTGCCTTCAAGGCTGCATCTTGGAGGTGATGATGAATTATGCATTCATACATTATCCACAAGTGTTGTTTTCATGTCTTGCAAATGTCTGATACTGTGGACAAACAAATAAGGAATTCCATAGCACACATGATCAGGACTGGTCTAACACATTGATAGGCCCAGTGCGAAGATTAAAATAAGTGGGCCCCCTTCTGCACCTTGTTATCTTCAAATATCTTCATATTCTAAAAACAATTCTATTTAAAGGCAATATTTAGACACTTTAACTGTGACATCTTTTCTAATTAATGACGTTCACTTTCCCTTTTCTTCTCTATCCAGCCAAGGCCATCATGATGACTTCTTCCAGCCATGAAGATGTTTTGACATGGTAAAAACAATTATATTTAGATGCAATTTTTAGACACATTAACATGAAAAGGTTTAGATTAGACATGTTCCCTTTTCCTTCTCTTCTCTATCCAGCTCAGGCCATCATGACAGCTTCTTTCAGCAGTGACTCATTTGCTGTGCAAACATCCTTGGCTCTTAGGTTTTCCAATACCAAATCTATCCCCCATCCTCTATATCAGGGAAGGCCAACCTGAGGCTCTCCAGCTGTTGTAGTTTTGCAACAGCTGGAGAGCCACAAGTTGGCCATCCCTACTCTATATAAATACTAAACTCTAGTGTTATACCCAGTGCTATGCCTGTTGCTGCACCATTACTGTGCCCACTGTGTTGCAAAGTTTCCTCAGATGATATCTTCTCTTATTAGAGACATTTACTTTTTCATTTCTTCTCTATCCAGCCCAGGCCATCATGATGACTTCTTCCAGCCATGAAGATGTTTTGACATGGCAAAAACTATTAAAACTATTCTATTTAGATGCAATTTTTAGACACATTAACATGAAAAGGTTTAGATTAGACATGTTCCCTTTTCCTTCTCTTCTCTACGCAGCTCAGGCCATTATGACAGCTTCTTCCAGACATCCTCTATATCAGGGATGGCCAACCTGAGGCTCTCCAGCTGTTGCAGAACTACAACAGCTGGAGAGCCGCAGGTTGGCCATTCCTACTCTATATAAACTCTAAACCCTACTGTTATACCCAGTGCTAGGCCTGTTGCTGCACCATTACTGTGCCCACTGTGTTGCAAAGTTCCTTCAGATGATGTCTTCTCTTATTAGAGACATTCACTTTTTCATTTCTTCTCTATTCAACCCAGGCCATCATGATGACTTCTTCCAGTTATGACCAAACATCTTTGGCTCGTAGGTTTTCCAACACCTCCTCATCAATCCCCACCCTCCATGCAAACACTAAATCCTACTATCCCTAGTGCAATGCATGTTGCTGCACCATTACTGCACCTGCTGTGTTGCAAAATGGCCTTAAGTACTAGACTTCAGAAATAAATAATAATGGCACACAGATAATGTCCCCAAAATAATGGTGGCAGGTAGATAATGTCCTAAAATAAGATTAACAACAAATAGTGCCCTGAATTACACCTCATTCAGTAATAGTGCCTTCTTTGCGCCCCACACAGTAATATTGACCCCCTTTAGGTTCCACACTGCAAAGTTGCACCTATGCCCTACATAGTAAAGTAATGTAAAGATGTCATTTAACCTTGAGCCCAAAAAGAATGTGCTTAGTAAATTACTCTCAGTACATCAGCTTTTATGTTCTTAGACTTCCTGTTTATCAAGCCTTGCACAATCTGAGTGAAAATATGGAAATTTTGTACTTGCTACACACTTTACTGAAGAAAATCAGTAAAGCCAGAATTTCGCATGTGTCATGAATGACCCAATATCAGATACCTGAGAATTTATAGTCCAGCCAATCCATGGATTAGAAATCGAAATCTGAAACATTTCTACATACATTTTCCCAAACCTTAGGTTCAGAAATAAGTTTTGCTGCACGCCATTTAAAGGGACATTGTTAAAAAGATCAGAAAATGTGTGTTTAAATCACGCTTTTATGTTTAACACATTTTTAAAGAATTTTTGTTGATGCTATTTTTAATTTTCCTTGTCGATATCTATATTCAAACAAAACCTGTAAATTCCTGCAGTTTTCGCACAGGCCACTATGCCTAAGGCTAGTTTCACACTAGCGTTACGTTTTTCCGGTATTGAGTTCCGTCATTGGGGCTCAATACGGAAAAAAATGCTTCAGTTTTGCCCCCATTCATTGTCAATGGGGACAAAACTGAACTGAAGAGAACAGAGTGCTCCTAAATGCTTTCCGTTCAGTTCACTTGTGTCTCCAGACCGGAGAGCAAACTGCAACATGCTGCGGTTTGCTCTCCGTCCTGTGATTCGCACCAAGACGGTGTGGTGTGACACAGTAGTAAACGGATCTGTCCTCCATTGACTTTGATGTTCATTACGGATCCATACGGTTGTATTATCAGTAACGGAAGCGTTATTGCTGAACACTGCCAGATCCAGCAATAACGCCAGTGTGAAAGAAGCCTAATAATAGGCACCACATCTTGGTCTATACAGATCACTTTACAGTAGTTATCTGCTTATCTGTCATTTTAATCCTGCCTGTAATGGTATCACCCCTGTGTATAGATAAGACAGGATCCACCATTTACAATAGGCGATTGTCACATCTTATCTATTCTTTCCTTGTACAATGACCTTTGCACAGGGCACAGAGCATGCCTAGAAGACTCTCCCATAGAAGTCAATGAGGTCCCCTCCTGACCATTGTGTCTATGTCCATGGGACTGCTATAAACCAATTTTCTTAAGACTTTCTAAATGCTGTTAAGAACAGCTCAGACAAGATGTCCGCCCCCATAATCATGTTCAGGAAACAGAATAAATACATCTGCAATCAGAAAATAAAACCGATAGAAACAAAGGAGATGGGTCACTATCTGGCAGAAAATATTTTTGTTGAGACATTTCCTGTAAATATGATCTACACGATAAATGTAGTACCTTCAAGTTACATTACCTGTCTTGCACTGATTCATCGTCACAGCCTTATAATCCAGAGCTGCATTCACAATTCTGCTGGCCTATGCACAAACACACTCCTAATAGCTGAGCAGAGCTCCTATAATGATCAGGTCATGCAGAATATATTTACAGTATTGTGTATATAACGTTATACAGTAAGTTAGGGCATGGTCATAGTTATTTCCGTTGTTCTGCTCCGTTAGAGGATCTGAGCAACGAAAATAACAGAAGTGCTGAAACCAAAAAGATCCCATTAATGATAAGAGGGTCCATTCAGGTGTCAATGTTTTTAGCGGGGGAAAAAGTCCTCCAGCTCAGATGTGAACATGCACTTCAATTTTATGTAGAATAATTTAATCTTTAAGGTGACAATGGTGTTGAGGTGTGACTGGCTTCCAAATCTGGATCATTGCTCCTCAGCAAAAGACTGGGAGCAATTGCAAAAATAGTCAAATTTTAGGGTCCATATTGTGGCTGCAACACTTGGACCTTCATTGTTCCAATGAATTCAGAACATCACAGAGCTCTCTGGAAGTCTGCAATCTCCATTTCTGTTTCTAGTCTGTTGCTGAGGAGCAACTGATAGAATTTTAAATTGCACGTAGTAAATCTGAACCCACCAGTGGGTTAGAAGATCTGGTGGTCTGGTAATGGTCACTAGTTTTAGAAGGCAACTTTATAAAAAAAACCCACAAAACATCAAACTGTGTATGTGTAGAACATTTACTGTGTAGCTGTACACCAATAAGTAGATATAACTGCCCTTCTCTGTCTCTCTCTCTCTCTCTCTCTCTCTCTCTCTCTCTCTATATATATATATATATATATATATATATATATATATATATATATATTAGAGATGAGCAAATCTATTCGTCGTGTTGTAGATTTGTATAGAATCTTACAAATTTTCTACTCCGAAGTGAATCCGGATTTTTTCAGATTTGCTTCGTATTATTTGTACATTTTCATAACATTTTGAACGCTAATGCTACGTACGCAATGTACGCATTCTTCATGAAGGGGGAAAATGATGATACACCTCCTCAAGAGCAGGAAAGTGAAGATACGCTCCCCTCAGAACTGGAAAAAAACCAACCCGGCCCACTGGGAACTAACTATTTGCACGTATAGGGAGTAAAGACTCCTCCCTCAGTACTCCACCCTCCTATGAACCAGTTTAAGCCAGTGCTGAACAGTAACTATCAAACAGCATGGTGAAAGAACTGCGTCCGAAATGGAGCAAGATGGTCTTTGGGGACGAGTTCCCCGGACCACCGCCCGCTCCAGACATCAGAGTGTCACAGCTGTGCAAAAGAGACACACCAGCTTCTGTGTCGATATGCTCCTTGCCGCCTGCTGAGGTTGCTGCAGCCCGTGAGGCGGCTCGTCTTGAGGCGGCTGGTACGGCTGCTGTGGCTGGTGCAGCGGAGGTGGCTGGAGCGTCCACTTCACTGCCCAGGAGGAGATAAACACTTTCTATACAGCAGAACCCGATTGTGCCAGCCCACGCGCAGACCCTCTGGGACTACAAGAATGTGGTGGAGGACTGAGTCATCCAGGTACTGGACCATCCTAGGCCGGGAGATCCTACATTGGAGCGGCGAAAGGGAACCGTCCTGTGGTTTTCGGTGGACTGAGGCTCTGGCTTCCTGGCGGATGACAAGGACGGGACGGAGTACTTTGTGGGCAGCAGGTCAGTTAAACAGCCTTACCTGCCCCAAACCCGTTACAGCCTTTATATGGGGGATCAGGTGGAATACACCCCCAAGGCATCCCTGAAATGCCCCTTTGCTACCAGGGTTACCCTACTATCTAAGCCCCTGGTACCTACATCAGAACCAGAAGTGTGTCCGGATGAACCACCAGGCCCAGGATGCGTGCGCTGCCTTCAGGAGTCACCAGATGGCGTCCTCCGTTTCAGGGAGAAGCCACAGCCGAAGCCTCTGATCCCTGGACTGCCACCACCACCACCATCACAGTCCTTTCAGCTGGGTCAGCTGACAACTTCATCGTTTACGTTCCAGTCCACGGTGATACACCAGTACCAACTACCCTGGAAGATGAAGCCAGCAGCAGCCAGGGGAGATGGGGCTTCTTCCCTGGATGCAACCTTGCCAGAACCACTGCAGCAAGAAGTCCTTACCCCTGCTGTCCCGGCAGGAGGATCCGGAAAAGTAAAAGCGCAAGTAGCTGCAGCGCTCACCAGCGTGACCATCACCCGGACCCGGTCAAGTCCGAATTCTGGGAGAAGAGGGCAGTGGAGCTCCACCACGGCAGCCAGCGTGGCCTACAAGAGGCAGGAGCATCCTCTGATGTCCTACAGTAGCAGCTCAAGCGAGGAGAACTTCTACCCTCACGAGGACCTATGGGAGCCACACCATGGACTGCACCTGACGGGTGTGAGTTAGTTGGCACGTTTTTAATTTGTTGTTTTTATTGCCCCTGTTTGACTCTCACCCAGATGGACATGGCTTGTCAGGACTCCCACCCCCTTCCCCTGCAGAAAATTCCCAGTTGCGCCTAAGCGCGCCTATTTTCCTTTTTCCCCCTTCTCAGGTTATTTGGGAGCCCCCTTTGCAAAGAGGGTTCTCTATTTGCTGCTATTTTATATTACCCATGTGGATTACACGTTACCTGTTTGGATTAATTACAAAATTACCTCACATGGATTACAATTGAATTTTGGACTGTGTTCCAGTGTCTTATCATGCCAAGCAGCCACGATTCGAGGAGAGACTCAAACGTATATCTGAGCCTATTATGCTTGCAAATGTGAAATTGATTGCACTAAAATGTTTGCATAATTATGTCTTTTCTGTATTTTAGCAACACTGTTTTTACAGGTTCAGCAACGTTCAAGCACTTTAGCCCATTATGTGTATTCTTTTTCAGGTACTGCAATGTGTCCTATTATTGTACTGTGTTTTTAGAAAATTATGCACTTAGCTGGATAGCTAGCACCTTACTTTTCTACCTCATATGGACTGCCTCTGAGGACTGTACGTCGCGGCCTAGCCTCGTGCGTATGATGCAATTGCGAGTCAATAGTACGCTCAGGATTCGTACGCACTTTGTATGCTAATGCTTACGTATTGCGTACTTTTAACAACGCTGACTGTATGTTCATAATTTGAGCAGGAATGTTCGCACAATGATTATTTTTCAAGGTAAATTTGACCGAATAAATTCGTATTAAGAACGAATCTTGTCAGAAATTCGTCGATTATTCGCTGAAGCGAATTTTGGATGATTCTCTCATCTCTAATATATATATATATATATATATATATATATATATATATACACACACACACACACACACTCTAAGAAAAACGAACGAGGCAGCAGTCCGGATCTTGTTTATTTCACCCAAAAGCCTTTGTCAAGCAGTGTGCAAAGTGCCAAATGCAAATACTTATAGTTCCACAGTGTAATTACCATAATTGATCCAATTGATTAAAAAGAATAAATGATATAAAAAATATAACATAATATTGTGAAAGTATGCCATGACATCACTGTGACTACATTCTCATAATCTGATCCATTATTTCATATATAATTCATTTATGTGTACATAAAATATATCACCATCATAATACTCAACTAATTGTGCAAAATAAATCATGTGAACCCACCAGTTGTGATTAAAAACTGCATAATTACATGTGAGTCATGCCTAGCTCACCCGTATCCATATAGATCCCGGACGGCGTCCCCGAAGAATGCATGGATAGTTGTTACCAGGTATCAAAGCTTCCTTAGAAACCATAAAGGAGGCAAACAAGGACAACGCGGTCAATTAAGGGGCAGTCTGTCATGCAAGAGGCAATCAGGGGCACGATTATGTCCCCGATCGCCACCAGTGGGTAGTGACCACATACATTGCGCCACATGAATCCTGTCCACCATAAAGTATTAGGCGCGTGTCACCACATCTGGGGGAAGAAGTACGACACCCCTATACGGAGTGCCAATCCCCCTTCCGCATGAGGACACCTCCGGGGGCACTGTTATGTGTCCCCAGGTGTGTTCGTCAATAGCACTACCAGGTGATGGTGCACAGGGGAAAACAGGCGACTTCTCACAGTATATAACAGTGTCTTGGTTCAAAATAAACACAAAAAGGACTCCATGTTTCGTGGGTAGCCGTAAGCCGGTAAATTTGGAGACGGGAGCGGACCGATCCTCATAATAATACATCAATATCCAGGAATAAAGGAGAAAAACAAGAAAATGAATATGGAATCAAAAAACAGAAAAAACCTTAGCACTAAGTCTAATCCATATATTCAAGAGTATTTAGAGGCATCATATTGTCTGTCACGGGATTATGTAACTCTAAATTCAACATTAAGACCAATGGGTTTCAGAGACTGTAGGAAAAAGATCCAATATAATTCTCTTTTTTTGAGAAGAGCCACCCTATCTCCCCCACGTCTCAGCAAGCGGACCTGTTCTACAATACGGAATCTGAGGTCCGTCTCGTTGTGTTTAGCCTTTGTGAAATGCTTGGACGCTGGTAGGTCTAATCGCTTTTCCCTGATTGTGTATCTGTGATGGTTCAACCTGGTTTTCAAATCCTAGGTTGTTTCCCCCACGTAAATAAGATGGCAGGGGCATTCCAGAACATACACAACATGTGTGGAATCGCACGTGAGATACTGTCTGATTTTAACCGTTTCGCCAGTGCTGAGTAGACCACCCTCGTTTCTCACTGTAATGTCCAAAAACTGGATCTCCTGCTGTGAGGAAACTAGGGTGAATTTCACCTCCGGGTCAATGTTGTTAAGGTAAGTGCCAAATTCCTGATGTGATCCAGTTCAGAGGAGGAAAAAATCATCTATGTATCGCCACCACCCCAGAACATGGCTGAAGTGGTGGCTCACATAGATGTGCCTTTCCTCCATGGACGCCATAAATATGTTGGCATAAATCGGAGCCACGTTGGAACCCATCGGGGTTCCACGTAGCTGAACATAAAAATCTTCTTGGAAAAAAAAATTATTAGATGTTATAACTATTTTCAACAATCAGATCGGGAATTCCTTGCATGCATCTGAGTATCGCATCCCCCCGAGGCAGTCTCTCACAGCCTCAATTCCCCTATCATGTGAAATCGAGGTGTAAAGACTGACCACGTCAAAAAAAATGCTAAAATGACGTGTTCAGGAAGGCGAATTCCCCCGATAACATTCAAGAAATGAACCGTATCTCTAATGTACGATTTAGCTGTACATGCAAAAGGTCACAGTATTTTGTCTAGGAAAATGGCAATCTGGGAAAAAAGAGATTCCCTCCCTGAGACGATCGGACGTCCAGGGGGGTTAATAAAAGACTTGTGTACCTTAGGTAAAGTGTAAAGTACTGGGGTTTTGGGCCGTTCAACATATAAAAAGGAGTAAAGGTTGTCATCTATGATTCTGTTTTCCTTAGCCGCATCCAATATGGATCTAATCTCTCTCAAGATTCCAAACTTGGGGTCACCCGGCAACTTTTTGTATACCTGGGTGTCACCAAGCTGTCTACAAATTTCTGCAATGTAATCAACCCTGTTCATAACAACAACGGCCCCACCCTTATCAGCTGGCTTAACTGTTAAAGAATAATGACCAGATAATTCCTTAAGAGCTCTATTAGGGGCCAGCTGTTCCGTTCTGCAAAATACGGAATGCACACGGATGCCATCCGTTTTATTTGCGGACTGTAAGTCACAACGTTCCTGTAAAAGTAGCCTAAAGGATAAGTTGCTCCTAGACCTGATTATATCATCAGTGCAGTTTTTCAGCTTGTTCACGTCTGATCTAACCGCACTGATGTAACTATCAATTGCAACATGATTAACCACAGGTATATACACATATATATACAAACAATGCTATGTATTTCAGTAGAAACCGATGACTGGTTCCAGTTCTTGTTTACCAGCGGCTGGAAGTTGAACTTCTTTTCTGCCTTTCTTTGTTTTCTCAGTAACATGAAATCATAATTTTGGAAATGATGTTTTCTCCTGATAAAAGCTTATTTCCTGTTGCTACTCAGAAGATGTGAAGGTCACAATGAGAAAGATCACATTTTTCTCATGCACATATGATAAGATACATAAAAATGTATTTCAGACATTCAGATATAAAATAAAAAATAACTGGCTCACCAAAATAATCACTTAGTTGGGATTATCTCCTCTTCTACTGGAGGTGAACACTTGGTCAGGACTCTACCCTCTAAAGGAACAACTTTTAGCAAATGAGGCAGCGGAAAAATGGCCCAAGGGTCATTGAAAGGGGTTTAGGTAGAAACCCTTCTGTCCTGTGTGGGGGGCCTGGTTTGGTCCTTGCTATGGGACCCTTACTTCTCTATGTACTCCACTGCTTGCTGGTAGAGGGGCATGAACAATAGCTGCTATGCAAGCAGAGCCTCTGCGCTTGCGTGACTACAGCTGCACAGGTGCAAGATTTACAGAGCCGGGGACGAGATGTCCGGCCCTGTCAATCAAGTGCCGAGGGCAGCCTCTCGCTGCTCAAGAACCCTTTTTGATTTGCTCCTCTCTAGAGATGACCCATCTGTATTTTTCAATTCAAAGACCAGATATCAGCTACGTAGATCACCCTGTTGACTCAACTAAGGCAAAAAAAAAAGTTACCATGCTGAGGAAAACAAATTCCCGCGTCCAAAAATGGTCATACAATCGTCGTCACCCTTTTGCTCGGCTGTGTAAACACCGCTGATCTCCAGGACAGTGATCTGTTATTCCTACGGCACGACTACAAATAAATCTGCCTGTGACTGCTCTGTGGTCCATACCGGCACCTAAAAAGGGCTTAAAGGGGACCTAAACCTTCACTGAAACAACAAAGGCCTTGAACTGTCGTGTTTTATTGGCTCTGCTTGGCTTTTTCATTGTGCAGAGTACTGATCCACAGAAGGCATCTTCGGAGGAGAAGTGTTGCTGCATCTTCATTGCTTCGGCAAAGGTTTAGGTCTCCTCTAACACTGAAGCATCTCTATTAAAGGACATCTGTCAGCAGATTTGTACCTATGACACTGGCTGACCTGTTACATGTGCACTTGGCAGCTGAAGACATCCGTGTTGGTCCCATGTTCATATGTGTCCACATTGCTGAGAGCAATGATGTTTTATTATATGCAAATGAGCCTCTAGGAGCAATGGGACACCCCTTTAAGGCTAGGGTTACAGGATTGCAACGTCGTGCTACTAAAATGACAACTAATGATAGCAATGGTGGTCAGGCTGAAATTCATCAAGTCTGTTGTTTCATGGTAACTTACGGGTTACATAATGACCACATTCACAAACGTTATTTGCAACGTGATATTAAATTGCATGGCCACAAATTGTTGTGCAGCCCTAGCCTAAAGGTGAGTGGCTGATGCCATGTCTTGTAGTCCTTTTCTTTCTCCTCCTCTGGTCCAGACCACCATGATGACTTCTTCTAGGGACAGCTCCTATCCTTTGCAGAACATACCAGTCTCTGTAGCAGCACATCTTTGCTATCTGACAACTACAAAATTTGCCCCCCATGCGCCGTACTGGTTGCCGTGTTTGCCTATTTTCATAATGTTTGACATACGATTCATACATACGCTTCATTTCCCCTCACACCCATGTCTATACCTCCTCCACTTGCTTTAAGGGGTTGTCCCATCTGGACATTTAGGGCATATCGCCATAAACGTCCTAAAGGTGCAGGTCTGGGGCTTGCTCCTATCTCATGAACAGGGTGCTGGTGTGAATAGATAGCAAGGTGCGCATGCGCAGCATCCAGTGTTGGAATGGGGTTCCTTGAACCCACCAGGGGAAATTATTCTTGAAGCCCAACCCTTATATCATCAATAAAGTCTAATAGGTTTTGAATAAAGAAATAGACAATAGACCCTAGTGCAAAGGCAGCCAATTGTGTTTTTTTTTTTTTGGGGGGGGGGGGGTGCTCATTATGGCCTCAGAACCTGGGCTCACCGGAGGATCCTCTGGTACCCTGGTAGGCCATTCCTACCCTGGGATTATTTTCGGAAGCCCCATAGCAATGTATGGAGAAAGCCGTGTATGCGCAGAGTGCTGAGATAGCAGCAGGTCCTTGGGGCTTCAAAAGATGTGGAAAGCAACGACAAGGAGAGGCGAGCGCTCCTGGTGTCCTACCCCCCAGTGTGTGTGTGCGCCAGTAGGGGGCGCCTCTGAGGTGGTCCTCCTAGGCCCCTGGGTGAATATAGGCTCTTGTCCTCATCCGTATGTCCGTTCTGCAGCACAGCAGAAAAATTAAACAGGACATGTCCTATTCTTGTCCGTTTTGCGGACGAGAATAGGCATTTTTAACATAGGGTGTGATACCCAGAAGGGGACAATGCAGGACGCACATGCACCGTCGATATCCGCGTCTTGAATTTGCGGACTGCAAAACTCCTATGGTCTTTGTGTATGAGGCCTTAGGCTAAGGATATACGCTGACTTCAGTTGCTTGACAGCAAATGACATGCTACGTATAAGCAACTTGCTGTTGCACGGCGTGACTAGGCTGCAAAACGCAGCCATTTGACACAAAATCACAACGTCGAATTACCGCGTCAAACCCCATGACAGTGCGCGCTGCCGTGACCGACAGTCGTCAGAAACTCAACCCTGCTGGTTTCCTGCATGACTACTGTAAATTGCGACCAACCAGATGAAGATCACATGTCACAACCAGATTTTTGGCGCGGCGAACCCTTAACCGTGACGCGATGGGCCCCAAATCCGGCAGATTTTCGGTCACATGTTGCAGTCACAGCCACCTGATGGTGACTGTCCTCTCACAGCCAAATGGCAAATGCGTTGGGTCACGTGACTCGTCCGAACCAATTATTTTCTTTAAAGGTAGTCCCAAAATATGATGATTTCTTAAAAAAATCTTTTCTAACAGCTCCCCCTCCTCCCCAGGCTGACGTAACCAGCCGGGCATAAGTGGGTTAATCGCTATGCACTCTCGTGACCTCCCCGCACGGTCACACCCCCATCCTTCCGAGATCAGCTGACTTCACGGAGTGGGCGTGACGAAAAAAAAAAAAAAAGGTGAGAGCTGGGGGCTCGACTTTCGCTCGTTCTGATTGGTGGATTCTACTGACGTCAGCAGAAGGCTCGGAGAACCACACCCACCTGGTGACGCAGGCGCAGCCGGAGCGTTTTGTTTGCGTAGAAGGGGGAGAAAAAAAAAAAAAAGAAGAGTCCGAGAAAGACCGGTGAGGAGAGCAGAGCGTGAGAACTACGTACCGGCGACGTACTGCGTCAGCAGCGGCCTAGCTCCGCCACAGGGCAGTCACTTACCGGCCGCCGCTTCCTTGGGCTTTTGTTCCCTGAGTGGATTATAACAGTCTCCAGCCGTCAAGTCCAGGCCTCAGTGACCGGCCGCACCACCACCAACCCCACCGTCTGACGCAGCTCCGGAAACCTCCTTGCCCCGGCTGGCATGGAGGGAACAGTAGGCACCGACAAGAAGCGGTGAGTGCACCCGGTGTCCTACCCCCTGTGGAGGGGCGCCCTGTACCCCCCAGTGTGTGCGCGCCGCTAGGAGGCGCCCTGAGGCTCCTGGGTAAATCTAGGCCCTGCTGTGAATTGCTCTGTTGTTCCCTTTAGTGAGACCTGTGCCTGGGAAAGACGAGTGACAACCAGAAGGGGCTGCATGATTCATGTGACACCCTGGTTGTCACCCTGCTGTCCTGCAGGGGCATTCATTCAGGAGTCTGGGAAAGCTTGGTTGATGGTATTTACGTTTGCACTAAAGGTTGCACCTAGTTCTTGACTTGATGGGTAAGGGCAGGGGGATTCAGGTTTTGATTACCTGTCAATGGCAGAAATGGGAAACATTGATTTTAGTGCAGTGATTCCGGCGACCCCTTTATTAATATTCTGAAATGAGGCGCTCTGATTGGTTACCTGTCATTGGCAATAATCGGAAACCTTGATTTCAGTGGGGTGATTCTGGGGACCCCTTTATTAATATCCTGAAAATAAGGGGTTCTGATTGGTTCCCTGTCAGTGGCAGAAATGAGAACCCTATTCATTTTAGTCGGGGTGATTCTGGGGACCCCTTTATTAATATCCTGAAATGAGGGGTTCTGATTGGTTTCCTGTCAATGGCAGAAGTGGGGACACCTATTAATTTTAGTCGGGGGTGGGGTTGATACTAGGGACCCCTTTATTATTATTTGGAAACCAGGGTTTCTGATTGGTTCCTTGTCAATGACTCTTATGGGGGGGGGGGGGGATTCTGGGGACCCCTTTAATAATATACTGAAGTGAGGGGTTCTGATTGGTTTTGTGTCAATGACAGAAATGGGAACCCTATTGATTTTAGTGGTTTGATGGTTGAACTTGTGCAAGTCAAAGTCAAAGGGTGGGGGGTGTCTATGACCAAGGGCCCTGCTTATGGTCGGTCAAGGGCCACTGCATGTTGTTGTATGGCTCGGTATTTTCCCCAGGAGCTATATTCCTTGGGGGGCCAAGACAAGATGTTAAAGCCAGAGCCCCCCTTTATGACGCACTCTGACTTACTTTTCTTAGGTGTTTTCACTTGGTTGCTAAACTGTTTTTTAGATTTTCCCCTCCTTACCTCTTAGGGGTAATTCTTAGGTTGCACCCCTCCCCCACACCTAATATTTCCAGACCCCGGCATACCAGGTGGGGTCAGAGGGGGGGGTTGTGAGTTTAACCTTCTGGTTTCCTGTACTTTGCCTCATTATTGTATTAATCTTTTCATGGATGGAAATTTTGTGAACCCCTGAAATCTGTTGTATGCCCCACATTCTAGGGAGAGGTATTGGGTACATAGGACGGTGTCACTTCTGCCTGTTTATATAGCTGTGACACATGCCGCGGCGCGGTACACTGGTTGTCGTCCGCCGCTGTCGTCCGTTCTGCATAATCTTTCCCAATCTTTTAGGCACACGCTGGGGGCAGATTCTTAGGAAACCAACCCACCCATCAGGAAGTTCCGAGGTGGAGGAGGCCTTGAACCTGGCACCCCGGGAATCTCATTGAAAGCATGTACAATGCAGCAGAGGGGTCTAGTGAAGTAGTTGCTGTTCAGATGCATGCTGGGAGTTGTAGACCCCTGGCGATCTGCTACTTGTGGCATGCAGGGACTTGAACATGCATGGTCAGGACTTGCTGGAGAGAAGCACTTTGCAGACCCCCCCCATCCCTCCCAGTAATACGTTTATTTTACTTTGCGGTGCAGTCTCTGACGTGAGCGATCATTTCCTAATAGTTTTTTGGAAACCCCTTTGTCCAGGAAATGTCTGGTACTTCTCCTTTATGCAGAACTGTATTCATATCTCAGCGTTGACCTTGGTGCCTGTTACTCGCTGCAGCGTCTGCGAAGGCCTTGGCCTACTTGTTTTCTGCTCCTCCTGAACATTGTGTTTCCTATAAAGCTAATCATTACCTGGAGCAGAAAGCTGGTGTGAATATACGACATATAGCCGCGGGCTGTGTGCCCAGATATAAGGTGATATGTGGTGGTATGGGGTATCGCCCTGCACGAAGAAGGGTGCACAAGTTCATTACCGGCTGACTACTAATGCATGGCTCGGTCTTAAAGGGCATGTCCTGTCCACAGGATAGATGATAAGTGTCTGGTCGGGGGGCGATCATGAGAACGGGGTCCCAGTGTTTGAATGGCACGGTGGCACACATGCATGCTGTAGCTCTATTTGGCTCTGTGGGTACCAGGGAGCTGAATGGAGCAGTGGGCATGTGTTCTCGTGATCGATGAGGGCCCTAGTGGTCAGACCCCCGACGATCAGACGCTTGTCCCCTCCCCTATGGCTCTTATAGAAATCTCTGGGGCACAAGCTCTGCGTGCCTCTGAATTCACATAGAATATGTAGGAATAAACCAGCACATGCACTATATGGAGGTAAAACTGAGTACCTACCGGTGTGCGGTTCTAGAATTGAGCATGATGGCTCGGGGCGTGTTAAGGGTTCCTGCACACGTTCCGGCTTCCGCACCGTTTTTTATGGATTTATGCATTACAGAAGTGTGTGTGAGAGTAGACAAATCTCATGTACAATTGGCTTTTTTTTTTTTTTCCCGTGAAGAAGTTGGCCTGCCGTGTGGTTTTAGAAATATTAGGTGTGTGGAGATTTCACCCTTTTTAATGCAAGGCAAAACCGCACAAAAACTGCAACAAAAAAAAACGCAGGTAGCGCGCGCAATTCTTGGCTCAGATTTGGCGTGGAAACACACAGAAATGTGCACAGAAGTCTTGGTAGATTTTCACTTCGTAAGGGCTCATGCACGCGCATATGGCGGGTCCACAATAAACGGGCACCGGCCGTGTGCGCCCCACATCATGCATCGCTGACCCATTCACTTGAATGGGTCTGCAATCCCGGAGATGCGGTGCGGACGGATCACTGACCCGTTCAAGTTGAATGGGTCTCAATCCGTCCCGCCCGCCGCAACGGCCGTGTTGGTGAGCCCTAAATCTGCGTCCGTGTGCAGGTATCCAAAAACTGTGCAGATATCGTGACTTGGTTGCAATAGTTTTCTGTAGAAACACTTACTAAAGACAATTGCTTGGTTTTATCAGTTCTGCTTTCATTGTGTTTCTGGTATTCCTATGATTAAGGCCTCATTTAGACGAGCGTATATTTGCGGGTCAGCATTATTGCGGACCCGCAAATATACGGGGACCACCCAGCGTGTGTTCCGCACCGCTCGGAACACACGCCGTGCGGCCCCATTGAAAATGCCTATACTTGTCCGTGCGTACGGACAAGTATAGGACATGTCCTATCTTTTTATGCGGAGCCGCGGCACGGAGCTGTCTCCGTGCCGCGGCTGTGCGCTCCCATAGAAGTGAATGGGTCTGCATGTATTCCGCAATTTTGCGGAATACACACGGCCCCATTCATACGGTCGTGTGAATGGGGCCTAAGGCCTCGTCCACATTTCTGTGTCAGTGACACATCCGTGAAAAAAAGCGTACGTGTTTCATCCATGAAGCTGTCCGTAAAGTATCCGTGGTTGGTCCGTTTTTAGCATTTAGCTGACGGTGCTCAGCTGAAAATTAATTTCCAAAGAATCTCCTATTAGTCATCAGTGAAAAATGGACGCAACACGGATGTATGTCAGTGATTTTCATGGACCCATAGACTTCAATGGGCGTGCTTGGTCCGCATCACGGATTAAAGTAGTGCATGTCCCCGTGATTTTTTTTTTTTTTTTTACTGACCCACGGTCAGTAAACGAATACTGAAATGTGAACAGATACATTTAAATCAATGGATACGTGTGCTGTCCGTGGAAAACGGAAATGTGGACGTGGCCTAAATGTCAACTTTTGCACAACTGTGAGGTGCAGAGCGTAACCCAGGATCCTGCATGTGGCTGCACTGCTCGGGTCCAACGTTTGATTTCAGATTTTGCATGTTGTGGTCAAATTGCTGCAAAATGACCTGGTTTTGCTACTGTGATGTTACTGCGACTCGTAAACACATCCTAAGGGCTCGTGCACACAAACGTATTTTCTTTCCACGTCCATTCAGTTTTTTTTTGCGGACCGTATATGGAACCATTCATTTCAATGGGTCCACAAAAAAAAACGGGAGTTACTCCGTGTGCATTCCCTTTCCTTATGTCCGTATTTTCGTTCTGCAAATATATAGAACACGTACTATTATTGTCGGCGTTACGGACAAGGATAGGGCTGCTCTATTAGGGGCCAGCTGTTCCGTTCTGCAAAATACGGAATGCACACGGACGTCATCTGTATTATTTGAGGATCCGTTTTTTGGCTTTCCACAAAATACATAGTCGTGTGCATGAGGCCTGAGAAAGGAGCTGTGTAGGGGAGCCTGTCATTTTGTGTCCTTCTCTTGCTGATTTATATTGGAACGTGTTGAGGATTGTGTATAGCTAAGGGGCTTTTCTGGCCAGACGTCCATGAGACGTAAGGACCATCGCCTCCTGCTATCAGTGACACCAGGTTCTTGGCTCCTGGTCCTCAGTATACCATATAACCTTCCTATACAGCGGTGGTCTCCAGCCTCTGGTTCTCCAGCCGTTGCAAGACTACTGTTTCTCCGACTGTGGAGCATGCTGGGAGTGGTAGTTTTGCAGCCGTACCAGGTTTGCTTGGTCCCTTGGACTGCTTGGTAGTCTTTCCACCAGTTGGCAGACAGTGCAGGTTAACTGTTTAACCCTTGCTGCTTTCCTTTTACCGCCTCATTCTCATTAGTGAGGTGAATGGTTAATCAGGAAGCCGGATGCGGGAGGCTGCAGACTTCTGACATTGCCATACCAGGGTTGTTTTGCTTTCCAAGAGGCCCCCGGTCTTTAGGGGATAGTAAGACGCTCTGCGTAATGCAGGAAAACCAAGCAACCGGTGACTAGAGCGGCTGCGCTGTGAGGAGATCAGGGGCCGTGTCCATGATGATTCCCTGTAGCTGGATTCTCCTTTGCACCATAAATTGCCGTACCTGTCCGATTTGTGACGTGTCCATTTTAGGGCGAATTCACACACGGCAGATTAAGTGCAGCAAGCACATGGACAGTCACAGAAACTTCTGTGCCAAATTTACCGTGTGTGACTATTCCCTCGGGAAAAACGTGCACTCCTCATAAAGCAGCATTTCTGGAGCATCTTTTCTTAGGACTTTGAGTTGTTGTTCCTCTGTTATCCCTCCTAAAAATGTAGGAATAAATTGATAGTTGAGCCTTATTAGTTTGAGTGTGTCAGGTCACAATCTGACAGTGTCCAGTCGGTGCTGACAAGTGACGCTTCCGTACTGTGCGGGGACACCACCTAATGTATTCATATATTTCCAGTAGGAATAACAGAGAAACTGAGCAAGATGCTAACTGCCACTTTATTTATCTCTACGAGAGATGCACAGCACTATACTCAGCTGTCTCTGGATCTCTCATAGAGATGGGGCGGCGGGGCGCATGCTCAGTGCCGCACCGTTTCGGGTGATTATTTTAATCTCCCATGATTGAAGTGTCCTGGGTGGGGTCCCAAGTCGGCACGGTCTGAAAATGAATTGAGTGTTAGAGGGCGATGCCCACTTATCCCCTGTCCCTTGGGGTGACCCAGTGGTGTATATACATGACCACCACTTGTGGAGTAAGTGAATGGAGCGGTGGTCACACATCTCATATCAGACCCTGGGTCCCCTGTTTTTGTCATCGCCGAGGGTCCCAGCCCCCAGCGTTTAGACACGTTCCCGATATTAAGCAGAGGTGCCATTCTGGGCAGCCGGATGGCGATTCCTGGTGGAGCGGTAACGGTAGCCTCATTGGTGACTTTCCCACAGCCTTGCCAGCAACTTCAGGTGCCACATGACGCACGCCGTACAGGCTCCCTAATTGGCGGCTTTGTGATATTCGTTTGGTTGGTTTTCTCGCGTCCTGTCCGGTGCAGGAAAGTTCTATTAAACTGAATTTTTCCAGTCTCAAATGGCAGAAGCTTTCCACGTATCCGCAAAGCCTCCTGATGCAAATACATGGCTGTCCGCCATCACCCACTCATAGCGACTTGTGTATCTGCGGGGAACGTTACTGCCTAATTTAGGGTTTGTTCTTGGGAAAAGGAAGCCATGCTTTAAAGGGAACCTCTGACGAGCACATGCTAATCGGCCGTAAAATGTCCCACTAAAGCGCCAATTTGGGGCTAATAAACATGTGGCGACCCTAGGAAGCTTCCCTCCGGCAGCATCTCTTCATCATCAACCACTGGGACGGGATCGGCAACCTCCGGCACTCCAGCTGTCCTGAAACTACGACTCCCAGAATCCTCTGCTCACTTCTACGGGAGTTAGAAGAACTGCTGAGCAAGTGTGCATGCTGGGAGTTGTAGTTTCTCTGCATCTGGCGTGCCTGATCCCTGTTCTAAGAGAAAATGTCTTCACGATATGGCGTCTGGTGGAACGTGACGTTTTTTATGATATCATGAGAAGTGAGTGGCGTATGGTACAGTGTTGGTCCCTTTTGCTGTATGGATTGTGTGCACACCCTCACTACAGACGGCTATTGGCAGCACTCTCATTCAACGCATAGCCATCGCTCCCGATTCCCCCCCCCCATACACATGCATGTTTGGCTCAGCTGAGCATGCATGTGTTCAGAGAGGGGAGAAAGCTGCTGCCAGGTACCTCTGACAGTGGCTTATCTGTTTGAGAAAAAAATTGGTTAGACATGTTGAAATCCATCTGCCCGATCCATACACATTAGATGGTCCGCTCACATTAATATAATTTATATGGGCAACTTGGGTTGTCCAATCCTATAAAAGGACCCCCCACTGAACATACTTACTTGGGTCCCCGCTCCCTGCCATTGGCATGTTTTCATCCGTGTGCGGGGAGAAGCGGCGGCGTGGGGACCAGGAGCGGCGCCCCTTTAAAGTGGTTTTGTGGGGGTAAAAATCTTCACAACTCGCGTTCCAATACTTACTGGTTCCCTGCTGGTCTGTGTTTCCGTCTCGACACCCAGGAAATGCCGGCTTACCCAAGGATTGCCGTGATTTTCTAACCCTGGACAAACCCCTTCATGGCTGGAGCTGCGTGGCGACATTTTGAATTGCACCTATAGACTTATAATTGGGTGCTACAAAAATATAATCTGGATTTGTCACAGGGTATATATAAATCGGGAGTGCTGCCCCGCGGATAAGTTGTCTTAGGGCTCATGCGCACAAATGTATTTTTTTTTTTTTTTTCCGTGTCCGTTCCATTTTTTTTTGCAATTTTTTTTTAATGGGTCTGCAAAAAAAAACAAAAAAAAAACGGAAGTTACTCCGTGTGCATTCAGTTTATGTATTTCCGTTCCACAAAAAAATAGATGTCGTCCTATTATGGTCTGCGTTACGGAGAAGGATAGGACTGTTCTATTGGGCCAGCAGTTCCGTTCCACAATATACGGAATGCACACGGACGTCATCCGCTTTTTTTTTTGCAGGTTCGTATTTTTGCGGACCGCAAAATTCATATGGTCGTGTGCATGAGCCCTTAATGGGATAATAGGAAGCTTCTCGGGGAAAATGAAAGTGGTGAAGCCCTTTAACTGCATTGGTGAGGGGGCAGAGTTTATACTCTGGTTTTATAATTGGAGCCGGTCCGGCGGAGGCCTGGGCAGGAATAAGCCGACCGTCTCATTGTAGTCCCCTCGTCTCGGCTCCCGTGTACTTTGTATTTTGCCTCTTAACCTACATTTGTAGCTGAGACTAATGTACAGCAGATGAGAGGTCATAAAGAGAGAGCAGCCCCTTCCCACGTGAACAGCTCCTCCGCTCTACACGCCACTGCTAGGATATCGGGGGAAGGCGCGGATTGTTTGGGACTTTCACTTTTCCTATATACACTGAGGCCGATGTAAGTACCCGCCAAGTCCGTCATGTCCCGTGTCCTTTATGCTGATTCACTGCTCGATCTCATTTACAGATTAAAGGATAAAAGCCCTGGAAAACCTCGCTGTCTCACCCCAGGCGAGATCACTTCAGTTCATTCCCGGGGACAGAAGGAAAGTGAACTTGCTTCCTGGGACTGTATGACCTGTGCAGAATTAGGAAACGGCGCCACCCTTGTGCATGGGCAGCATCTGGGATTGCAGCATTAAAGATGACCTTTCACCACTCCTGACATGCCTGTTTTAATAGCTTCATACATTCCCCATGTAATAACAAGTCTGGAACGTCTATTCTTATGGCTCTATGTTGTGCCGTTCCTATATTATTCCTGCTAGAAGTTATGCATAAACTGCTAGCGGTCTGCAGTAAGGGTACAGAAGGGTGGTGACCAGTTGGGGGGGTGTACCTGCACAGTCTGAAAATGGCAGCACTGATTGGATAGAGTGAGTCTGTGCAGCTACACCCCCCCAAACTGGTTACCTCCCCTCTGTACCCTTACTGCAGACTGCTAGCAATTCATTCATAACTTCTAGTGCAAATAATAAAGGAATGGCACAACATACAGACATAAGAATAGATGTTCCAGAATTGTTAGTATGTGGGGAATGAATGAAGCTAATAAAACAGGCATGTCAGGAGTAGTGAAAGGTCCTCTTTAAGCTGAGTTGGAATACCTTATGCAGCCATTTAGAAGAGTGGCGCTGTTCCGGAGAATAACAAGCAGCCCCCCCCCCCTTTTTTTGTCTATGGTCTTTAAAAGGGTTGTCCAGGATTTGAAAAACATGGGTGTCCCCCACCCCCCAATCCCCTTGCCGAAAAAAAAAAAATAGTGCCACACCTGTCTACAGGTTGGGTTTGGTATTGCAGCTGTTTCTGGAAGAAGACGCCATGTTTTTCTGATCCCGCTTAAAGCCTTTAAGAATTGAGTTGGCAAAGCCCCCCAGAAACCTACTGTCACCTGCTGGTTTCATCAGGAACGGGCGTGGCATCTCGTAAGGGTAAGGTCACACGGGGCGCCCGCTGGCGTGGTTTACATATTGATTAATGATCGTGTGATTATGTGAGCGTATGATTTGTATGAGGGTGCACCGGCTCTCCCCAGACAGCTGATCTTAGAGGAAAGAAGATCGGGCATGCTGATTGTGGTCATGTCCAATCCTTTGATAAGCTGCCCCCAGGGGTTTCTGGCAGCGGCTCACTCCCTTCTCCCTGTTCAGAACACATGCTTCCTTGTCTGCTCAGGGGATGAACTGTTCGAACTGATCCAGCGCCTGCGCAGGAGTGGAATTGGCCATAGACTGGTAAGAAAGTAGTCCTATGTTTGAACCACCGACATTTTGATTCTAATGGCAGTGGGTTGGTTACATACATTTAACCAGCGTGGCACAGCACAGACTGCATCTCCATTTTCTTTTAAAGTGGTCAACCCCTTTAAATGTTGCTACCCTCATTGCGGTTGGAATTCTGTTGGTCGCTATACGAGCTCAATTTTCTCTGTGCCAGTTCCTGTAGTGTTCACGTCTTTACCGTGCTTTATAGGTGGATGCGTTATTTGCGTAGTCTCCAGTTTTACCGACCAAATGAAATCCAGGATTCTGCCCATTGTAAAATGTTATTGCGGTGGCTTCACATTAATGATTCACCTAAAACAGAAGGAAATCCTATCGCTGTCTTGGCCCAGGATGCACCGCCTGCAGCACCGGGTCTGTATGCGCCCACATGATACCATTCTGTGCCAATGTGCCGCCAGTGTGGGGCAGAGGGCACTCTTGCGGTGGGGCTGGGTGATTTCTATTTTAAAGGGTATCTACGTTTTAAGACTTGTGACATGTAGGGGTCCTACTCTAGTGTATTCTAGTGGATGTGAATATGTCGCTCCTAAAGGTCCCTGCCCCAGTAGTGCCTATAGCCCTGTTTCCATGTCATAAGCTCCTCAATACACTGGAGACGATACCATAGAAAACAAATGAATCCAGCTTTGCCGGAAACGTGACCACGACCGGAGGGAATCCGTGTAAACACAAGGAGATCACGTAGAGTGCGTCCATGTGACCCAGGGCGATGCGTACATTCCCCCATGAGATTTCTTTTTCCGATGCTTACCTGAGCGGCAGGGGTCAGCAACCTTCGGCACTCCAGCTGTTGTGAAACTACAATTCCCAGCATGCTCCATTCATTACTGATCAAAGCAAGTATGCATGCTGGGAGTTGTAGTTTCACAACAGCTGGAGCGCCTAAGGTTTGCCCACCCCTGGTTTGTAGCTGGGCCTTGTTTTTTTCCGGGATGGGAGCCGTTCTCCATCTGATTAGACCTGACGTCGCTCCGTGTGGACGGCTCCCATGAAGTCATTATGACTTATGGGTCACATGTCGGCTCTGTCATTTAATTACACCCATTCCTGTCATGCCAACTGTTCAGTGCGTGTAATTGCATCAGAGCATGTCCCTGGGCGATGCCATTATAAATGCATAGCGAGTGAAGACGAACATCGGAGAGATGAATACAGACACCTGAAGGGAGGGAATGTCATGTCCAACATGGCGTCTGATCTGTGGGCCAAGTGATATCATGGAGGAGCTGGTCAGATCATATATATTTAGTATATCATTAGTAAGATTCAGTCTTTTTATTTATTTGAATGGTAACTAAGGCTACTATCACACCTGCGGCAGCAGGGTCCGGCAGGTTGTTTAATGGAGGCAGGCTGGAGGTCCGGCCGCAGCACGGCAAACAAGGCGAGAGGCGGCCGGACAAAAAAACACAGCGTGCTGTCGTTTTTGTCCAGCCGCCTCTTGGCATGTTTGCCGTACTGCAGCTGCACCTCCAGCCTGCCCCCATTATAGTGGATGGGGCCGGAACGGACTTCCGGCGGCGCGGTGGGCTAGCGTGCATTCCCTCAGCGCCAAATGTGTTTTAAGAGACCAGGATGGACTGTCGACTCACTGAAGGATCAAATTGCAAGCCCTCATGGAAGTCTATGGAGAGGGGAGGGGGGAGGAATTAGGATAGGTACACACTTGCTGGACGCCATTGACTGTAATGGAATTTGGCAGGGTTCTGGCATGAGTGCCAGGTTTTGTTGCATGCAACGTTTTTTGGAACCGACCTTATCCTGAAAATTCATCTTAAACTGTAGGTGTCCTTTAAATCCCTCCTCGTTCTGGGCTGAGGAGTCCAGTGGGCGGTCCTGCCCAGTGATTGACAGCTATCTCCATGTACACTCATACAGGTAAACCTGTCGATTAGTGAGTCATTTCTCTGGACTGGTATAACCTGCTGGGTGTAGCAGATCAGGACGGGGCGATGTTACCGCTCTGCTGAGTTGGGCTGAGATTTGTTTTCTATTATTATTATTAAAATGTTGCAATTTTCTGTCAGTTTTCAGTTTATTCATACATTGTAACAAGGTGAACTTCACTGAACATTATGAAACAAATGCAGTTCTTTTACATGACTTCTAGCTGTGCTGCCGCTAAATGCTTCGCAAGACTTTACTTTTAGTGTTATATCCTCAGTATAGGTCATCAATACCAGATTGATGGGGAGCCAGCTCCCTCTGGATAGGTCATCAGCATCTGAACGGTGGGGGTCCTGTGCCGATCAGCTGATTGAGAAGACACCAGCGCTCTTGTGAGCGCTGCGGCCTTCTCCGTGCTCACCACGCGCAGGGACATTCATTGTATAGCGGCTGTGCTTAGTATTGCCCTCAACCTCATTCACTTGAATGGTGCTGAGCTGCTCCTAGGCCACGTGACCGATGAAAGGGGCGTCACTGGCCTAGGAAAAGCTGTGAGCGTCGCCGCCTTCTCAAGTAGCTGATCAGTGGGGGTCCCCGGTGTCGGACCCCCACCGATCAGATGCTGATGACCTATCCCATCCGTGTTAAAGTCTTGGAAAACCCCTTTAAGGTGAACTGCAATACCAGGTACAGCCACTACCAGATGTATGGCACTGTGTGTGGTAAACAACGAAGAGCTCATTGTCATGGAGGGTCCCTTCATTCAGGAGATGGATGGGGTACTAGAAGTCGGATTCCCACCGATCTGATATTGATAGCCCAGTGATGGCTAACCTCCGGCACTCCAGCTGTGGTGAAACTACGACTCCCAGCATGCTCCATTCATTTCTATGGAGTTCTGAGAATAGCCAAGCAAGTGTGTATCTCGGGAGTCGTAGTTTTAGCCTGTCCTATAGGTGGCCATAAGTTTGATCTCTCTCTTTTTCCCTGACATCTGTTGGGCTAGGTTCGTCACACTTCCCCCCCCACATACACACAACATAGCCTGCCTGTCCCATATACATGGGTACTCTAAGGATTGGCCGTCAATATCAAAGTCCCTGAAAACCTTTTTAATTATAGTCTAAGGAGAATTTCTTGGACTCAGAAGCCAGACTTTGATGTCCTATTTGTGACTCCTATCAGTCATACACGGCACAGCCGCTCGATGTGGCCCTTAACTGAGCGCACATACTTGTGTATTGTCCATTTATGTAGTGCTTGAAACCTTACACCCAGCCTGCCTCCAGTTTTACTGGTTTATCCTGATTTTTTTTTTCTTTCTTTTTTTTTTTTTTTACTTGTCTCTGCGTGGATCTGTGCAAATATGGAGGCATCAATACGCTCTCTAAATGCCTGTCACCTTGACTAATGTATTTTAGTGATTATTTACGTCCAAAACGAGACGCTCCAGCGGTGGAGGAACTGCAACTTCTAGCAAGCCATGACAGTCACATTGTATCTGACCGCTATAATTAAATCCCCCCCCCCAGAGGCTAAAGTGCAGCGATCACGCCAAAATGACAGTATAACGACAAATATTGCGGAATAGATGCGGCCCCATTCACCCCTATGGGAGCGCACAGCCGCACAGCTCCACATAAAAAGATAAAGCATGTCCTATACTTGTCCGCAACAGTGGACAAGTATAGGCATTTTGAATGGGGCAGTGGGGCAATGCTGACCCGCAATAATACAGCCGTCTGAATGGGCTCTAAAGGTGCTCATGTATATAGCACCACTTTAATGGGTTATTCCCATCTCAGACAATGGGGGCATATCACCTCTGGGACCCGCACCTCTATCGAGAACGGAGCAGGGATATGAACGGAGGGTGCACCGCACATGCGCAGCCGCCCTCCATTCATTTCTATGAGAGCAGCAGAGAGCTGCGCCTGGTGGTGGCTGGACCCAGGGAAAAACAGGGTCCTCCAGACGCAGCTCTTCCCGCTTCATTCTCGATATAGGTGCGGGTCCCAGCGGTATCCTAGCGATATACCCCCATTGTCTAAGATGGGAATACCCCTTTAAGGCCTCATGCACACGACCATATTTTGGATCCGCGTCCAATCCAAATTTTTTTTTTTTCTCGATTGCACACAGAGTCCCCATTCATTTCTGTGGGTCTGCAAAAAAAAAAGCACTGCATTCGTATGTCCGTCCCACAAATTATAGGACCTGTCCTATTCTTGTCCGTTTTGCAGACAAGAATAGCCGTCATAGGACTGAAGGTATTGTGGATTGCACACAGAAGGTATCCATATTTTTCAGACCGAAGAGCTGATACGGTCGTGTGCATGTGGCCTAAACTTGGCACTGGAGAGGTTTTCCAGAGCTGGATTCAGGATCTCACTTGTTGCACTTTAGTAGGTGCTGACTGATGAGGCTGCGGTGCTTTAATCAGTGCCGTGTCACTTTTATTCCTTTCCTGGCGCGGCGCCATGTGTTTGGTAGTGGCTGTGCCCGGTATTGCATCCATGTCCCTGTTCACGTGAGGTGCAAAACCTGGCAGAGCTGCTACAAAATGTACGGAGCTGTGCCAGGTAACCATGGAAGGGGCACGGCCGACATCAGAGCTGATCGGTGGAGGTGCCAAGAGTCCTCAAGCACCAGGGCAGGCTATCAAAGTCCATAAAACTTCTCTGCAAAAACTGCACGTGATACTTGTGTTTTTGCTGTAGCTTTTCCTGCAGAACTTTCCGCTGTAGTTTGTCATGTGTGTACATACCCTAAGGCTACCTGCACACATTGCGGATTACATGGAGAAAAACCACAGCGTAATACAGTGCCAGCAAAGTGTATGAGATTAAACCTCTTGTGTAAACTTTGCATTTCTTTTGAATTTTCCGTGTGGAAATTGACCTGATTTGTGCAATGTTTTTGTGTGGATTTCACCCTTTCTTATGCAACGACGAGACCTGCGGCAAATTTACACAGAAAACCACAAGTAACATAGAAACCTGCACCCGGATGCACGCAGTGAAAATTTTATGCAGAAAAACCTCAACATAGTACAGTACCAGCATAGTGCTTGAGATAAGACAAATCTCCTGTGAAGTCTGCTTTTTTTTTTTTTTATTTTACTTGGTTACGGCAATTGACCTGTTGTGCGGATGTTGGAATCTGCAGAGTGCCAATTGTGGTTTTTTTTTGTGCAGATTTGACCCTTTTTAATGGATCTGCATGAAATCTGCACTAAACACAGCACCAAAATCATTTATATTGTGCAGATTATATGCATTTTTTGTGTGGCTTTGGTGCAGATGTCTTGCAGGTTTTCTGCACTGTTGGCAGCTACTCTATAGGTCATATATCATAAGTACTGTATACACCCAGGGTTCTCCTCTGGAAGGGGTCCGGTAGTTTGGATTTTCTTTACATGCTGTTTATTGTGCTTCGCAAATGAATAACCTGAGTTTATATGTTCTCGATGATCCACAGGCTTTGGGCGTGAACTGGAGTCCTTGTGAATATGGAGTGTAAAGGTTACTGGGTCATACACTAACCTCTCACTTACGTGAGAGGCATATTCCGGCTCGGGGGCCCCTCCTCGGAGTAAGAGGCGCTACTGCGAGTCGGAAGCTTCTGCTGATCTTCATTTACAGTCCGGAGGAATACATTGAGTTATAAGCAGTCTTGTGGACTGCAGATGTCACCCGCACTTCCAGAAGTCATAGTGTAGCACTGCATTAATGCTGGCGGTACATGGCCACTTGTTGAAAATGTTGCCCTGGCAATCACACCTAATGATAGTGAATGTGGGTGCATGTAAATCCAAGAGGGTTGGGGGTCACCGTCAGGGCCCCCTTACAGGTTAGTAGTGCAGGATTGCATTTCATTTCTATGGGTCTGTTTACATGAGCGTTTTTTTTTTTCACGCATCAGCTCTGCGTTGCGTGAAAAACGCAGCATGTTCTATATTCTGCGTTTTTCACGCAGCCCTGGCTCCATAGAAGTAAATAGGGGTTCAGTGAAAAACGCATTGTATCTGGAAACAAGTACGGATGCAATGCGTTTTTCACTGATGGTTGCTAAGAGATGTTGTTTGTAAACCTTCAGTTTTTTTTTTTATCACGAGCGGGAAAAACCGAACAACTGAACGCAATCGCAGACAAAACTGACTGAACTTGATTGCAAAATGGTGCGAGTTTTCCTGAACGCATCCGGACCTAATCCGTCACGCTCGTGTGAAAGGGGCCTAAAGGGCCTCGATGTGGTTGCTGCATGCCCTCGATGTGGTTGCTGCATGCCCTCGATGTGGTTGCTGCATGCCCTCGATGTGGTTGCTGCATGCCCTCGATGTGGTTGCTGCATGCCCTCGATGTGGTTGCTGCATGCCCTCGATGTGGTTGCTGCATGCCCTCGATGTGGTTGCTGCATGCCCTCGATGTGGTTGCTGCATGCCCTCGATGTGGTTGCTGCATGCCCTCGATGTGGTTGCTGCATGCCCTCGATGTGGTTGCTGCATGCCCTCGATGTGGTTGCTGCATGCCCATGCCCTCGATGTGGTTGCTGCATGCCCTCGATGTGGTTGCTGCATGCCCTCGATGTGGTTGCTGCATGGTTGCGCATGCCCTCGATGTGGTTGCCGCATGCCCTCGATGTGGTTGCCGCATGCCCTCGATGTGGTTGCCGCATGCCCTCGATGTGGTTGCCGCATGCCCTCGATGTGGTTGCCGCATGCCCTCGATGTGGTTGCCGCATGCCCTCGATGTGGTTGCCGCATGCCCTCGATGTGGTTGCCGCATGCCCTCGATGTGGTTGCCGCATGCCCTCGATGTGGTTGCCGCATGCCCTCGATGTGGTTGCCGCATGCCCTCGATGTGGTTGCCGCATGCCCTCGATGTGGTTGCCGCATGCCCTATTCCCTACAGTTCACGATGTGTGCTTTACGTACTCTAATTATGGCTTCCAGGGTAAGAGGTTTCTAAAATCACTAGTATGATTACTTTCTATATACTGAACAACTTGTGGGCAATACCCACCCTAAGGATTAATGCTGTATACATTTTAGAGTATTCCAAAGCATCGAGCCTCCTCAAAGCGGGGAAGGCAGCAGCAGACGCAGTGTGGTCATGCGGTCAGCTTGTACAGTATGTTATGGACTGCAGTTACTCATTGATATATGGTTGCATAACCTGTAAACAGGTTTTAGATTAGAAGACTGCTTTATCAACCTTGCAAAGGCTTCGTACGAGGCATGTTCTGGCAGATTAGCAGAGCTAGCTGAGGTCTGACGTGGAGACGTTAAGCGAGGTTGTAATGTGTTTTTGGTGGTTATAATAGTAGGTGGACCACTTACTCAGTTTATAAAGTGCTGTCGAGTTGGTTTTGGCTCTGTAGGCTTCAGATTTTGTTGAACGTGATTCCTGCACGTTTTTGGTTTCTAAGAGTAGTTTTTTTCTTAAGTCCGTGATTATGGAGGCAGCCATCTTGTCTGAGTTGTTTGGTTCTTTACAAATTCATCTGGTTAACGGCTCATGTACACGGCCATAGCCATTTTTGTGGTCTGCAAAATAATGAACGTCTGGCCCATAGTAGAACTGTCTGTAATACGGACAAGACTGGGACGGATGCGGACAGCACACGGTTTACTGTCCGCATCTTTTGCAGCTTCATTGAAGTGAATAGGTCCACATGTGATCTCCAAAAAATGGGCATGTCCTTTAAAGGGGTTCTTTGGGCGTTACATATCTCGTGTGCTGCAGAACTGTGGAGAAATGAGGTCACTTTTGGCAATTTCAAGAAGTCCGTGGAGCTCTCACCAATACATTAAAATCTTGTTTTATTCTTTTATTCTAAAATTGGGCAGTTTGTGGATATTGCATCTACATCGGAGTGGACTCAAAAACAGAGAATTTTTTTTTAATCAACTTTGGACAAAGATCTCCGCACTGGCGCATCTACATAGCGCGGCTCACACACTGCCGAGGAAACCGCTGCAGGCAGTACGAGAAATACATCACAGGCTGTATGTGGCATTGTGCAGAACCTAACCTGGAGTCTCGGGGTCCAGAATGACTGAGGCTACAAACGCAGAGTGAAGGGACAGTGACTAGTACAATGTGCGGGGCCATTGTCAGCGCCTCGTTCACCAGCTATTGCAAAACTACAACTCCCAGCGTGCAGCGGATGCTACTTAAGACATACTGCAAGACCATGCACAACTGCCAGCTACTTCTTTCAGGGCAACTTGTCACTTAAAGGGGATTGCTAGGACTTAAATATTAATGACCTATCTGACTGCAGAGGGTCTGGCACCACAGTCAATCAGCTGTTTGAGGGGGAGTGCTGTGGTCTCTTCCTTGACTTGTGACATCAAGTCCATCCGGCACATGGTCATGCAGTCCCACCAACCTGACAGTTGGTAATGCATACAAATTACAAGATGCGTACGCATTAGCGTACAGATTAGAAGATGCGTACGCTACTACTGCTCGCTCATCTCTAGTCTCCAGCTTTTGCAGAACTACAACTCGGGGCATGTTGGGTGGTGTAGTTCACCACTGATTCTCAGACGGTGCTCGGCAGAACGTGTCCCTCCAGTACTCGTTGGATAATAGGCATGAACCCAATACTTTCCATTGTACTTTAGAGTCTCATTGTGTTTATCAGGCGTTTCACAATCCATTAGACCTGTGATATCCAGGAACAGAGGTCCTCCTGTTCTGCTCCCGTCCCTCCGTGTTTTTTTTTTTTTTTAGAAGTGCCTTCGAGTTCAGGTTCACTGGTGATTACAATCTCCCTGCCGGCTGTACAGCGCAGCTTATCTGATAGAAACCTTCTCCGTAATAGAACAAACATGTGGTTAACATTTTCAGAAAATTTATTCCGAACCACAGCTACCGTCGGTCACTTGAACTTTTGAAGAAGCAAGTATGGCGCTTGTATCCGGGGAGAATTTAGGCTGTTTCATTCGTGAAGTTGCCTTTGTGTCCGTTTTTTGCCCTCTGTGTGTCATTCATATATATTCAAGAGGAATGGCACAACGCAGAGCGTTAAGAAAACAAGTTCACAAACTTGAGAGGATAATGGAATTGAAGGGGTTCGGGTTGCCTGTAGAAGCTCTTAGCGGGGCAGGTACTGGAGAGGTTGCCCCCTCATGTATTAGCCAGAGCAGAGACTGGACGTGAAGAGTTTCTTCCTCTGGAGGAGCCGATGTGTCACACAGACCCTACTGATTTGAGTGGGAACTGTGTAATTCCTCATGTGCCCTGCGGGGGAGCTGCAGAGAAATTGCAATGTTGCTGGGTTCTCTTACAGATTACAGACGATCATTGGGGTTCCCAGCCACCGAAGTACCTGAGCTGATGAACTGAGTGTCAGGGGATCTTTCTAATAAATGGAGGGGGGGAGTCCAAAGTATACAACCCCTTTAAATGGCACAGTGGCCTATTTTACAGAAAAGTTCTGTTTACTCTCTAGACGGCGTCTGCTGCTATGTGCTGGTTGTATGATGGAATTTAATGGTCAGTTATCAGGACATGTGGCACGTTGCGACTCTTGGTAATTGGAGGATGATTTTGTCATTTCTGGAAGCGCTCAGGCTCTGTGCATCTGCTTTCCATACGTCCGACATTGTCTCCATTCTGTAACCAGTCAGGAGCGCTCTTTCCGTGCTCTACATCTCGGCCTCTTCGCCGAGCTTTAACTTGGGAGGAAATTCCAGAAAGCCGAGGGCTTCATGTCTAAACAACGCTACAAACTGGGGGAGGGGGAGTGTTTTTTTTTCCCAAGGCAAATGTCATCACAGCAGCTCTTTCCGGGTATATAATCTGGTTTTATAGGCGTACGTGTTTGTAATGGGTCACATTTTTGTAATTTTCTTTGCATTTTTTTTTTCAGTCTGAAATAGTAAGTATAGGTCCATGAGTTTTCTTGTATTGTTAAATATATTTGTGTGTATATATGTATATATATATATATATATATATATATATATATATATATATATATAATCGTGATCAGTACAGAAGAGTGGATAAAAGGGATATAAGCAGCTTAAAGGGGTTTCCAGGAGCCAAGTATCAGTATAGGTCATCTGTGTCGGATTGGTGGGGGTCTGACTCCCGCACCCCCGCCGATCAGCTGCTTTTGAAGAGGCTGCGATGCTCTGATGAGTGCTGCAGTCCCTTCCTAGGCCAGTGACATCATTTTCAGCTTCACGTGGCCGGGG
Organism: Rhinella marina; assembly: GCA_900303285.1. Lineage (NCBI taxonomy): Eukaryota > Metazoa > Chordata > Amphibia > Anura > Bufonidae > Rhinella > Rhinella marina. Next base: position 427,854 of record ONZH01012843.1, read on the forward strand.
CACAGCTCAGTCCCTTTGGGCCAGGGTCACAGTTGAATGATTAGCTGCGTATTTTGACGTTTTAAATTTTCATGCAGTGTTGTACTGTATTGGCAAATTGAATGAGAATTTCTGGATTTTCATCCACATTGTGCTTAAAAAAACGCAGCATAAAAGCTGCAGTATTGCCGGTTTGAAATCTGCAGCAAAATACGCCTGGGCTGCAATACCAGTCGCAGCCACTATACGATGTTCGGCGCTATAATTGATATGCTGATTGGTGCTGGTCCCGAGTGTCGGACCCCCACTGATCAGATGTTGATGACCTATGCTGAGATTAGGTCATCAATATTCTACCGTCAGTGACGTATCGCGTGAAAAATGTATAAACTCAGTTTTGCCGGAGTCTGCGTTGCCGTAATTGGCGCTTAATTTGTCAATTGTCGCACAATGTTTGATAAATTTGGTGCATTTTTGAGTCTTTGACACTTTTGTCTTGAGATGTTACTACACTTTCCATGCCACCTCTTTACTGGAGTAAGACTGCAGCAATTTTTTTTTTTTTTTTAATTTTTTTAAATAAAAGGTGCAATTGATAAATCTGGTAAATCCACTGTCCCACCCACTTTTTCAAAACTGGAATAATTAGTGTAAAAATGCAAAATGTCATAAAGTCTTTGTGTAAATAAGCCACAAATCCTTATTATTGCCAAAAGAAATGCTCTGCGCCAATTTCCTGGTCCTCCAGAAGACACTGCGTGTAATAAAAAGTGCCGTCATACTGTGTTGTAATAGTAGATATATACAGTCATGGCCAAAAGTTTTGAGAATGATACAAATATTAATTTTTACAAAGTCTACTGCTTCAGTTTTTATAATGGCAATTTGCATATACTCCAGAATGTTATAAAGAGTGATCAGCTTAACAGCAATTACTTGCAAAGTTAATATTTGCCTAGAAAATGAACTTTATCCCCCAAAACACATTTCAACATCATTGCAGCCCTGCCTTAAAAGGACCAGCTAACATCGTTTCAGTGATTGCTCCATTAACACAGGTGTGGGTGTTGATGAGGACAGGGCTGGAGATCAATCTGTCATGATTAAGTAAGAATGACACCACTGGACACTTTAAAAGGAGGCTGGTGCTTGGCATCATTGTTTCTCTTCTGTTAACCATGGTTATCTCTAAAGAAACACGTGCAGTCATCATTGCACTGCACAAAAATGGCCTAACAGGGAAGAGTATCGCAGCTAGAAAGATTGCACCTCAGTCAACAATCTATCGCATCATCAAGAACTTCAAGGAGAGAGGTTCCATTGTTGCCAAAAAGGCGCCAGGGCGCCCAAGAAAGACCAGCAAGCACCAGGACCGTCTCTTAAAAGTGTTTCAGCTGCGGGATCGGGCTACCAGCAGTGCAGAGCTTGCTCAGGAATGGCAGCAGGCAGGTGTGAGTGCATCTGCACGCACTGTGAGGCGGAGACTCTTGGAGCAAGTCCTGGTCTCAAGGAGGGCAGCAAAGAAGCCACTTCTCTCCAGAAAAAACATCAGGGACAGACTGATATTCTGCAAAAGGTACAGGGAGTGGACTGCTGAGGACTGGGGGAAAGTAATTGTATCTGATGAATCCCCTTTTCGATTGTTTGGGACATCTGGAAAACAGCTTATTCGGAGAAGACGAGGTGAGCGCTACCACCAGTCTTGTCTCATGCCAACTGTAAAGCATCCTGAAACCATTCATGTGTGGGGTTGCTTCTCAGCCAAGGGAATCGGCTCTCTCACAGTCTTGCCTAAAAACACAGCCATGAATAAAGAATGGTACCAGAATGTCCTCCGAGAGCAACTTCTCCCAACCGTCCAAGAGCAGTTTGGCGATCAACAATGCCTTTTCCAGCATGATGGAGCACCTTGCCATAAAGCAAAGGTGATAACTAAATGGCTCAGGGAAAAAAACTGAGATTTTGGGTCCATGGCCTGGAAACTCCCCAGATCTTAATCCCATTGAGAACTTGTGGTCAATCATCAAGAGACGGGTGGACAAACAAAAATCTACATATTCTGACAAAATGCAAGCATTGATTGTGCAAGAATGGACTGTTATCAGTCAGGATTTGGTCCAGAAGTTGATTGAGAGCATGCCAGGGAGAATTGCAGAGGTCCTGAAGAAGAAGGGTCAACACTGCAAATATTGACTTGCTGCATTAACTCATTCTAACTGTCAATATAAGCTTTTGTTACTCATAATATGATTGCAATTATATTTCTGTATGTGATAAAAACATCTGACAAACACACATAAAAACCAGAGGGCAGCAGATCATGTGAAAATATAAGATTTGTGTCATTCTCAAAACTTTTGGCCATGACTGTATATGTATCAGAATGGAAAATTCCACTTTCAGAAGGTACATGGCTGGAGGCATTTCTACGACAGCACATGATTACACGCTGAACATCTGAAATCTTCTTGCAGGATCAGTTCGGAGCGTCGGAAGGAGAAATCCAGAGATGCAGCGCGGTGTCGTCGAAGTAAAGAGTCCGAGGTCTTCTATGAACTCTCCCACCAGCTGCCGCTGCCTCACAATGTCAGCTCCCACCTCGACAAAGCCTCCATAATGCGCCTTACCATCAGCTATCTGCGCATAAGAAGGCTCCTCGATGCAAGTGAGTAACTGTAATGCTTCCTTTCTCAGGGGATTCGGGTATTTTTATGGAGCAGAGGCAGAAGGCACCATACAATGTTTAGCGCTTGTGCCAAAATACTGCAGCTCATCTCCCATTCAGGTGTATAGGAGCTGAGCTGTAGTACACCAGTGCCGGAAACTAGTTTTTCTCATAATAATCCCCTTTATAGATGATAATTTTAGCTGACCGCAATCTCAGCTAGAAGGGGCCTAGAAGCTTTTTAAACAGTTTTAATAAAATGTCACCCATGAAAACTACAGCTCGCCCAAGAGAAAATAAGCCCTTTCACAGCTATGTCCATGGAAAATAAAATAAAAAAAACATTCTGGCTTTCAGGGTGAGATCACCCAAAACAAGAGTTTTCATTGTGCAAAAACAGTAAAACATGAAAACTATATAAATTGGGGACAATACATTAAAATCCATGATTAAACAGTATTCGATGAGCTCCCTCTAGTGGTGGCTGTAGGCAGCCAGAATTTCTTTGCCAAAGTCATGGGGCTGCGTTAGAGAACAGCAAAGCTCCGTCTGCTCCAACCCTTATATTGCCCCCCAAAATGCCTGGGCACCTCATGCAGGTTATACTTAGCCCGCATCAGGGTATGTATAACCTGTATGAGGTTCCTGGGCATTTTGGGGGGCGTTATAGTGGTTGGATAACCCCTTTTAGGAATTAATCTGATCAGAATTTTGGACTTGTTTACATTGTCAGAATCAAAATTGTGGTCAGTGGTCGGCCTTCACTTTCATTGTACATCTGTGCCAGTCTCCTTGTGAAGCTAGAGGCACATCCTTGAGAGGAGATGGCTCGTTAACCAGCATCAGCTCTTGGACATTGTGGTCTGCGTAGCCTTCTTTATCTACGGCGTAATGCACCTCTCTCTGTCCCTGCCACTCCGCTTCCCACAGGCTCCGCATCATCGTGTTACATTCCACAGCCATGTGTAAGCTATGCCGTGCAGGGTCTGTGGAAAGCTGTGTGACGAGTCCTAGAGGCTGCGGAACGGTTCTCGCCCAGTGTCCGCGACCTGTGTATGACAGTAAATTGTGAAGTAGCTAAATAGGATATTGGGGGTGATACTCCGTCATGTGTGCTAATAGTGTTCTGTGTCCTCCAGATGATGCCGACAGTGAGTCTGAAGTGGAGAAGCAACTCAACTGCTTCTATCTGAAGGCCTTGGAAGGATTTGTCTTGGTTCTGACTGAAGAAGGAGACATGATTTACCTGTCTGAGAACGTCAACAAGTGCATGGGGCTTACACAGGTATGGATGGGTTTTGTAGATTTTTTTTATTTTTTTTTTGAGGGGTCTGGGTTAGAGATGAGCGAGCATGCTCGAGTGCCATTTTTGCGTATTTGGGTACGCATTTTAAAATTGGTACGCTAATACATACGCATATTTTAATCTGTACACTAATTAACAATTTGTACGTTATGCGTACGCATTTGTGTACAGATTAAAATATGCGTATGTATTAGCGTACCAATTTTAAAATGCATACGCAAAAATGGCACTCGAGCATGCTCGCTCATCTCTAGTCTGGGTACCTTTTTATCATCATCACTCTTAATGTGCATATGGCAAGTGTTATTAGGGGGTTATTCTCTCCTAGAAACAATGATGAATGGGGGGATTTTACCTCTATAGTCGGATGGAATACAGCACAATTTAAGGAATAAATAATAAACTTATAATAATAAATAATAAAACGTATAATAAATAAACTTATAATAATAAACTTACAACATATAATAAAGCTTCCATATCTATGGGCACTGTTGTGTAGCACAGCTTATGGTCATGTGTGCTATAAAGCAGAGAATGGTGCCCACCTTCCCGTGATGTAATACGAGCGCCATTCCAAACAAATGTAAAAATATTCTTGTTTTAATTCATATTTAATATTTTTTATTTTTATTACATTTTTCATTTTAATTTAATTCTATTCAGTTTATGTGTTGATGTTTTGTTTCCTTCTCTTTCTCCACAGTTTGAGCTCACTGGGCACAGTGTATTTGACTTCACCCACCCTTGTGACCATGAAGAGCTGAGGGAGATGCTGACATTTAGGAATGGTACGTACCAGTAAAAGTGTATCCTCCTCTACAGTTTCCACAACACATGCATCTGTGCACTGGCTCTGGAGGCTGCCCTCTGCTACACTTCTGCTGTACGGACAGTGACTATCCTGCATTGTAGGAAGTCTGTAGGACATAGGGTCTCCTTTGTGAGCAGGTCGTCTTATCTCACTTGTGTCCTGGTCGGGATGTATCACAGTAAGATAACGCCTTCCCATAAGATTATACTGCAAAGCTTCCAAATAAAACCTTAGCGTTCCAGCCTCCAGAATATCCGATAATTTTATTCATTACCAGCTGAGGGAAACAGGATTGTAAGCCTCAGAGAGGCCAGAAATTGGGAACAGAACACCCAATTCCTCGAGGCACATTCCTGTGATTGCCTTGTTGCGTCATACTCTGAAAAGTGGTGGATTATTGAAGAATGTGAACAGACACTGGTCATACACGCTACGTTTTCCTCTAGGCCAGGAGATCACTGCCCTATTCCACAGGATCCAGTGCCATTGGTTGGGGGAAACTGGTAACTGATGAGTTAGATTTTTAACCTGTCTGAGGGCCTCTAAACACATTTGGTCCAATATTTTTTTTTCTTTTGCTCACTATAAAAGCAAAATAGAATCTGCTTGCATCCCCCCCCCCCTCGCCATTAATACGTGCAGTTTTTCCCCAATAAAGAGAAGATGTCAGAAAGCCAAAAGCTTCAACAGAGACTCAATAAAACTCTACCACATTAAAAAGAACTCAGTTAGCAGTCCATTTCATGTTTCCCTTAGGCTAGCTCCACATATATCAGTTGTGTCCGGCCAGGTATTCTAGGCCGGGAGCCGAATACAACTGATGTGTGTACAGAACTTCAGTGCACAGATCCGGCGTCTGTACATGCATGCATCGTGTTTCTGTCCGGCACTGTTTGGCATCAGAAACTAATGCATCGGATGTATGTGCACAATACTATACAAAACTGAGGGATCAGTTCTGGCTCAGCTCTGGCGTTTTCTGCTTCACTCTGGAGGGGAACTGAGCCGGATAGCCGGACATGTGTGTTAGACCTTCAGCTTCTATCCTGAGATGGTGTTTTTACTGCAAAAACACACACCACAAGACTCGCCACTAAAGGTATAGACCCACTCTTATCCTATTGTTTTCCCCATTTAGGTCCATTCACACGTCCGTATGAATGGTTCCACATCCGTTCCGCATTTTTAGAGGCTGGACCAGCTGTGAATTGTTATTGTGTTAGTCGTCCCTAAGGGCTACTATGTTCTCCTAGGACTATTAACGTAAATTATTTTCTCCTTGTAGGACCAGCTAAAAAGGGGAAGGAACAAATCACCGAGCGGAGCTTCTTCCTGCGAATGAAGTGCACCCTCACCAGTCGAGGAAGAACGGTCAATATAAAGTCTGCCACATGGAAGGTGAGAAGAGGGTAACGCATAAATAAAAATGACTACATGTTTGGTATTAAAGGGAGTCTGTCACCTACGAAATCAGTTTTACAGTGAGCATACCGCCACGTAGGTTACAGGACCTGAAAAAGGACCGTATCTTTCTTGAGAAAATCTAGTTGTGTAATCCTCAGAAAGTTTATAAGGTTTTCAGTGCACCTTGGGCAGGGCCACTCCATATGGTGCACCGTCCCTTCACCATAACGCAGCCCCTGAGATTTTAGAGCCAGTAACAATGACACAGTGGAGGCTATGTGCACCAGATGGAGTTGCTACACCCATGGTGCACTGAAAACCTTATTTGCCTAAGTATAAAAGAAGCATTTCTGAGGGTTAAGGGACTGGATTTTCACAAGAAAGGTTTGGTTTTATTTCAGGGCACCTACCATGACAGTAAGTTCACTTTGAAACTGATTTTGGAGGCGACAAACTTCCTTTAAGACGTACCGAAAACCATTTTATTGACATCCGTGTCCATTTTAAGATCTAACATGTGCATTATGTCTTATATCAGGTCCTTCACTGCACAGGGCACATGCGGGTCTACGATTCCTGCAACAACCAGAACCATTGTGGATACAAAAAGCCCCCCATGACTTGCATGGTGCTGATCTGCGAGCCAATCCCCCACCCATCAAACATTGAATTTCCATTGGACAGCAAAACCTTTCTCAGCCGCCACAGCCTTGACATGAAGTTCTCTTACTGTGATGAAAGGTATGTACAAAAAGGATGCATTGCCTCAACAAATTAGATGTAGAAATAACAAAAGGGCAGACTGCAAGGACCATGTGGCTTTTTTTTTGTAGTTAGCCTTCTGTATTGTTAGATACGGTATGTATGTGTCTGTGCAGGAATCTGATTCCTAGAACAACACTGCCCTCTGTTGGCGGCAGTTAATTCCTGCAGCTGTAGTTAAAGAGGAAGTGTCATCACTCCTGTTGCGTCTGTTTTAGTAACTACTTTCATTCCCTATGTAATAACTAAAGATGAGCGAATCATCTTCCGATGGTACATCTGAAGTCGCTTCGCAAAAAATTTTGTTCTAATACTATATGGAGATCCTTCTCCGTACTGTATCAGAATGTATGGGCTCCGATGAGCTGAAGTTATTTAGTTGCGAAGTTGCGCAAGACTTCGTAGAATAACTTGGGTAACGAATTATTACAGTGAAAAATCTTGGAACCGAACCCGAGTTAGGTTTCAAGGTTTTTCACCGTAATAATTAACTACCGAAGTTATTCTACGAAGTCTTGCGCGACTTCGTAGAGCATCTATTCTTATGGCTCTATGATGTCGTTCCTTTATTATTCCTCTTCTAGGCTTCCATGGTGCATGCCGTCATAGAATTCCGCTATGGTCCGTGGTAACTGAATCCATTCCAGAAATTTTAGATAACCTGAACGCCGAACTTGCAAATTGCAAGTTCGCTTAACACTAATTGCTAGCAATTTGCCTTGAGAGTCCAGCTGGGTGTTACCAGTTGGGCTGTGTCCCTGCACAGTCTAACACTAGCAGCACTGATTGGATAGTTGCAGGGGCACACCCCTAACTAGTAACATCCAGTTGGACCTTTATTTCAAACTGTTGGCAATTCATTCATAAACGTCTAGTGGGAACAATAGAGGAATGGCACAAGATAATCATGAGAATATTACTCCAGAATTGTTATTGCATGGGGAACCCAAGTCATTATAAATCAGACATGCCCAAGCAGAACGTATGGATATTTTTAAAGAGGAAGCGAGACAAAGAAGGGAATAGGATAAAATATAAAGCATTTTATTGAGACTGGTTATTCTAGAATACAAAAACATGGGGGGTAATAACGATATATTTCATGTTTTACATGTAATAAAATGTAAATATGCATCAAAATCATAGGAAAATGATTATTTTCTTAAAACCAGGGTAACAGAACTGGTTGGATATGAGCCAGAAGAGCTTCTCGGACGGTCAGTCTATGAGTATTACCATGCGCTGGACTCTGACCACCTGACTAAGGCACATCACGACAGTAAGTCATTTTGGGCCACTAAATTTCATACTTTAATTTGATTTTTATTCTGAATTTTTATTTATTTTTATTCCGGCCCTGCACATTGTCAGAACAAGTGGCTAATCATAGTAAAAATCTAAGTTGTGATTTTTAGACCTGTGACGTGAGATTACAGAAGAGCTTATATACAGTAGTTACATGCACGATAGGATTTATCTGGAAGGTTCCTCCATCCATTATTACTGATGCTCTTCTCCTTCTGAATATCTTCACTGACATGCTCTTCTCTTCTTCACCCAGTGTTCACCAAGGGACAGGTGACTACAGGACAGTACAGAATGCTAGCCAAGCAAGGGGGCTACGTCTGGGTGGAAACGCAAGCCACCGTCATATACAACACAAAGAACTCCCAGCCACAGTGCATTGTGTGCGTCAACTACGTCTTGAGGTAAGTACCCATCAGGTCATGGTTATCTCATTGTTCACTTGGTCGGCTGAGCGTGTCTTTGAGATATTTCATGTTGTTCCAATAGGACTGTAGGTAACTGTACTGCATTAGTGCTCATTCACGCGACCGCAAATTGCGGAAGGAGTGCGGACCCATTCATTTCAATGGATGTGGGCAGCACACCATGTACTGTCCGCATCCGTAGTTCTGTTCCGCGGCCCTGCAAAAAATATAGAGCATGTCCTATTCTTGTCTGCAATTGCGGACAGGAATAGGCATTTTCTGTGACAGTGGCGGCCACGTGCGGTCCGCAAATTGCGGAATTCACACGGCTGGTATCCATGTTTTGCAGATCCGCAAAACACTACAGTTGTGTGAATGAAGCCTTAAAGGGGTTATCCAATTTCTCAAACGGCCCCTCACAGGTAATATACTTACCCCGCTCCCCGTGCTGCTCCTGGTCCCTGCACCGCCTCTGCTGCTTCTACCTGTACATGGATGAAAACATCCGGTGTCGGGGGGAGCAGCCAATGGCAGGCAGGGACTGGGATGAGCTTTCCTAGCATCGTGGGTGACGTTAGGGCGGCTCGTCCCCACCTGCCATTGGCTGCTTCCGCCCCCAGACACCAAATGTTTTCATCCGTGTACAGGTAGAAGCAGCAGAGGCGGTGCAGGGACCAGGAGCAGCACGGGGAAAATATATTACCTGTGAGACGCCAGGCACAAGGGGGGCTGTTTGAAAAATTGGAAAACCTCTTTAACCTGCCCAAATGCTTACCGGGCTGACTCTGCCTTCATTACATGCATCTTTATTTCCATGGGGATAGAGAAATTAGCCACTTGCCAAACTCTATATCATGTGGCAACAAAGGATCAGACATATTGAAATCCAGTAGTAGTCTCATTTTTTCCTATATCTGCCAGACACTATGTGTTGGGTTACATATTAGATATTGCCTGATCCTTCTGAAATGAGTATTTTGTCCCCTTGGCTGGTTTGGATCTTCTGTGCAGGGCCAGCTTACATGCAGACCGCTCATGTAATTGAAGCTTTAACTTCTGCAGCTTCAGCCGCTGTCAGTGCATTGTACAAGATGTCTTTTTCATGGTCTACATGATCTACTGCTTCTCTTATTTAGTGGCATCGTGGAGAAAGACCTGATATTGTCCGTTGGCCAGACAGAGTCTACCCTGGCGCCCGCCGAGTCTGCCGAAATGAAGATGCCTCCCATTTTCACTGACCTGGACAAAGAGGACGACATGTCTAGCAGTCTGTTTGATGAATTGAAGAAGGAGCCAGAGTCCCTGACCGTTCTTGCTCCAGATGCTGGCGATGAGATAATTGCTTTAGACTTCAGTTCCAGCGGTAGGTATTCCGTGTATTGTACCTTTTTTTTTTTTTTGGGGGGTCATGTCTTTATTAGGAGTCTGCTAAATCTGTGGTGGTGTTTTTTTTTCTCCATTAGATTCGGAACAGCCCTTTGATGAAGTTCCATTGTATAATGATGTAATGCTCCACCCAACCAGCAAGCCACCAGAGATCATGTTGGTGTCTCCCATCCCAGCCCCGGAGAAGCCGAAGCCTCTGCGCAGCAGTGCTGACCCTGCACTCAACAGAGAGGTGGTGATAAAGATTGAGTCAAGTCCTGAACAGCTGGAGCTGGCATTCACCATACCCCAACTCTCCAAGCCGTCCAGCCCATCGGACATCAGCAGCAGCCAGAGCTCCACGGAGGTACAGCCAAAACTGTAGGAACAGAGACTGTTATAGTTTAGATGGTTTGGGAGATTAGCCAAGAGCTGTTTACAGGGGAAGTAACAATATGTACAGGATCATGACCCCTGTGTATTTTACCTGACGCCGCCCCACCCTCATCTGTCTATTCTTGTGAACCCAGTGTAAACAAGAAGACTGGACAGATAGGAAAGGAATTAACTCTACTGCAAAATCAGACTACATAGAGGTTTTCTTTGTAGTCTGTAACCATGGAGATACATATGTCTGCATAGGAGCTGTGAAAACAAAACAGTAGGATATTATCAATTCCCTAAAAGGCTATGTACACATTCACGTGAATTCTTTTATGGTTGCATTTTACTCATTTGGGCTATAAATCATTTTTTCAATTGGTCTTTATAAAAAAAAATATTGAGCCATTCTGTCACAAAGGGTTTACTGTTTGTCTAGCTGTGTGAATTGTACTTTCACTTTGAGCCGGTCATCTAATAAACCTTTAAATTACTAAAAAGGCATAACACTTACTTAAAGGGAACCTGTCATCTCCGAAACACCCCCTGAACTAGAATAATCGTTGTATAGTGTAAGTGATGCTGAATCCGAATATGTAAGTTTCATCTTCATACTCACTTCCATTCTGACGCTGTGCTCCCACAAACCAGCAGTAAAATGCACTCAGTGGACTCCGGTGCTCACTCACATAATGGAGAGGACTCAAATAAGAGTCCTCTCTATGCATTTTACTGCAGGTTTGTGGGAGCACAGAGTCAGAATGGAAGTGAGTATGAAGATAAAACTTACATATTCGGATTCAGCATCACTTACATTATATACCGCTTACTCTAGTTCAGGGGGTGTTTTGGAGATGACAGGTTCCCTTTAAGTTACTTTTTATATGAGGAAGATAACAATTGAGCTGTAACGAGTGTTTAGGAGGTCATGGAGATATGGAGCTGCCTGACGGAACAGTGAAAGTTCAGATCCTGCTACTAGAGAAACTCAAGCCTGCATAGAGACAGGGGTTAAACATATTTTTTTTTTCAACAAAGATCAATTAAAAAAATTAATTTTTAGTTCAAAATGAGTACAATGCAAAAATAATAAAAAATTGCCCCAAAGTTGTACATAGCGTTTAAGGATTAGTCCCAGTATCGGACATGATGCACCTTTTTTTGCCAAAGTAATTTATAAAGGGAGGGGTTTTAACGTTTGTTTGAAATTTGTTATTTATAGTTTTTTTTTTTTTTTTTTTTTATAACTGAGCCCCTGTTAGAAATGTATGCATAATCCCTACATGGTATTGGTGTGATGTGATGCAAGAACTTGCTGCGCTCCCCACTTTACTGGTGGTATGGTGTGTTAAGCGATTAGCCAAGACCATTTTTTTTTTTTTTTTTTTAGATTTGGACAAATTAAAAATAGTTTATAACCTTTAACAGAAAGAAAAAAAATCTGGATTTTGTCAAAATTCATTTTTTTTCCCTTTCTCATAGCCCGGCACACCTGCAGAGTATTGCTTCGATGTAGAGGATGAAATTGCTAGGGAGTTTAAGATGGACTTGGTGGAGAAACTCTTTGCGATGGACACGGAATCGAAAACCGCATTCTCCACACAGGTTTGTACATATTACTTAGAGCGCTAGAATAACTCTGCTGGCAAACCACTAAGTATTCTGATTGCCTGTACTGTAGACACACACTTGATTATATAATGCTGAACGGATTTGGAAGCGGGTACTGTAGAGAGTCGGCATGACTGTAGATGTGATGATGTCAGGAAAAACAGTCCTTATGTTCTGATCTGTAAGTGTGAAGTGTGTCCATGTGTAGAAGCATCTATAGATCTGTTGTGCATGTGCAGAATATAGGTGTGTGAAGTGTGTCCATAGGTAGAAGCAAACTTGTATATCTCTTGTGCATTTGCAGTGTATATGTGTGTGCGAAATGAAGCTGGGCTAGCTACTTGGCTGCCTATACTGTATCTGTGACTTTTTGTCCTCTAACGTTCCAGTTTTGATATTGGCTGAAAACCCCTGGATTTGGTACAGTAATCTACCCAGTGTGTATTAATGCTGGTGGTTATTCCTCTAACGACGTTTCTCATCCTGTGTTTAAGGCTTCATTCACACATCCGTATTTGTGCACATCAGTTCCGGAAAGGATGTATCAGTATGTCATCCTTTTTTTGCGGACCCGCAAAAAACGGAAGGAGGAATCAATTTTTTTTTTTTTTTCTTCCCTACCCTCCTGGAACGGAATCCGCATGTCATCCGCATTTTTGCGGATCCATAGACTTTCATTGGGCTACAGACCGCAAAATCGGAGGAAAAGTAGGACAGGAGGATTTTTGTTTGCGGAACGGAGAAACGAATGTGGACAACATACGGTGCAATGTCCGCATTTTTTTGGGACCCATTGAAATGAATGGATCCGCAAAAAAACGTCCGAAATTGCGGAACGGACGCGGATGAAAAATCAGGACGTGTGAATGGGGCCTAAGAGTCCCATTGATGCTCATTGTACTTTGACCATGTTTTCCTTTTTCTACTCAGGAAACCGATTTGGATCTGGAAATGTTGGCTCCTTACATCCCAATGGATGATGACTTCCAGCTGAGGACCTTCGATCAGCTTTCCTCCTTGGAGACAGAGTCTGCGCACCCCCAGCCTTTAGTACACATAGCCAGTCTGTTTCAGCCAACCAGCACGCCCATCACCACCGATCTGAAACCAATCAGCACCGAGGCAATGAGCGACCCCAAGACCATCATTGTCCACTCGCCCTCCCAGGTGATGAAAGAGGGGCCGAGCGCCCCGGCCTCGCCGTACAGTGGTAACCGGAGTCGCACAAGTTCTCCTGTAAGGACGGACAAAACGTCAGAAAAAACAGACAGATCCCGCCCAGGAACTCCAAATATACAAAGTCCACTAAGCAAAAGGTAATTGCCTAGTCCGCAGCTCCCAAATTATAGTCTTTGAGTTAGAATGAACATGATGTATTTTTACGTATGAGGTAATGTGTGCTCATGCTCAGATATATCGAGAATGTGCTGGGCAGTAGTGTAGTGTTCTGCCGCAGCTACGATGAGTAATATTGTGGTGAGCCTGCTTGGTTTGGAAAGGGGTGGGAGATCAGAAGTAAGGCTCTGACATCATGTTAAGAGGCTTTGTTGGAGGTATAATTTGGAAGGATCTCTCTATTAATACCTGCATCAAAAGGCTGCCACGTATCCCACTGTGTAGGGATCAGTTCACTTGGGATATGTATGGGCTACTATTGTAACAAGGGGAAAAAATGTGCCTTTGTCTGGTGACGAGCCCTAGGATTACATTTGCCTTAGGGCTCGTGCACATGAACGTATTTTTCTGCCGTTCTTTTTACAGGAACGTATGCGGAGCTATTCACTTCAATTGGGCCACAAAAAAACAAAAAAAACCTCTGTGTGCATTTTGTTTCCACCAGAGAAATAGAACATGTCCTATTATTGCCGGCATTCTGGACAAGGATAGTACTTGTTCTATTAGGGGCCAGCTGTTCCGTTCTGCAAAATTCATCATGCACACGTACGTCATCTGTATTTTTTGCGGACTGAAAAATACATACGGTCATGTGCATGAGCCCTTATACACCAGGAGTCTTTTCTGATGTACATACCAAACTTAGGCTCTTGGTGTGATGTGAACAGAGCCTAACTGTCTGCAGAAGTAACTTAGGGCCTTTCGTTGAGTTCATCTAAAAATCACTGCTGACAAGAGTTTTCCAGGACATTTAAATATAAGGCAGATGGCAAGGGATGTACTAAAATAACAAGTCCTATCTCTGTAAATACTGCAAGCACAGTAGGGTTCCTAAATTATTGCCAGTACTATGCTTGGATATTAGGCTGCATTCACACACAACAGAAATGCCTGCAAATTCAGACAGAAAATACACAGCGAAATATATCCACATATAATGTGGATGCAATGCATAGGATGAAATACTTCCATCTGGACCTTGCTATGGATTTGTTGTAAAATTTGCAACACGATTGATATTTTGTGTGGACGTACCTTTTTTTTGATAAACATTTCTCCTGTTTTTTTTTTTTTTTTTGGTTCCCTGCAGACCTACGGTCCTGGACGAGGACATCAGTCCAAAGATGATAGCGTTACATAATGCCCAGAGAAAGCGTAAAATTGAAAGCGACGGCCCGTTGTTTCAAGCAGTGGGAATTGTAAGTTTTTATTTTCTTAAATTTGGCAATGAAAGCCTATTTATTATCATGAGCATGTATGACATAAAAAGTAGCAAAAATAGGCAAGTTGGTACAGTGAACTTATTTGCGTAGTTTTCTGTATTCCTTGCCGTAGGAGCTGACAAGTGTGTTGTTTTTTTTTTTTTTTTTTTAATTCAGGGGACTCTGCTTCAAACAAATGTTGACCCAGGGGCCGAGCACTCCTCTCTTGTGGAAACGTGTTAAAGGAGCTGACCAGGACCGGCCAAGTAGTGCCGAGCAGAGAACAATTCTCCTGTTGTCCACAGGTATGTTCAATGGTATTTCATCACACTGGTGACTTACTGCTGGGTACTGTGAAATGTCACGACTTCTGTAAAAAAAAAAAAAACATTAGTGATAATATTCTTTACAGAGATGAGCGAACGCGCTCGTAACGAGCACTGTAGCGCTCGGCTCCCCTGCGCTCGCATGGGCGCAGGCATCCGCAGGGGAGCCGAGCACTACAGTGCTCCTTACGAGCACGTTCGCTCATCTCTAATTATCACATAAATATGTAGCACTTACATTCAGTGTTATGTGTCATGCAGTATTGTTGGTATTTTCAGTTAAAGGGGTTCTCCGGGAATACTGAGGTTTTTTTCAGCAAGCTCCCCAGCCTGCCTCTCAAAACAGAAGATTCATACTTACCTGCTTCCCACCGCTCTGGTCTTCGCTTAGTCCATGGTCTGGTCCTCTGAATGTTGACACCCGGCACTGCATGGGTATGGTCATAGCTCTGCTGCAGCCAATGACTGACTTGCTACTTGTGACCATGTCTCCTCTGAAGCCAGACATTGGCTGCAGCGGCGCATGTGACCACGCGGCGCCGGATGTAAACACCCTGGGTATTGGAGCATTATAGGCAGCACAGAGGACTGGAGCAGATAAGTATTAATCCTCTGTTTTGATAGGCAAGCTGTAGGCACTTGAAGAACTCCTTTAATATAAATCTGTCACCACGATCTTGGACTATTATCTGAAGTAATGGATGAGTAACAGTGCAGATAGCTATATTTCCTATCCCCATTATTGCTTTGCTGTCAACGGTTTAAAGCTGCACTGAAATACATTGTTGGGACTGCTGCGCATGTGCACAGGAGTCCTCTCCATTATGTTAGCACAGCAGTCTGGACTATGTATTTCATTGCAGCTTTGAGTGCTGACAACGGGGGAAGGAAAAAATCTAAATTTATGTGCAGTACTACATATGCAATACTGCAGATAATAGCCCAGAACTGTGGTAACAGATTCCCTTTAAAGGGGTTGTCTCACTTCAACTAATAGCATTTTATTACAAGTGCATCTCAATAAATTAGAATATCATCGAAAAGTTTTTTTTTTTTTCAGTAATTCAGTTCAAAAAGTGAAACGCATATATTATATAGTCATTACAAACAAAGTGAACTTTTTCAAGTGTTTCTCTGTTAATGTTGATGATTATGGCTTACAGCCAAGGAAAACCCAAAAGTCATTATCTCAGAAAATTAGAATAATTAACCCAAAACACCTGCAAAGGCTTCCTAAGTCTTTAAAAAGGTCCCTTAATCTGGTTCAGTAGGCGACACAATCATGGGGAAGACTGCTGACTTGACAGATGTCCAGAAGGCTGTCATTAACACACTCCACAAGGAGGATAAGCCACGAAAGGTCATTGCTAAAGAAGCTGACTGTTCACAGAGTGCTGTATCAAAGCATAATAATGGAAAGTGGAGTGGAAGGAAAAAGGGTGGTAGAAAAAGGTGCACAAGCAACAGGGAGAACCACAGCCTTGACAGGATTGTTAAGAAAAGGCCTTTCCTAAATTTGGGGGAGATTCACAAGGAGTGGACTGAGTCAGTGCTTCAAGAGCCACCACACACAGACGTATCCAGGACATGGGCTACAAGTGTCGCATTTCATGTGTCAAGCCACTTATGACCAATAGACAACGCCAGAAGCGTCTTACCTCGGCCAAGGAGAAAAAGAACTGGATTGTTCTCAGTGGTCAAAGGTGTTGTTCTCAGATGAAAGTAAATTTTGCATTTCATTTGGAAATCAAGGTCCCAGAGTCTGGAGGAAAAGTGGCGAGGCCTCAATCCAAGCTGCTTGAGGTCTAGTGTGAAGTTTTCACAATCAGTGATGGTTTGGGGAGCCATGTCATCTGCTGGTGTAGGTCCACTGTGTTTTATCAAGACCAAAGTCAGTGTAGCCGTCTACCAGGAAATTTTAGAGCACTTCATGCTTCCCTCTGCCGACAAGCTTTTTGGAGATGGAATTTTTATTTTCCAGCAGGACTTGACGCCTGTCCACACTGCCAAAAGTACCAATACCTGGTGTAATAACCACAGTATTAATGTGCTTGATTGGCCAGCAAACTCGCCTGACCTTAACCCCATAGAGAATCTATGAGAGACACCAGAGCCAACAATGCAGACGAGCTGAAGACTCCAACTAAGTATTGAGGGCATATTTTTCATTTGGCCAACATTTCTGTGTCTAAAAAAAAAAATTACAGTTGGTCTAATATAATCTAGTTTGCTGAGATAATGACTTTTGGGTTTTCCTTGGCTGTAAGCCATAATCAACATTAACAGAAATAAACAATTGAAAAAGTTCATTCTGGTTGTAATGACTCTATATAATATATGGGTTTCCCCTTTTGAATTGAATTACTGAAAAAACAACTTTTTGATGATATTCTAATTTATTGAGATGCACTTGTATGTACAGAAAGTTAATACAAGGCACTTACTAATGTATTGTGATTGTCCATATTGCCTCCTTTGCTGGCTGGATTCATTTTTCAATCACATTATACACTGCTCGTTTCCACGATTACAGACCACCCTGCAATCCATCAGTGGTGGTCGTGCTTGCACACTATAGGAAAAAGCACTCGCCTGTTTGGTGGCTGGGACTGGGGGAGCTCACATAGGCTACTGATTTCTCGTACAGTGTGCAAACACGACCACCACTGATGGATTGCAGGGTGGTCGTAACCCTGGAAATGAGCGGTGTATAATGTGATAGAAAAATGAATCCAGCCAGCAAAGGATTGCAGTACATTAGTAAGTGCCTTGTATTAACTTTCTCTTCGTAATAAATTCTATTTGCTGAAGTGAGACAACCCCTTTATTGAGCTTCCCTCCAGTCCTTGAAAGGGATATTGCGGTTTCAGTAAATCAAGCTCATGCATTGTGCAATGAATGAGATTTTGAATGAAGTGAGGATTTGATAAGGGAAGTATACTGACATTTTTTTTTCAGTGTCTCATTATACATAATACTGAACCTGTAAGGGCATGTTCACATTTAGCCCCCCACATTCTTTAGTTAAATCTTCTTGCAAAAGGGAAATTGTCATGGTAGTTCACATTGTTGCAGATGTTTCTGCTATGGAGTTCAAGCTTGCATCTCAAGACTAAAACTGACCTGGCAGTGTATTCTGTGCAGAAACAGCAGAAGGTGACCCGCATGCAGATTAGCCCAAAGAAATGAGCCTAAATGTGTGCTAAATCCACATTATGTCAGACTGCAAATCCTCAATAGAAGTTTGAGGGTCATCCTTGGATTTCTACAGAAGATCCTGCAGCAGTTGTGTGAACATGCCCCTTATACCCTGTCAGTTCTCTATTATGCCTTGAAAACTGAGCCGCTGTTTGAGGAATGCTTTTTACCTATAAAAAAGGCTACATTTTATGTATATTTATGTTGAGGACAGTGTAGTAGATTATATTTTGATCTCCTTTATGTCCACATATTCTTTGAGAGGACAGGACTGTGTAGTCAAAGGTCTACTTTATTGGACTATATTTGGTCCATTAAAGGGCATCTGTCAGCAGTTTTGTACCTATGACACTGGCTGACATGTTACATGTGCACTTGGCAGCTGAAGACATCTGTGTTGGTCTCATGTTCATATGTGCCCGCATTGCTGAGAAATATGATGTTTTATTATATGCAAATGAGCCTCTAGGAGCAACAGGGGCGTTACCGTTACACCTAGAGGCTTTGCTTTCTATGAAAATGCCACACCATCTGCACTTTGCTTCACAGGGCCAGGTGATGATGTTTTCACTGTCTGGTCCTGTCAATCAAAGTGCAGAGGGCACGGCAATTGCAGAGAGAGCAGAGCCTCTAGGTGTAAGGGTAACACCCCCGTTGCTCCTAGAGGCTCATTTGCATATATTAAAACATCATATTTCTCAGCAATGCGGGCACATATGAACACGGGACCAACACAGATGCCCAGGACAGGGTCGGCCAGTGTCATAGGTATAAATCTGCTGATAGATGCCCTTTACAGTCGTGGATACCCCGAGGAATATGTTTTGATTTTTTTTTTTTTTTTTTAAATATATTCACACATACAATTGATGACAGCAACAGCGTGATGTGAACAGACCCTTAAACACACATTGCGTACTGGATTTTCTGTTTCGCAGATACTTGAATACTTACTTTTTTTTTTTCCTTTTCTCTAGACATGGCCAGTCGATTGCTTGGGCAGTCGCCAGATGGCACCAGACTTCCTCAGCTAACCAGTTACGACTGCGAAGTGAACGCCCCCATCCAAGGCAACAGGAACCTGCTACAGGGAGAGGAATTATTAAGAGCCCTTGATCAAGCAAACTGATCCTCGCTTCCTTCCACTTCTGGACACTTGTAAACCTCCACCACCCAAAGCAGTGTATTTATATTTTCTAGATCTGATATTAGAAGCCTGTCTACAATTACCGCATTACTTCAGTTTAGCGCCATCTTCTCCACCATTTTTTATTTTACAGAAGGAACCTCTTTCAGCTCCATTTATACAAATACATATACTACGTAACAATCTATATATTAACTCAGCGCGCACCTTCTGTTCTTATTTTTGATGCTGAAAGGAAGACAAAAAAATTCACAAAAACAAATCCAGACTCAGCGGCTTCCTTTTGTTTATTCCATTAAAAGTTCAGTTCAAGTTGCCCTGACCTCCCTCCTACGTTATCCTGCACAGAAAACAATGCTTTGCCAGCGGTGCATTGTAGTCACGATCGCACAATATATATTTTCTTAAGAAAACAAGAAATACAGCAAGTTCTTCATGCAATATATGTGATGCATTTTTAATGTTTAGTTTATTTTTTTTTTGTGTTGGATTCTTTATAGTTTCTATTGTCTAAAAAAAAAAAAAAAAAAAAATCACATCAAGGTCTGACCTTGTTACCATTGCTCCACCTGTTGTAACGTAAACTGCTCAGTGGAACCCAGTGGCCATGGCAGAAAATGAAAAAAAACAAAACATTTTTTGAAGGTGGGTATCTACCGGTAGAAATATCTAGTTGAAATAGAGGAAAAAAAAAAAGTTAAAAAAAATATATATACTCTTCCGTAAGAGAAGTTAATGTAGCAGATTGTATGACAGCTCTGAAGCTCGTTGTCGTAAGCCTTCGTGGCAGCGTTGTAACCATATTAAAAATGTACATGTTTACCGCCCACTCGTGGTGTAGAAATTCAAGCTCACTTTTAAAAAAAAAAATGATAAAGGTTAAAAAGAAAAAAAAAAAGTAGACAGCATCATGTTTGCTTGGTATTTTTGATTTTAAGCACTTTTACCAATCTTCTAATTTTGCCTATGAAGTTCAATTAGTAAAAACCTCTTTTTAGAATTTTTTTATTTTTATTTAGAGGTTGTCGTAGTTGTAACTCAGCATCTGCTCAGTGTGATTTACGTTGCAGACTGTGCAAAATGTTATTTTTTTTTTCCATCTATATATTTTTTTTGCTGTCTGTGGTTGGATCTAACACTAACTGTATTGTTTTATGACATCAATAAAATTATACGTGGACCAGGCCACACATGCGAGCAATCTGTCTTACGTCCATTGTGTCAATTAAAGGGCTCATGCCACTACGACCGTAATGTATTTTGTCGGTCTGCAAAAAAATACGGATCGTGTCCGTATTTTGCAGAACGGAACAGCTGGCCCCTAATAGAACAGTCCTATCCTTGTCCGTAATGTGGAGAATAATAGGACGTGTTCTATTCGTTTGCGGAACGGACATACGGAAACTGAATGTACACAGAGTACCTTCCTTTTTTGTTTTTTTTTTGCGGACCCATCGAAATGAAAGGTTTCCGCA
The DNA here is from genome assembly GCA_900303285.1 of Rhinella marina. Classification (NCBI taxonomy): domain Eukaryota; kingdom Metazoa; phylum Chordata; class Amphibia; order Anura; family Bufonidae; genus Rhinella; species Rhinella marina. The sequence goes on from ONZH01012843.1 coordinate 448,596, forward strand.
TAAAAAAAAAAAAACGGAACGGACACGGAAAGAAAATACGTTCGTGTGTATGAGCTCAAAAGATGTACGTTTAGATCTGTGAAGGGGAGTGGAAAGGAGAAACACAGACTCTGTGCGGATTTTCGTGTGAATTTCTCTGCGTTTCCGCACCAGATTCCGCATGTGTTACTTGTGGAATTTGTTGCGGTTTGCCCCTTTGCATTGAAAAGGGTAATCCGCACAAACAGTTGACATATGCTACTACTTCAAAATCCGCACAGCAGGTCGATTTCCGTACAGAAAAAAAAAAAGCAAAAGTGTACATGTGATCTGTCTAATCTTGTACTGTAATAGGCTCAAGCACATGGGTCATAGCTGTCCGGATCCGCAAAACACTGATACCGGCCGTCGTGCACATTTTGGTGGAACGGAACTCCAGGCCATTATAGAACAGTCCTATCCTTGTTAGTAATGCGGACAAGAATACAACATGTTCTATACTCTTACGGATGCCACGGGAACGGACATAAGGATGCGGACAGCACACGGTGTGCTGCCTTAATCTTTTGCAGCCCCCATTGAAGAGGTTGGGTCCGCATCTATCCAAAAAAAAAATGCAGATCAGATGCAGACAAAAACAACGTTTGTGTGCATGAGCCCTTACGTTGTGGGTTTTCCGCATGAAATTCTGTGCAGAAAAAAAAACGCACGTAATCCGCAACGTGTGCTGGAAGTCTTAGGTGGCCTTCACAATGATGGGAAAATCAGCCAGAAAATAAGCCACGTAACCACGTACATAACCTCCATGTTACAGGGTTGAAAAGTGTCATCTCTTTTCCTCACTCCGATGCAGAATAACAAGATTCCGCTTCAGAAAAGCTGCAAAGTCTCCATTTCAGTGGGGGTGTAGTCCGCACAGAAATCCGCATCAAAATTCACAAACAAAACTGCATCCTAATCCACACCATTGTAAAAAAAAAAATCGCCATTTGCATATTTTCAGTTGGGATTTTGCAACAGGTGTGAGAGCACCCTTAGCGTATGACCGCATTGTCAGGTTTTCCTGATGTAGTTTTGGAAGCCAAATTTCAGTAGCGGATGGGTTAAAAGGAGAGAAGTATAAGGCCTCTTTCACACGAGTATGACGGATTAGGTCCGGATGCGTTCAGGAAAACTCGCACCATTTTGCAAGCAAGTTCAGTCAGTTTTGTCTGCGATTGCGTTCAGTTTTTTTCCGCGCGGGCGCGATGCGTTTTGATGCGTTTTTCACACGCGTGATAAAAAACTGAAGGTTTACAAACAACATCTCTTAGCAACCATCAGTGAAAAACGCATTGCATCCGCGCTTGTTTCACTGAAGCCCCATTCACTTCTATGGGACCAGGGCTACGTGAAAAACGCAGAATATAGAACATGCTGCGATTTTCATGCAACGCAGAAGTGATGTATGAAAAAAAACAAACGCTCATGTACACAGACCCATTGAAATGAATGGGTCAGGATTCAGTGCACCCGCGCGGAAAACTCGCTCGTGTGAAAGGGGCCTAAAAGACAGATATGACTTCTCTTTTTTTGAATTCACTTTGGTTTTTTGCAACCAAAACTGCATCAGGAAACCTGACTGTGTGGCCGTACCCTTAAGGGCTCATGCACACGACCATATGTATTATGTAGACATAAGGTATAAAGGAAAGATCTGCCTCTGTTCTGTGTTTAGACCAGCACCTGATTTTGGCTCAGAATCACTGATGGAAATGACTGGCTGTGTTAATAAGGCGTTATAGTCACGGACCGCTCTTCCAACATGCTAAAATGAGAGTTCATGAACACTGTGCAGCCAAGCCGCAGTAACCGCACGTGGTTTACCACTCATTTCTGTGCTCCACCTATACTTCCAAGAATGAAGGGACCAAGCCTTATTTTCCATCCCTGCCCACAATGCACCACACACTGACCCATAGAAGTAAATGGTGCAATTCAGACCTCCCTTGGTCCATACAGAGAAACTAAGAGCACATAGTACTTTGGTCCACTGGTTCAGCAGCGGAAAATGGGCATCTTCCACTGCTAAATCCACCTTTAAAGTCCCAGCAACAGTTTCCCCATTGATATATATATATACTACCGCCTTGTGCACACATGATAGAGGTTCTTTCGGTAGCCGATTTGAGAAGCGGCAGGTTACTACTTGGAAGCAGAATTGATTGAGGATTTCATAGAAGTCAATGGGGAAGCAGAGGAACCTTTAGGGTGCTGGCATACAGTGCAGCTCTGCCGTGCACTCAGGATGCAGTTTTTGTTTATTGTAGCTAGCTGAAATTAATTAAATCATTTCTAGTATACAAAACACAATGGTTTAACGAGGCTGCTAAACTGGCTAAGGCTACTTTCACACTAGTGGCAAGGGTGTCCAGCAGGCTGTTCACCTGCCAGATTTGTTCTGCCGCTAGTGCACGTGTGCCGCCAGAACTACTATCTGGCCCCATTTACTATAATGGGGCGGGGTGGGCCGGAGTTCCGGCCGCAGCACGGCAAACATGCCAAGAGGCGGCCGGACTAAAACTACAACATTTCCCTCTCGTCCCCGTTATAGCGAATGGGGCCGGATAGTAGTTCCAGCCGCACACATGCACTAGCGGCAGCACGGATCCGGCAGGCTGTTCACCCGCTGGAACAGCCTGCCGGACACCCGTGCCGCTAGTGTGAAAGTAGCCTGCAAACTCCATCCTGAATGCATGTCAGAACTGCACTGTGTGCCATCACCCTTAGCGCTCATGCAAACATTCACTTGAATGGTTCTGCGTTCCGGGAAATGCAGTGTGGAACGGAGGCACGGATCGGAAAGCCCAAGGTTTTCTGTGGGGTTTTGGTGCTGACAGTCGGATGCAGATCGTGGAGCCCATTCAAGTGAATGGGTCCGCAATCTGCATGCAGCAGCCCGCCCCCCACGCAATTTGCGGTCAGCAGCACGGGCCCGGCTGGCACACTGGTTCCTGTGCATGAGGCGTTAGGGAAACTCTTGTGAATACTTCTGTGGTATGGGCCCCCGTTCTCACGAGTTTAATAGTTGGGGCATAACTTGTAACAACTGGAATATTGTCCATATTGCCTCCTTTGCTGGC